>CM038146.1:459102757-459335740 GCA_021437245.1 Aegilops speltoides | reverse complement strand
AAACGACAACTTTGGTTTCTTGCCAAACCACAGTTCATAAGGTGTCGTCTCAACGGATTTCGACGGTGTTCTATTCAGTGTGAATGCGGCCGTCTCTAGAGCATAACCCCAAAACGATAGCGGTAAATCTGAAGAGACATCATAGATCGCACCATATCTAGTAAAGCACGACACGACGCTCGGACACACCATTTCATTGTGGTGTTCGGGTGGCGTGAGTTGCTAAACTATTCCGCATTGTTTCAAATGTAGACCAAACTCGTAACTCAAATATTCACCTCCACGATCAGATCGTAGAAATTTAATTTTCTTATTACGATGATTTTCAACTTCACTCTGAAATTCTTTGAACTTTTCAAATGTTTCAGACTTATGTTTCATTAAGCGAGATATACCCATATCTCGCTTAAGTCATCTGTGAAGGTGAGAAAATAACGATATCCGCCACGAGCCTCAACATTCATCGGACCACATACATCAAGATGTATGATTTCCAACAAATCTGTTGCTCTCTCCATAGTACCGGAGAACGGGTTCGGTCATCTTGCCCATAAGGCACGGTTCATAAGTGCCAAGTGATTCATAATCAAGTGACTCCAAAAGTCCATCAAGATGGAGTTTCTTCATGCGCTTTATACCGATATGACCTAAACGGCAAGTGCCACAAATAAGTTGCACTATCATTATCAACTCTGCATCTTTTGGTTTCAACATTATGAATATGTGTATCACTACTATCGAGATTCATCAAAATAGACCATTCCTCAAGGGTGCATGACCATAAAAGATATTACTCATATAAATAGAACAACCATTATTCTCTCGATTTAAATGAATAACCGTCTCGCATCAAACAAGATCCAGATATAATGTTCATGCTCAACGCAGCACCAAATAACAATTATTTAGGTCTAAAACTAATCCGAAGGTAGATGTAGAGGTAGCGTGTCGACCGCGATCACATCGACTTTGGAACCATTTCCCACGCAAGATCGTCACCTCGTCCTTTGCCGTTGTTCGCAATCCGTAGTCCCTGTTTCGAGTTGCAAATATTAGCAACAGAACCAGTATCAAATACCAGTGCTATCTGCGAGCTCTAGTAAGGTACACATCAATAACATGTATATCACATATACCTTTGTTCACCTTGCCATCCTTCTTATCCGCCAAATACTTGGGGCAGTTCCGCTTCGGTGACGAGTCGCTTGCTTAAGAGAAGCACTCGATTTCAGGTTTAGGTCCAGACTTGGGTTTCTTCTCTGAGCAGCAACTTGCTTGCTGTTCTTCTTGAAGTTCCTTCTTCTTCCCTTTGCCTTTCTTCTTGAAACTAGTGGTTTTATTGACCATCAACACTTGATGCTCCTTCTTGATTTCTACCTCCGCAGCCTTTAGCATTGCGAAGAGCTCGGTATAGTCTTTACTAACCCTTGCATATTATAGTTCATCACGAAGCCTTTGTAGCTTGGTGGCGTGATTGAAGAATTCATCAATGACACAATCATCCGGAAGATTAACTCCCAATTGTGTCAAGTGATTGTAGTACCCGGACATTACGAGTATGTGCTCACTAATGTAACTATTCTCCTCCATCTTGTAGCTATAGAACTTATTGGAGACTTCATATCTCTCAATCCGGGCATTCTGTTGGAATATTAACTTCAACTCTGGAACATCTCATATGCTCCATGACGCTCAAAACGTCGTTGAAGTCCCGGTTCTAAGCCGTAAAGCATGGCACATCGAACTATAGAGTAGTCATCAGCTTTGCTCACGACGTTCTTAACGCCGTCGGTTACATCAAGAAGAGGTCTGCACCTAGCGGTGCATCCAGACGTAACTCTTACGTGCAGCAATGAGGATAATCCTAAAGTTACGGACCCAGTCCGTGTAATTGCTACCATCATCTTTCAACTTTGCTTTCTCAAGGAACGCATTAAAATTCAACGGAACAACAAAGACGAGCCATCTATCTACAATCAAACATAAACAAGCAAGATACTATCGGTACTAAGTTCATGACAAATTTAAGTTCAATTAATCATATTACTTAAGAACTCCCACTCGTAAAGACATCTCTAGTCATCCAAGTGATCACGTGATCCAAATCAACTAAACCATAACCGATCATCACGTGAAATGGAGTAGTTTTCAATGGTGAACATCTTATGTTGATCATATCTACTATATGATTCACGCCGACCTTTCGGTCTCCGTGTTCCGAGGCCATATCTGCATATGCTAGGCTCGTCAAGTATAACCCAAGTATTCTGCGTGTGCAAAACTGGCTTGCACCCGTTGTAGATGGACGAGAGCTTATCACACCCGATCATCACGTGGTGTCCGGGCACGACGAACTTTGGCAACGGTGCATACTCGGGAGAACACTTCTTGATAATTTAGTGAGAGATCATCTTATAATGCTACCGTCAATCAAAGCAAGATAAGATGCATAAAGGATAAACATCACATGCAAATCAATATAAGTGATATGATATGGTCATCATCATCTTGTGCTTCGTGATCTTCATCTCCGCAGCACCACCATGATCACCATCGCCACCGGCGCGACACCTTGATCTCCATCGTAGCATCGTTGTCGCCTCGCCAATCTTATGCTTCTACGACTATCGCTACCGCTTAGTGATAAAGTAAAGCATTACAGGAGCGATTGCATTGCATACAATAAAGCGACAACCATATGGCTCCAGCCATTGCCGATAACCGGTTACAAAACATGATCATCTCATACAATAAAATATAGCATCACGTCTTGACCATATCACATCACAACATGCCCTGCAAAAACAAGTTAGACGTCCTCTACTTTGTTGTTGCAAATTTTACGTGGCTGCTACGGGCTTAAGCAAGAACCAGTCTCACCCACGCATCAAAACCACAACGATACTTCGTCAAATAGACTGCGTTTAACCTTCTCAAGGACCGGCGTAGCCACACTCAGTTCAACTAAAGTGAGAGAGACAGCACCCACCGGTCACCTTTAAGCAACGAAAGTGCTCGTGGCGGTGAAACCAGTCTCGCGAAGCGTCGCGTAATGTCGGTCCGGGCCGCTTCATCTCACAATACCGCTGAACCAAAGTATGACATGCTGGTAGGTAGTATGACTTGTATCGCCCACAACTCACTTGTGTTCTACTCGTGCAAAACATCAAACCATAAAAACCTAGGCTCGGATGCCTTTGTTGGGGAACGTAGTAATTTCAAAAATTTCCTACGCACACGCAAGATCATGGTGATGCATAGCAACGAGAGGGGAGAGTGTTGTCTACATACCCTTGTAGACCCGGCGAAGCGATCACAACGTAGAGGAAGTAGTCGACGTTCTCCTCGCGATCCGACCGATCCCGGCGCCGTTACTCGACGCCCGAGTTCTTGACACACGACAGCTCGATGACGTCCCTCGTACTCCGATCCAGCCGAGTGTCGAGGGAGAGTTCCACAAGACGACGGCGTGGCGACGATCTTGATGTTTCACCGGCGCAGGGCTTCGCTTAAGCTTCGCGATGACGGTATAACCGAGGTGGAATATGGTGGAGGGGCACCGACACGGCTAAGGAACGATCCGTAGATCAATACTTGTGTGTTCTAGGGTGCCCCTGCCCCTCAGATATAAAGGAGGAGGGGGAGGCCGGCGGCCTGGAGGAGGGCGGCTGGAGGAGTCCTACTCCCACCGGGAGTAGGACTCCCCCTTCCTAGTTGGAATAGGATTGGGGGGGGGAAGAGGAAGAGGCGCCGCCCTCCTTGTCCTATTCAGGGGGGGAAGAAGCGGCCATCCCTGGCCGCCCTTCCTCTTCTCCTCGAGGCCCATCGAGGCCCATTTACCCCGGGGTTCCGTAACCTCCGGTACTCAGTAAATTCTGTTTTCACCCGAACCATTCAACTCCAAACATAGGCTTCCAATATATCAATCTTTATGTCTCGACCATTTCGAGACTCCTCGTCATGTCCGTGATCACATCCGGACTCGAACTTCTTGGTACATCAAAATACATAAACTCATAATAACATGCCATCGAAACCTTAAGCGTGCGGACCCTACGGTTCGAGAACAATGTAGACATGACCTAGAACTATTCTCGGTCAATAACCAATAGCGGACCTGGATGCCCATATTGGTTCCTACATATTCTACGAAGATCTTTGTCGGTCAGACCGCATAACAACATACGTTGTTCCCTTTGTCATCGATATGTTACTTGCCGAGATTCGATCATCGGTATCCAATACCTAGTTCAATCTCGTTACGGCAAGTCTCTTTACTCATTCCGTAATACATCATCTCACAACTAACTCATTAGTTGTAGTGCTTGCAAGGCTTCATGATGTGTATTACCGAGAGGGCCCAGAGATACCTCTCCGGCAATCGGAGTGACAAAACCTAATCTCAAATACGCCAACCCAACATACGCCTTTGGAGACACCTATAGTACTCCTTTATAATCACCCGATTACGTTGTGACGTTTGGTAGCACCAAAGTGTTCCTCCGTAAACGGAGTTGCATAATCTCATAGTTATAGGAACATGTATAAGTCATGGATAAAAGCAGTAGCAACATACTAAACGATCGTGTGCTAAGCTAATGGAATGGGTCATGTCAATCGATCATTCTACTAATGATGTGACCTTGTTAATCAAATAACAACTCCTTGTCTATGGTTAGGAAACATAACCATCTTTGATTAACAAGCTAGTCAAGTAGAGGCATACTAGTGACATGTTGTTTTGTCTATGCATTCACACATGTATCATGTTTCCGGTTAATACAATTCTAGCATGAATGATAAACATTTATCATGAAATAAGGAAATAAATAATAACTTTATTATTGCCTCTAGGGCATATTTCCTTCACTAGGAGCCCCTCCGCGCAGCGCGTGGCAGCTTGCGGGAACGGTGCCCGCCTCTGCTTTCCCGCCAGGCAGCTGTCGCATAGCTGTTGTGCGTGCTCGATCGTTGGGAGTCCGCGCACCATGCCGTGGCGTGTGAGATTCCGGAGCGCGTGGAAGTTCAGGTGCCCATAGCGCTCGTGCCATGTCCAGGCCGCCTCACCAGCGTGCGCGACGAGGCACACCAGCTGCGTGATGGCCAACGTGACCACGTACAGGCGGTTCCTCGTGCGCTGCACCTTGACGAGGAGCTGCCGCTGCTGGTCACGCAGGCGAAGGACGCCGTGCTCGATGAGGGTCTGACAGCCCGTTTCGTCGAGCTGCCCGAGGCTGACGATGTTGCTGCGTAGCGTGGGATATAGTAGACGTCAGTCAGAGCGCGGTGCTCACCGTTGCGGCAGGCAAAGAGGATCGTGTCGCGCCCCTGGATGTCGACTAGCGAGCCGTCCCCGAACTTCACCGTGCCCATGACTCCGGAGTAGAGCTCGGCGAAGACTCCCCTCGCGTCGGTCATGTGGTTGCTGGCTCCTGTGTCGAGGAACCAGACGTCATCGCCACGTCCTTCCTTGGCCAGGTGCACCTGGTCCTCGACCAGCTCGACATAGGTGGGCGCGCTGATGGCGGGCCCGTGCGCTGCGGCGATGCCCTCCACCTCCTTGTGCCCGCCGGTCGGGAGAACGGTGGCCATCAGGAGCGCAGGCTCCCGCTCGAGAAGGGTGCAAGTCTGCGCCAGTAGAAGGCCAACCTCGTCGTCGTCGATCCGGGCCAGATTGGCCCTCTGCTGAGGATGGGCCGCCGGCGGCTGTCCCGCGTGCCCTGTCCCTGTCCACGCCGTTCGCGACGTGGTTCCTTGCAATCCCCGGAGAAGTGCCCTAGTTTATTGCAATTATAGCACTTCACCTTTGACATGTCACGGCCGCGCCGCTGCACGCCGCTGCCGGGCGGCTTGCCTTGTCGTTGGCCCCCATTGCTGTTCACGCCACCGTTCGAGCCAGAGCCTTGCCCGAGCTCGCGCTGGCTCTTGCGCGCCTCCGACTCCTTCTCCATGAACAGAAGCTGGCCGCTCTGGTTCTTCGTGTCGCCAGCGTATCGTTCTTCCGCGGATCGGAGACGGCAGACCAGCTCCTCTACCGTCAGCGTCGACAGGTCAAGGAGAGTCTCGATGGCGCAGGCGATCTGCGCATAGCGAGCCGGCACCACGCGCAGGATCTTTCGGACAACGCGTACCTCCTCCATGTCGTCGCCCAGCGATCGAAGGTTGTTGGCGAGGCCGGTGATGCGCATGGCGAAGGCGTCCAGGGTTTCACCGCCCCTGAATTGATCTGTTTGAAGTCGCTGCGGAGGCGTTGGGCCGTCGCCTCCCTAACGCGGGTCACCCCTAGCCGCATCGTGCGTACGGCCTCCCAGGCTTCATATGTGGTGTTCTTGACGGCGAGGACGCCATGCATCTCTGGAGTTACAGCCCGGATGAGTGCGGCGAGCGCCGCCATATCCTCCCGATCGGTGACCATGCCATCGCCGAGCATGGCCTCCCATAGGCCATGCGCGCGGAGGTTGATCTGCATGATCTGGGCCCACTCAATGTAGTTGGTGGGCGTCAGGGTGGGGTAGATGATCGCGCCGCCGTGCCCGCTTGCCTCCCGGATCACGCGCTCGTGGACGATCACCTCGCCCGGGTTCCTTCTGACGCGGCTGCGTCCGCGGCTTCGTCCCCGCGTCTCCGTCTGCGCCCGTGGCGTCGCCTCCCCGCCGAGTCCCTGGGAAGCTGCTGTCGGTGCCTCGTCGGCGCCGGCCTCCCTGCTGCCCGCCATGGCCCTCGTCGCCGGTGGCTCTGATGCCAATTGTCGGGCAGTCGCCGCGCTCATTCTTTCTTTCTCTCGTGCTGGATGAACACACAAGAGACAGTGATGTTTGCGCAGCGCACAACTTCTTGCTGCTTTTCTGTTTTCCTTCTCCTCTTATTCTGTTCGTCCTAAACAGCCCGGCCGATTTGCACGCCTCAACCCCGCTCGTTTGAAGGCCACCTCCTACTCCTAGTCGCGCACGGCACGCACAGACTGCGGCCATGCACCTTATTGCATGCAAAAGCAAACTAGAGAACCGGGGAAACTGGCTCAGCTACGATCGGTTCAGGGTTTAACTGACATAGGATGTGGTGTCCGTGCCGGGTCCGGAGACCGAGCCCGATCCTGGCCAGGGTTTAGCAGCCGCCATATATTGTGGGAGAGCACACTGGAGGTCCCAGGTCGGATCGCAAACCCTCCAACACCCCAAGTTGAAGGAGGGTAGGACGATCATGGAGGATCCCAAGGCGGCAGCGGCGGTGCTCGAGGAGGAGGAGCCGGTGCCGGAGCGCGAGGTGATCGACGGCAAGAGGATGGTGTGGAGGAAGCTGCCCGAGGAAAAGGTGCAACGCGTGCTCTCCTTCAACCCCAAGCCGCTCAAGATCCCTCAGGGGCCGTCACCAACCCCAAGATCCTCGACTCGCTAAGGCCTTGTTCGTTTAAACCTCCTCTCAAGAGGATTGGAGTGGATTGGAGGGGATTTTGGCTTGTAGGGGATCTAATCCCCCTCAATCCCTGCCATCCCCTTCCAAAACCGCCTCAACCGAACAAGGCCTAAAGGAGTGCATGGGCGGCCTCGGGCTCCTCCGGCAGAGCCAGGAGGCCATGCGCGAGGAGCTCCGCAGCAAGGGCTGCGTCATGGGGTGGGTCACCGACGAGGACGAGTAGGAGGAGCAAGACGCAAACCTGAAACCTGGGTTATCAAATTCAGAGCTTTATCTATGTGGTATTATTAAACTTATACTGCCTGATTGTTTAGTGGCATCTTGTGCGTAGTTGGAGAGAGATTACCATTGAGGTACTAGTAGTACTCCGCCTAATTTTATTGGTCCCTTCGTATTTTGTGACTAAATTTGACTGTAGATTTTATAGCAAATTATAAGTTATATGTCATAAAACTTATATTGTCGGATTCGTATCTGAAAGAGGTTTCTAACGATATTATTTTAGGTATATAAATTATTTTTTGATAGTTAAGTCAAAGATCAAAGTTTAACCAAACTACAAAGAAAACTAATAAACCAGGATTACCTATGTAAAGAAATATAAGAGCGTTATATTTTAGTGATCCAAACGCTTTTATTCCTTTATAAAGGAAGTAGTTAAGATGATCTAATACAAGAGGTAGCCACGACACTGCAAAATTCACGAGGTTGGCGTTAGAACAGTAATGTGAGTGGATGCTTGGCCGGATCCGATTCCTGAGCTGTCACGAACTGGCCATACTCATCTTCATTATCCGGATAATGAATTTGTTTGGAAGCTACTAGAGCGGCGTCGGCACCTTAGTGAAAAACACCTTCCACAGACCACAGATATACGGATTACGGAGTACGTTGCGGCGTGAGCAATGACGGCTGTTAGAGCCTCTATAGCCGATCCTCTAGAAAGTTATCTCTACTCTTATAAAAAAAAGTGAGTTTATGATGATAATGTGTCTGCCATCTTGCAACATAGACCGTCCGATCTATATCTGACAGATAGAAATCAAACTATGGTAATTCTGTAAAAAGATACCCGCACCTCTCTCGTTCATCCTTATCTCCCACAACTTCATTGTTGAGTAATTAAAAAAGGAAGCCTCTGGAATAATCTAGCATGTCAGCCGCTGCCAGTGTCGGCCATCCACGTGCCTCCGCTAAGTCCGACTACCAATCACCACCGCGCCCCACTCCTCACCTTATCTCTCTTCTTTCTCAAGATATCATTTTTTTTATGAAATTCTCGAGATACCATTTTTTAATGAAATTTTCGAGATATCATTAGTTTTTACACACGGGATTACTCCTGCATGGGTCAATCGAAACAGCTGTTTTGTAAAAGAAATGCATCTTGATGTTCCGTGCAATGCACGGACATCTTGCTAGTAGGAGAGTGAAATTTCAATTTTACTCCTCCACCCAGCCGGCGTCTATTTTTACTCGATCGCTACTCGCTCTGAATGAAACTTTTCTTAACGTGAAGGCCTTCTTGTGGCCGGCCGGCGACTCATATGAAGCACCCTTGTTGACGCCGATGACCTCACTGTGAACCATAGGCCTCGTTCGGTCCAAGCTCCGCGACGACCGAGCGGCCCAGGTCGTCCTGCACATTGGCGATGATGACCTTGGCGGCATTCCTGATGAACTTCGTGGCTGCCGCCTTGCCAATGCCGCTCGTGGGCAGAATAGCACGCTGGGCTCAATTCCCTGGTCCACTGATCCTCACGTTCCGCATTGAGCCCCCATCTCCATACTCGCACGATCGCCGACGCCTGATCACTCTATTCCGCGCGTGGCAAGTATTGGACGAAATGCATAAGCCAATTGTAAGTTTTGCTCCGCTAAATTTAAGGGACCGGCTAGAAGCGACCAAAACTTAGTGGAGTAAAATTACTTCACTAAGGTTTACTTGGTGGTTTACTCCTCTATTTCTTAAGAGATCAGCTAGAGATGCTCTCAGAGGTGATCATAGCATGTCTTATTGCCAGAGGTGATCATAGCATGTCTTATTGCCAGTGTGGCCAATGAAAGGAAACGAACGACAACAGTCGCTTTGGAAGACAACGATGTTGTGATCTAATGGTAATGAAAGAGACATGTTAGTATGGCCGGGGCTACCGGGGCAAAGCCTCTCGCGGTGGTCGGCGGTGCCGGGAGCTCTACAGCAGTCCTCTCTCGATTAGATGTCGCCGCTTGGGCCTTGTGTGTGGCTCGTGCCGTCGTCGCCGCCCTAGGTTGGCCTCCCGCAACTCCTCCCCGGGCTAGGCAGAGTCCGGCCTCAGCATCCAGCCACGTGGACATGGTTCGTGGTTCAGATCTGGACCGGCACGACAGTGGTGGTTGGGTGCTTCGGTTGCTGTTGGCGAACAAGGAGCTCAGAGCTCGAAGGCTCCATGGTTGTGTTGGGGTAGCCGCATCCTTGCGGATGCCAGCTGGGACCGTTTTTTTCATATTCGGTTTCCCCATCTCCGACGATGTGACGGCAACGAATGACCACTCCGACCTGCGGCGGTGACATTGCTGCTAATTTTGGTGGCAACCCAAAGGTCTTCATGAGGTATCCCTTGATCTGGTGGTTGCCTTTGGCAGTGAGAGGCAATTTACAAACGATGACTTGACACGGAGGGCATGGTTTGTGTAGCTACGACGGTCGGTTTTTTAGCCAACTGCATGTAGCTGTTGGGATCGCGAAAAAATGATGGCAACGATACATGATTGATTTCGACGGGGTCCAAGGTGAAACCCTAGGCCTGACACATGTTGGTTATAGCTGGGAATGATAAAGTTTTTGCATCATTACCTTATTAAAGGTATTGCTCGGATATGTTCGGACTAGTTTTTCATGGTGAAAACTAGAATCTGACTTATGGCGGTTGGATCTGGTGACGGTGACGCTTGACCATCGCTTCCTTTCTGGAGGCGTTGCTATTGAAGGATCCGGTTATCCTCGTCGTGTCATGAGATGGTTGGTACGAATATGGTCATAGTTGTGGTTTGTCGATCGCGGATTTGATCTCTTCGGGGGTTTTACAACGAGCCGGTGAAATGCTGCAAAACCTGCGTAAAGCGTGGTACGTATATACTCCCTCCGTCCGGGGTTATTAGGCCTAAAGACAACTTCTC
Source organism: Aegilops speltoides (assembly GCA_021437245.1). Classification (NCBI taxonomy): domain Eukaryota; kingdom Viridiplantae; phylum Streptophyta; class Magnoliopsida; order Poales; family Poaceae; genus Aegilops; species Aegilops speltoides. Next base: position 459,325,168 of record CM038146.1, on the reverse strand, counting down.
TTAGACCAAGATACATAGTAATTTGCTGAAATTAATTCTTCCATTCCACTCCCAATGGACTCTCTCGCATGCATGCAGCCAATGAAAAAGCACGCATGAAGTGTATTAATTTCCCTGTCATGGCACCAAAAACAATGACTTTCAATGCAACCAATGAAATGGTTGCATGGATGCACCTTTCCAAAGCAAGGCCTTATAAAAAAGGACATATTTGTGATGCTAAGAGGCCTAATAAACCCGGACGGAGGAGGTACTACTACTACGTAGCAACGGTTTATTGGTTCAGCTGTTTGTCTGTAGTTGACCCTGAATCTTGTGATGACTGCTTCTTCCACAAGTTCTCTGCTGTTGCTTGTGATTTTTGCCGCGTACTGTTGCGAAGAACGAAACAGATTAGTATACTGCAGCTCTCTCAGCTTCGTCCCCTCCTTCAGAGAAGCAGAGCCGCCTACCTGTCTTCTGAAACTCTGAAGTGCTAGTAAACTCTTTTTTAGGGGAAGTACGGCAAATTAACTTGACAGTCACGTCAGCGTTGGCCTCTCCCGATTGATCCTTACCTCACGCATCTCAAATCGCGAGGATGTGGGGTCCGTGCCGGGTCCGGAGACCGAGCCCGATCCTGGCCAGGGTTTAGCATCCGCCATAAATTGGGGGAGAGCACGCTGGATGTCCCAGATCAGATCGCAAACCCTCCAACACCCAAGCTGAAGGAGGGCAGGACGATCATGGAGGATTGCAAGACGGCAGTGGCGGTTCTCGAGGAGGAGCCGTCGCCGGAGCGCGAGGTGATCGACGGCAAGAGGGTGGCGTGGAGGAAGCTGCCCGAGGAGAAGGTGCAGCGTGTGCTCTCCGCCGGCTCGACGATCAGGATCCCGACGGGCCCCGTCATCGACCCCATGATCCTCGAGTCGCGAAAGAAGTTGACGCTCATCCTCGACTTCGTCCGGGGCCGCCAGGAGGCCGCGCGGGAGGAACTCCGGACCAAGGGCTACGTCATGGGGTGGGTCACCGACGACGAAGACGAGGAGTAGCAGGAGCAAGGGGCAAACATGGGCATCACGTTCAGAGCTTCATCTATGTATTACTCCCTCCGTTCCTAAATACTTCTCTTTCTAGAGATTTCAGCAAGTGACTACATACGGCGCAAAATGAGTGAATCTACACTTTAAAATATATCTACATACATCCGTATGTTGAGTCCATTTAAAATGCCTAGAAAGACAAGTATTTGGGAACGGAGGGAGTATTAAACTTACTGCCTGATAATTTTGTGGCGCGTAAAACCTCATTGGTACTCCCTCCGTTCCTAAATAATTGTCTTTCTAGAGATTTCAACAAGTGACTACATACGGAGCAAAATGAGTGAATCTACACTCTAAAACATGTCTACATACATTCGTATGTTGTAGTTCATTTGAGATGGCTAGAAAGACAATTATTTGGGAACGGAGGGAGTACTACTCTACTGTAGTAATTTGCATACTGAATTCGCCTTCTAAAAAACCGTAATACAGTATCTCAGATTGAGAGTTTACAAAATGCTTATGAATTGTCCTCCGTAGTAGAAAACATACCTTGTGGCAGCTCCGTGGCTTACTGTGGCACTGGCAAAATCCACGAGGTTGGTGTTGGAGCAGTAATGTGAGTGGACGCTTGGCCGGATCCGATTCCTGCGCTGTGATGAGCTGGCCGTACTCATCTTCATTATCTGATTAATGAATATGTTTGGAAGCTTCTAGAGCGGCGTCGGCGCCTTGCTGAAGAACAACTTGCGCAGGCTTACGTCGCGGCGTGGGCAATGGCTGGTTAGAGGTGACCATATCACGTCTTATTTCCAGTGTGGCTAATGGAAGAAAACGAGGAACGACAATATGAAGTGTCGGTTCAGTTTTTCGGAGGTGCTCATAAGGGTAGGGTGTGAGCATGTGTGCACTCGTAGTGCCGAGTGTATGTGCGTATGAATAAGCGTTTGTGTTTGTACTGTGTTTAAAAAAAACATCTTGATAGAAACACTACTTATTAACCATATAAATGAGCATCTAAACATGCAAAAAAATGAGAATGCAAATTTCTGTTAACATGTGCTAACAAATCTTTACTTCACATGCAATCATTCAGTCAGCCTGTGCGAATATATCTTAACATCACAAGCATAATTCAGTTAACTAAATTTAGTACACATTCTCATACAATTCCTATATCTTAGGCCAACACTTATTTTCAGCAAAATTCAGACTACCACAACACTCTGCATGGTCTTGTTAAAAATATAAATCATTTGTTCTGTTACATGCCAATTTTAGTTAGACAAACATGGGCCATTCAGTTTATATCCGTGATCGTCACATTAATATTTTCCACAAATTCCAACAGAATCACCATTTTAGCTATCCTAACATGCCACAGTACGACAACGGTAGCACAAATTCCCGAAAACCTCACCTTTAACCACGGTTCCAGCATGTTGCACACACAATTTGCCCAAAACCCCTGCCTTTACAATTGTTGAACACATACCGCCCCAACAAACCATGGCATGTGTGTCTTCTAGACTATGGAAACGATCAAGGGCAAAGAAAACACAAGTGTTGCGCCCTTAGAACAAGGGTGATTATTTGGGCAGCGGAAAATAAGAGACCAACCGTAGATTGGAGGAGCCTCACTCCCCAGCCGACTCGCTGTGCCACCATGCTTCGACTCGACCAAGAAAATCCCGGTCAAAATCGTTGCCGCCAAGATCTTCTCGTGTCGTGGTGAAAACCCTAGCCTATCATCGTCAGAATCACCGGTGTCTCCTCCCCCCCCCCCCCTTTCGTTCTCTTTCTTTCTTTCCTCTTCAAGTGGGTTTCACAGCATCGATGGAACCAGCCAACCAGATGGACATGGGGGATTAAATGCAAAATTCTAGTGAGAATGTGTGGTATTTTTCCTCGAATGTGCGGTATTTTTCCTCTGCACCCCCTGGAAAATGCCACATGCTCGTACTTGTGACCCCAATGAACCAGAAAAGCTAAGTGGCAGTAGCTGCATTTTTATTCTGAAAATAAATGTCTGGAACATGGAATCATCAACGTCCCTAAAATCTCTCTACAAGTTAATACGAAGTTCCCCCAAAACTACCCATGTTCCAACTCCAACATGACCTATGCGTCTGATCCTCTCACACCAAACAAGAGAGGGGGGTTGTTTGCTGGGACGAGGATGCACCATCGATCTTCCAAAACCAAAAACCTCTGCTTTCCTTGTGCAATCTCTATCCATCACTCTGTCCTGTCCTACATGCGGGGATGAAGGAGCCAACGAGATCACAAGTGGGGCATGCGTCCCCCGAAAACCTTTGTTTACTGCAAAAGCGCCCTGGCCACCACCACCGTAGCCGGGTCCCCGCCCGCCCGCAGCGTCATCACAATTCCCATGACGCATCACGCCGCACCAATGGCCGTGTCAGAAGGCAGGCACATCATGCTAGCAATCCTAGGCCTGCGGCGGCGATGGATCCGATCGATCGGTGACGCCGGCGACGTGACCCCTCCTCACTGCTCCCCCCTCCACGAGACGAAACTTCCAAACAGTGTCGTCCTACGTACCTAGCCTGGGACCTCTCACCTCTTTCACACGCCCCCTTCTCAGAAGAATCCACCAAGCTGCCAATGGTGAAACACGCCATTAAATTGCAGGAGCGAGGAATCTTCGTGCCGCCTGCCGGTACACAACGCATGGCATGGCACGAGAAGAAGCGTGTCTCCACTCTCACTATTTACTTGCACATTCCCGGCCGGGCCTACCCGCCAGAGTTAATTGGACGCGTACGTACAACGGGTACGTACGAACAACAAGCACGAAAGAAAGCTCCGCGCCACGCCACATGGGCTGCCTCCATTAATGGAGCTCTGCGCCTCGCCGCTCCTTTTCTGCGTGCCGCCCCTTTCCAAGGCCTACAAATCTATCCATTTCCATTCCCATTCCAAACACGGGTCCCTCTCTCGTGCTCACTCTCGTACGCTTCCTTTTACGTTTTACTCCCATGGCCAATTAGCACGGGGACGCCGAGCATAACCCCCAAAAATGACCACCAGAATCCAAAACCATCGGGTAGGCCCCTCCCCTCCCAAAACAAAAGGAGAGAGGAGAGCGCAACGCAACTGAGAGCAATCTGATAGAAATTGAGTCGGTGCTATAAGCGAGAAGTAGTATGTTTCGCTTGGTTGGAGAAAGAGAAAAGAGAGAAGGTAAATGGCTCTTTGTGAAGAGAAATTTAAAGACGCGTCTTCCTAAAAGACTTTGTGAATGATGAAAGGTGGCCACAAAATAAAAAAGTAGACACTCTCATTGTATACTATCAGTATATGTTGCATTTATAAGATTAATTTGTAGATGGCGTGGCGGCTGGCTTATAGCCAGCAGCTGGCTATACTATTAACCATGCTCTGACAAGCGAGGGAGGAAAAGGAGCCACCGGTGCCGGAATATTTGTGGATGGATGCGCCCATTATTGTCGCTCTGATGTGCCTTGCATGATTGCGGCTACTATCTCTACAAGTAGGAGCGCCCATCTTTTTTCAGAGGAATAAAGAGGACGCCCGATGCGATTCGGATTCACCAAGAACACCGGATGAAGAAGCAATGGAATGGGGCAGGGAGAGAGGAGCTCTGATTAAAGTTGTTAGCTCGGTCCCCCCGCTTCCAAATTCGTTCCATTTTATATGGTGATCCGGCCGAATCGACCTCGGCATCCAAGAAGCTTCTCATGTCGTCATCCCATCATCCTCTTCCCTGCCGAGACGAGCAGAGCAGAGAAGATCACCGCCGCCTGCTGCTCTAATGGTGTTTCAAAATTGGAACAAGAAAATTGATTTCTTAACGGACCATATTATCATCATCATCAGAATCAGAATCATCATCATTTGGAGGGGAGAACATTTAATTGACATTAACGGAAACTAAAGAAAAAGCTTGAGCTTAATTTCGGGGGCGACAGCAACAGGAGAGGGATGGATGGGTAAATTTGTGGTGGTGGCTTCAGTTCCCAAAATGGCTAAGAAGAAGAAAGATCGCCCCTCCTCCTCCCTAGATCCCACGTCTCGCCGCCGGCCACCGTCCGTCCGTCCGTCCGTCCATGATCCGTCCGAATTTAACTTGGTTACGGCGGGCGGGCCGTCAGCACGGCGGGGCGGCGAGGACCTGCGGCTGCTGCGGCGGCGGCGAGGCGATGAACCGGTGCTGCAGCAGCTGCGCCGCCGACGGCCGCTTCGCCGGGTTCTTCTGGAGGCAGCAGCTGATGAAGCTCCGCAGCTCCGGGGACGCGGTGGGCGGCGCCGCCGGCGACTCGGAGTAGCAGATGGCGCACATGAGCGCCGCCCAGTCGCCCTGCTTCCCCAGGTTCTCCCCCAGCGGGAAGCGGCCCAGGTAGAACTCGAGGATGCTGAGGCCGAAGCTCCAGATGTCGCCGGCGTAGCCGTTGTAGTTGCCGTCGTTGAGGTCGGTGTTGATGCGCTCGGGGCTCATGTACGCGATGGTGCCCACGGAGGAGTTGCAGGGGTCCATGGTCTGGTTCAGGATGCGCCCCACCCCGAAGTCGGCGATCTTCACGCGCCGCGCGCAGTCGATGAGCAGGTTGGACGGCTTGATGTCGCGGTGCACGATGTGGCGCCGGTGGAGGTACGCGATCCCCGACAGCACCTGCCGCGCCACGTCGGCGAGGAACGCCTCGGACGCGATGCGCCGGCCGTCCAGGGACCCGCCGTCCATGTACTCGAGCAGGATCTGCAGCTCGCCGGCCTGCTCGTACATGCCGTGGCACCGCACGATGGACGGGTGCTCGGCCGTGCGCAGGATGGCGATCTCCCGCGTGATCTGCCGCCGGACCGCCTCGTCGTGGTGCCCGTAGAGCACCTTCAGCGCGTAGGCGCGGCCCGTGGGCGCGTGCCGGACCAGCCACACCGTCCCGCCGGCGCCGCTCCCGACGCGCCGCACGCGCTCCAGCTCGCCCAGCGGCGGGGGCGCGGGCGGAGCCGAGCCGGCCGAGTTGGGCGGGGTCATGGACATGGGCATGGGCATGGACGACGCGCCGCCCGACCCCGACCCCGAGCCCGACGAGGACGTGGACGACGGAGCCGAGGACGGCGGCGGGGGCAGCGGCAGCGGCACGGCCAGCGACGTCAGGTCGCGCTGGGGCAGCGGCAGCGTGAGATCCGGCCGGCGCCGCGCCCGGCCCGGCGTGCCGGGCTGCTGCTGCTGCAGGCCCGGCCGCGCGTTCGGCGGCCCGCCCGGACGCATCGCGCGCTCTGGCCGGCCCGAAAGGCGAGGCTGGCTCCTCCCCTGCTCCGCGCGGCGGCCGGATCGGTCGGCGTCGGTGATTGCCGTCGTATGGGGCGGGCAGGGTGGGGTGGGGGTGGGATCGATCGGGTCGGGGAAGAGGGATTGGAGGGAGGCGAGTGTTTTTTATAGCCGGGAGGGAGGCCAAGGGACGGGGAGAGACGGAGGGAGCTCTGCTCGCTCAGCCGATGGAGATGCAGCCGTGACGCCGGGGGAACGGCAGGCAGGCAGGCCCGGTAATAAAAGAAGCAACTTTCCCACAGCTCTTTTCTCCCCCGTTTTCTCGCTCACCGATGGTGTTCCGTTCCGTTCCGCTGGTTTGCCGTGTCCGTTGCATCCTGCCTCCCGGCCGGCCGGCCGTCGCCTCCGTTATTACTCTGCAATTCCGGAACTGCATTCACTTCGGGCACAGTCCAAATATTGCAGTGCTTATCACGCCACATCTTTTCCACGTGACACATAGAAACGGGAAATTTACACTCCAGTTCAAACGATGAGCGTCCGTGTCTGTATTGTGTTTGTTCAAATGCAAAATGGGTCTACGGTTATCCTGTAATATAGCCGTGCAAGAACATCGACTTTTTAAGAATTGCGGTCCGTATTTTATACCCCTCGACGGGGTATAAAAGTTTTGTTTTCTGATTGAAGGAATTCCCATGTTCACGCCCCCATTTACGATTTTGTTGTCAAGACCGTTTATGCAACTATTCTTGTACGTGCGCTTGTATCGACCGTTACTGGGAATTTGTTTTGTCGCATGGGATTAAATCTCGTACGTGTGATTGTATAAACCGTTGATTTGTTTTTCGCGCAGCATTAACTCGAGTGCATGAAGTACATGTGAAGAGCCATGTCGTTTTCGACGAGAGGCATTGCTTTTAGGAAATACTACCCGCGCTCGCGGGCGGCCACGTTCCTTCCGGAAAACACACCTCCCAAAATAGTCCACTAGCGTGAGAAACTACCATGGATGGACAAGACAGTCACGGGGAGGAGTTAGGGTTTCTAGTGCCGACGGGGAACTGGATTGGGTTGGCGAGCTTGATGGCGGTGTGGCGGATAGGAAGACCGGTATACAAGTCTGATTTTCAGATCCACAAAATTCCCTTATACATGTCCCTCTTTGCGGTTTTCGGTCTCGAGACCGTTTCCTAATTACTCCGATAGGTGCGCTTGTATCGACCGTTACTGGGATGTAGCCGACAAACTTGATGGCAGCGTCGAGGACATGAATATCGGCGGTTTCGAGATCCACAGACTTCCCATATACATGTTGCCTTTTATGGCTTCCACTCTAAAAATCATTAATCACTCGGATACGTGCGCTTGCATCGACCGTTACTTGGAATAGGTTTCGTAATGTAGCATAAACACACATGTGTGTCCATGTATAGACCATTTCTAGGAATTTATTTTGTCGAGCATCATTAACTCGAGTGCGTGAGCATGTGGCGATTGAAGAGTTCATTTAAAAGGTTACACTCAAGCTCGCGGACAGCCACCTCCTTCGAGACAGCAGACATGCCCAAATAGCCTCCAATAGCCAGAGAAACTTTCACGGATGGACAAGACGATCATGGGGAGGAATTAGGTTTTTAGCGCTGACAGATAATTGTGGTTGGGCTGGCGAGCTTGATGACGGTGGAGGACAGGAAGACCGGTATACATGTTTTGTTTCCAAATACATGAAATTCCCTTATACATGTTTCCCTTTACAGTTCTGCTCTCAAGACTATTTTCATAATTACTATAGTTCACAAGCTTGTGTCGAGCATTACTATGAGTCTGTTTTGTCACATAGCAATAAGACTTGTACGTCTGATTGTATAGACCGTTTCCTTTAATATATTTTTTGTCGCAAGTCATTAACTTGAGTGCGTCAAGTACATGTGAATAGCCAAGTCATTTACGACGAGAGGCACTACAATCTACCCTAGCTCAAGGGGTGGCCACCTTCCTTCCGGACAACGTGCCTCCCCCAGTAGTCCACTCGTGAGAGAAACTATCACGGATAGACAAAACAATCATAGAGAACAGTAAGGGTTTCTCGCGCTCACGGCTAATGGTTACTGGGGCCGCGAGGGAGGGGGACTTGAATACCAAACTAAAAGGAATAACTAGCTACAAGGAATTAGTGGTTTAATGAAAAAATGACTTCGAAATCGAACTATGAATTGTGAGCTAGATTATTTATTACATATGTGCTTAGATACAACTTCACTAGTACCAACTTACAATTTATGTGTGGTTAAAAGTAGTTACACAGAAAGAGGTAGTAATAAGGTACACCAATCCTCATGAACTCATATATTGCTTTCTTTTAAAAGAGAAGGCATTATATTATAAAGTGAAAAGTGCTTTTAGGAAAAAGGGGATGGATTCAACTCTTTGATATAAATATTTATGTAAAAACTTGAGGTCCTAAAATCTTTACAAAACCATTATGCATGCCTTGGTTAATTTGTTGGGTTAAAACTAAGTATAGTTCTTCTTCTTTTCCAACGCCTTTCCCCGCACTCCATTTCTTTTCACCTCACACTCCCATTGCAACTCACATTCAATGTGTGCTCATCCTTGATATGATACCCTTGTCATAGTATGTAAATAGTCTCGCCCTAGTAAAGCCTAGCTCTAAAACTAGATGGGTGTTTATTAACCCATAGGTGGCCATTTCTATCAAACCTCCTCACCATTATCTTCCTCGTCCCGCCGCTTATCTTCGCACATCTAAAGTCGGAGATATCGCATCACCCTGGTTTTATCTATCATCGTGAGTCTTAGCAAATCTTCATCAAATTCGATGCTAATTATTGTTCAGTTGTATAGTTTGCCCCTAGTGAAAGATGATGAAGTATTTTTCTGTAGCTTCCTCCCAACGCACACCTATCGACAATTGAGCGTCTGGGCTCTTAGGGGTTGTTTAAATACGGAGGGTTTACTAGATCGGGTTTTTCCTAAACATATTCATGTTTATAACTAACTAAACATTTGTTTGGTTAGCCAAACAACTTTAGGGATATTAAGTCTTAGTTTTCCACTTTTCGTAAAGATGAAAAACAGAGTTCTTCGAAGAATAACCTAGTTAGGGTATGTCTAGTAGGGGACCGAAACACGATTAGGCGCACACTTATTCATAACCTAACTCTTGGTAAACAAGTTTTCCAAAATATTTCTACTAAAACATGTTCTATTAAAACTAGGCACTAATTTTATTTATCGAAACAACCACTACCACTAGGTGTGGAAAAATCTTTTTAGACTTTTCAAGCCAACTTTGGTGCAAAATTCAACTAAGGGGTTGGCTCAGTGCATTGGCTCTTGATGCGTCATCCTAGGTGGTGAAAATAATTTAAAGATGACCACCTCAATGCATTGTCTCTTAGGACACTCTCAATGCATCGGCTATTAAGGTGTCATCACAGGTAGTGCGAAGATGTTAGAGAGAAAGACCATAATGCAATTTCTCTTATGAGTTGTATCTAAGCGATATTGCATTTAAAGGTTTTAAAGGTAATATTTGGATCTTAACCTTCAGACCCTTGTGAAGAGAAGAGTAAAAACTAGGGAGTTAAGTCACACCTGATCGAAACATTAATTATAATATCATCTAAGCATTTTGCTTATAATAACATGCTAAGGGGCAAGCATTGAGAGTGCTCTTAATTGACATTTAAGTGATGTTGCATTTTTGGTGTAGGGATAATGTTTGCATCTCAACATTATGACCTACTTATCTATACTAATATAAAAAGATCCAAAGGGCATATCTAACTAATCTCCTCCATCAAACCATATGCATAATGACCTAGATTAATTCAATGGTGAGCGCTCAACATGCTTAGCGTGCAATCAAATATCATACCAAATAAAACTTTAGCATTAACCATTAATTAATATCCTACCTTTGATAGACAAATATCCTACTACCTAATATCAGTAGGCAATAAATTCCCTGCCTTTTTGAAATCTAGTTTAATACCCCACTAGATATCATTGTGCATTGTACGTACACATTTACTATTGGAGAGAAGGGAAGGAGAGACAAACATAGGCAAAAGCCACATTGGATAGAAGTATTAATTGTAGTATCACATAGGGAAATAAGCAATCAACTACTATCTCCCTTCCGATTTATAGGTCTTACCCCCAAAAAACTGCTTTTCCATTTTGTTGCTCCCCGTCACATGTTCAGTCACGACTAAGCCAAGGTAGGATAAGAATTTTAAAAAAAAAGAATGTATGAATTGGGCCCAAAATCATTACTTTACTACATACGTCGCATGTTGCGCCACTTATTATGGTAGAATTTTTCAGGAAAAGAGCAGTACTGCCCCAACTTGGACCCAAAGAAGAGCTAGGTTCGCCCCCTTTAGCAAGTGGTGGATGAGCTGATTCTTTTTCACTCTTGTTTCAAAAACAAACTAAAGTGTAGAACACAATGTTTGAGAGTTGATGGTTGATCCCCGCCCCCTTGTCGTTTCCTAAAGGCTCCCTGGCTGGGGAGGCAAAGGGGATTGCAATCGTCAGCCTTTCTACCGTTGTATGTGAAAGAGAAAAGGTGACACATTTTTTTCCTGATTTTTGGTTTGCGGTTGGTTGGGCCAAAGAATAAGAGTCGGTTTCCTTAAGTCCGTTCTTCCTAAGTAGCTCTATGGTAATGTGGTCAATTGTTAACTAATTGGTCGTACATTCAAATCCTACATGGGGAGATTTTCTTCTCTACTCCTAGGTGCATTAAATTGTAGCATGCAAGGATTATGAGAAAACTCACCATTGCATGTAAAAGTTCTTGGACTTTTCTTGGTCACGATGTATTGCAATTAATGCATTGGAAAATATATTGTGTGTGTGTGGAAAATGAGCATCAATTGGTACTTTTTTGCAAATTCGAAAAATATTCTACCACTCACCATCTCCCTTGCTTGTGGAGATTTTTTAATTTAGCCCAATAAACTTGAGGGGAGGGGGGGTGGGGGTTATATCTCACATATCAACATTTTGCCGATAAAACCATGTTAAGAGACAAGCATTGCAAAATGCCTTAAATTACTCGTAGTACTCCCTCCTTTTTGGGTTTATATTCCTCCCTTCTAGTTGAAAAGGCTTATCTTTAAAAGTGACAGCAAGCAAGGTACATGGTGAGTGGAGAGTATGAGTTTCATGGGTTCAAATCTGCCCAATAAAATATACCCCACATATTCGACTTTGACGCAATATGTGGAGCACCCTCCCTCTAAGGCTGTCCATAGTGGATTAACTTAGCTAGTACTCCCTCCGTTCAGAATTACTCGTCCAAGAAATGAATGTATCTAGATGTATTTTAGTTGTAGATACATCCATTTTTATCCATTTTTGTGACAAGTAATTCCGAACGGAGGGAGTAACATTCAAGTCAAGTAAGCCAATTTGATTATGTGGCAAGTAGTTAATAAAAAAAGCTTTTCATGGTAACACAACATGTTACTGTAACACAACGCATCCAAAGGCAAAAAGAGTCTACATTTAACAAATAAAGGCTTGCATGATACCAAACATATGTTACTATCCACTCTAGGGATAGTAGCATACTCCTTAATTAAGGTTAAGAGAGCTGAAATCCAAAATCTTACCAATCAATGCAGACGATGAGTGGAGGAATGTATCTCGTACTTGTTTTATAAAATTAGCAAAATTAAACAAATACATTAATTTGGATTAATTCCAGTGCATGCATGCTTGGCCACTTAGATGAGTAGGAACATTACCTACATTGGTGAGTTTCTTTTTAACCTTTGCATGCAAAGATTTAATGCGCCTCGGAATCTAAACATGAGATGGAGATAAACCTTCAAACTGAAAAGCGAAGAAACCGGGTAGATCCTATAAACCGAAAAGGAAGTAGTGGACTAGCTAGTGAAGTGGAAACTCCCTCTCTGTCATTTACACGAACTAAATATGGTGTGGAACTGAAAGCATTTCAACGCTGCGAGACTCAAAGTGTGACTACCATAGTGAAAATCTGAAAAATTTGAGATGGTTCCTTCAAATGGAAAGGGAGCGAATAGTGTTCTCCTGTGTCTTGTACTCCGACGCCCCTCTCCGGCTCGCCGTGCCGCCAACGCGGTTTGCTGCACATCTCCCTTGCCAGTTTTCTTTCTTAATATTTTTACACGGGCCCAGCACAGATCGGCCGAAGAACAATCTACACCGACGCGCACATTTCATGGAAACCGTCCCGAGCACTGCTCGCTCCGTTCTCCACGCGAAGGTCCACCTGCAACGCTCACCACAGCACATGCAAAACCGTTGAAGCAGCGCAGTAAAAACCGCCCAACGGAACCACCGGCCGGCGACGTGCATGCGTGATTCGACGTGCATGAATCACGGCGGACCATATCTCTCGAGCATACAAAAGCCGATTAAAATGCAAGCGCCGGCCAGTTGATACTACTGCACAGTACGCACATGCCCTGCACCACGGGTTCACGCGGCACGCAGAAAAGAAGAAAATAAGATTACAATCTCAACGAAAGCGGACGTAGTACACATAAAAAAAACCCTCTGCCGATCGGACAACATCATCACTAATATAATCACGGTTGGTACACTGCTTAGGCCTAGCAAGAAAGTTCCACCGGTCAAGCGCGTTTGACATTTCCAGCCTCCAGATCTTTGACGCGGCGGAGAAAACCCAGCGAATCATCATCAGAGAGGGAATAAAATCATTTCGCGGGTGTAGACGGAATCCACCAGCTAGATTATCGACGAGTATTTTATGGATAAAAGATCGTTGAGATGGTTGAGTAGTGTGTAGTGTAGTAAGCAGTTGACTTAACCTGCTGCTTTGTGGAGTGGTGACATATTGGTAAAATATTTCCGGTTGTTGATCCTCCTGGGTTTGGAATAATGATTTATCTGCTTAAAACGGACGCCCGTGATCGTAGCTTGTCACTTGTCAGCAGGCACCATCCGTCCGCCCGGGCCGGGGCCGATGGGATTTGCATACGGTATGATCATGTCACTGATTACGGTTTTGTCAGACGCCCAAGTCCTTGGCCACTAGTGCCAAATACGTGCAAAAATACGTATACGGGTAACATTTTCTGCTGTCGACACGTCACTGATGACGAGTCATTTCATAGCACCGTCATATTCTTTCTGTTTGTGTCACTAGATCATAAAATCTAGAATGAAACACACCCTCCGTTCCTAAATATAAGTCTTTTAAAGGTTCTAATATAAACTACATACGAAACAAAATGAGTGAATCCGTATGTAGTCCATATTGAAATCTCTAAAAAGACTTACACTCCCTCCGTTCCTAAATATTTCTCTTTAGAGATTTTAAATGGACTGCCATATACGGATGTATATAGACATATTTTAGAATGTAGATTCATTCGTTTTGCACCGTATGTAGTCACTTGTTGAAATCTCTAGAAAAACAAATATTTAAGAACAGATGGAGTATTTAGGAATTGAGGGCGTAGATGGAGTAGGCAGCTAAACTAACAACACTGTGGTATTTTTAGATGGTGCCGTCACCATGCATGGGTGGGTTGTGGTAGCTCCTCCACGGCAGCGAATGTACGGCGGCGGGGGTGGGTAGACAGTTTTGCAGCAGGCACCGGTGTCCTACTATAAACAATTTTTCCTTCGTGCCATTGGAGAAGAAAATTCACAACGAAATGCACCAGGTCATCATCAATGCTAAGCTTAGATGGAGTATGACGGTGCCACACCCCCAATTTGTCCGGCACGACTCATATCCACCTCACATGTGAGGCGGATATGAGGAGGTGTTGACGTGGCCATCATGTCGGATCGGCTCACCTCGACCCCATAAAGATCGCACCCCCAAACCCTAGCCTGACGCTCCCAGCCTCCCCTCTCTTGCCCTCAGCCTCTCCCCTCCCACTGTTGTTCGTGACCATGACCGGATCCAACATGGCCTCCTCTTACGAAGATTGCCTCATGTATTGGGACGCCATCACGGCGGAGCCGGACGAGGATAGGCGGACAATGATAAGCCATTGACAGATCGATAGGGGCGGAAACTCGAGCTCGACGCCCTCCACGGTGCCTAGTGTTGAAAATATATCTATTTACTATCTTGCCGTATCTAGTCGATCTTTGTCGTGACCTATGTATGTTTTGAAATTGTGTGTTGCATGTGATTGTATGGATTTGGGGGTGAATGATTTTTTTTTGAACCGAAACCCGTAGAACAATCGTTCTACGGTATATATTAATAAAAGCAAAAGTATTTACAAAAAATAAGAGGGACGACTGCTGATGCGGACAAATGAGAGGCGAGCAGCGGACAAAATGAGAGGCGAGTCGGCGCTATGCGTGGACGCGTTCCCGAGCTATGGGGAATCAGATTTGCCCAGTGCGGTTCAAAATGTTCTCAGCACCAAAGGCTTAAATCTATGTGCAGCAGTACCATATCAGAGTTAAGCAACGAACATCAACGTCCATGGTTTGGGTTGGCATACTGGCTAGCGGCTGCCTGCGTGCTCCCACGGCAGCGAATGTACGGCCGCGGCGGTGGGTGGACAGTTTTTGCAGCAGCCGAGGAGGAGGAGAGGACAGGAGGCGACTTTGGCATTTGGTTTTCTCTGACGCCTTGATTCGGCTCGCAAGACGGCGCTCGAAGATCTGGCGCGCGCCCACCAACGCAGCGCGGCCTGCCCTCTGCGTCGCACCGCGCCGCATCGAGATTCACGCGGCAGTAAATATCGTCTCATGCGGCACGTGGACTTCGGCCCCCGCGCGCCCGCCTCGGGATTCACATCCCCTCCTTAACTCCACGGTCCCGGAATCAGCCACCACAGTGGTGCACCGCGTAGCGTAGCTTCGCCGCATCAAAGCAGTTTTCTTTCAAAGAAAAAGACCAGTGAATGCAATGCTGGCCTGTAAAAAGATTTACAGTTGTGTGAAATTTTCAAATTCACATGGCATTTCACTGTGAATGGACGTGCTGTTCCCACCTCGCCTGCTGTGAAACTGCCACGAAATTTACGTGGCATTTTCACTGTGAATGGAAGTGCATGGAAGAAGTGAGCAGTCGAAGTGAAAGAGAGAGGAAAAGTTTGGGGAACGGAGACAGAGCGAGGGTACGCGAGGGTACGAGGGGAACAGTAGCGCCTTTTGTACCCTGACGATTCTCGGGGACGGGGAAAGGAGGCCATGATTTGGACGGGCGATGGGACGCGACGGTGGGTAGGCGGCCGATAGCCCAGCTACGCGACGGCGGGCGAACCAGACACACACACTAGTGCTCCTCCTCCTACAAGCTACTACAAGCTACAACTAGAGTAGCCAGCGCCCTAGCAATAGTACTCGTACTCCTCGACGCACCACAAAGTGTGCCCAGCAGTGAACGTGTACGTGGCACTGCTGCACCCCGATTTTGTCTGGATCCGATCGATAAACTGGTCACGAGAGTGTGAATCCTTAACTCCTTGAGCAAGATGGCGATGTGTATTACCGAAATAATCTATGGGAGCTTGCGTTTGAATCGCTTCAAATGTTGACTCATCCGCGACTAATTGGCTCAGGCAAAAAGTATCATTCTCATCTTTTAATACTCCTCCTACTTGGATGGTGACGGTGACCGCTGGCCACGCACTCACAGGCGCCAATGTCAACGCTCCCGGTCGGAATCGCCCGTCGAGCGGAGAGCGAAGTCCGAACGCGCGCCGGCGTGTCGCGCGGACCTGCACCTGCATGGATGCCGCACCCAAGCGCACCACCGACGTCAGGCTGATCAGTTTTTTAGGTCATCCCGCTCCCTCGAGTCAACACTGGCGAGCTCGCTTACACTTACATTAGTACATGCGCCACACGATCGACGGCGTCGGCCGGACCCGACCTGTTCCGGTCCGTTGGGGGTGGGGTGTTGCCGTGCGCCGGGAGCGCGGCGGGCTGCTTCCTCGGGGCTTCGCATGCCCGGAGTTGGCCGGGAGGAAGGGGGCAGGAACCGATCAACGGCGCACGTCCGCCGTACGTGTCCCTCTCGCCGCGATCGAGCCGGCGGGAGCAGTGCTGACTGGCGACGGGGTCACGGGTGCGTGCCGGGTCGTGCCGTGGCAGATCGGAGAGGCGGTTGTTGGGGGTGGCGGGGCAGCAGCTCCGTCCGTGGATTAGCTTGGACGGGGTCCCATCCCAGCGACCGAGGAGTTGTGCTCGATCGTGGTTGGGGTGACCTCTTTTTTGTTGTGTCATGGTGCAGCGTCATGGTTTTCTCTGCTGTGAAGCTGCCCGGAAGCGAAAGAATATGAGACGGAGAGTGATCGCTTCGACGGACGACGGTTACCAACCGGGGAGCTAGCAAGCTGGGATCGATGGCGATGGCGGACTGTTCTGCGCTTGTTTTTGCCAGGAAAGCTGGTGGGGGTAAGTTGCTGCGGGCAGGAAATTATCTGCCATGGTAACATAAACCGGACGTCATTCTCTTCTAAGCCGAGCCGATTAAGGATGTTACATTTCTTTTTTTTGCTTTGGGGAGAAAAACAGTTTTGTTACACTATGGTCTTTTTCGGTGCAGCATCAGCCATCAAGATGTGTGACTTGATCACTTTTTTTATTTTTGGATCCCGGCGGCTTTGCTTCGCGGGCCGGCCGGTGCAGTGGAAATCAATACAAGATGAGACGTCGATGGCAAAGGCAGGTGCATGCATGCCTGCAACAAATCGCCCAAAAACCATGCAAGGATCATGATCACAGCCGAAAGAGCGCTCAGACTCCACACCACCGATCGGGATACATCTCGTGGCAGTGGGGGCGCCGGCGGATATGTGATCGTGACTTCGTGTAACCGCACACGGAGGAGTAGCGATCAGGGTTGACAATACATGTGCGCCCGTCTAACAAGATATGCACAACTAGTTTGGTGTCCAGTTTCTCTCATGATAACGTTTCTTCAGCAAAAGGACGAACTTGATCCTCTCATGATTTCATCAATCATCAGAAAATGAGTCGTAGTATATGCAGCCATCGTGGTGGAACAGTGACAGCATGGCGAGCAAAACCACCGGCCGGTAGCCCATATTCCACACCAGTGACTTGGGAACCATATACATCCATGGTCACGGGATAAAATACTGAAGAAAATGCAAGTAGATAGGTGAAGATATCATCACTATATGCAGGTGCTTCTGTGGGGACACCTCGTTGAGTATAAACAATCACCCTAGAAAACATTAGCCCGTGATGCCGCCGCCCGAGCAAATGGATAAAACTGGCCAGTACTGGACATTAACCTTTTACCACATGCTTTAAGAGTGTTGATAAGATCTGGCTAGTGGCAGCGCAATTTGGTTCTGGTAGCTTTCGGCATGTGTATGCAGATTGTGATGCATGCCTAGCTATCCACGTCAATGAAGTAGCAGCTCCCTCCGTGATTCGTCGTCATTACATAATCTTTTGGCACAAGATCATATTCGCAACCATTTTAAAAACTCAAGGCCCCGCAGGCCGCAGCCACGAGTTGTTGCAAAACAAAACAAAATCTTCTTTCATGCGTCCCGATCGATTGGTCGCTTTCCATGCCCCGAAAGAAAAAAGGGAATTATATTAATTTGCTTTACTGTCGCTCGCTCACTCACTGTTATTTTTCATTGTCGTTCCAGCTGCACGCATCGGACACATGAGAAGTAATTCAATGCACAGCGTTTTGTTGGCGACGTGGTGATGAACGCCGGGATGCTGTCACCGCCTGGCCGTCACTCGCCCCGGCGCTACGCTACCTATATACAGAACGGCCTTGGCTCCTCGTGCGGCCACTCCAGTCTCCACGGCAGACGCACGGACGCGGAGGACGACGTGTACGTGCGCGCCCTGCGTGGATCCCGTCCCTGTACCGCCGTACGTGCGGTCGACGCCGACGCGGAACCGGACGCCTTTACTGATTCAATGCTCGCATCACTCCATCTCCATGGCTGCCCTTCTGTCCACGGCTTCTTCGGCCGCAGCGAAGCTTCTGAATAGCGAGATGGATGGAGGGACGGACGGCGAGGCTTGGAGCCACTCGCGCGCGAGATGCCGTCGTGCATGCACGGAGGTTTGTGTTGTTTTGCTGCACTTGCGGAGTGCGGACAGGTACGCGCGGGGCCGACGGGACGATCGGGCATCCACCGTCGGCGAGGTTCAGCCTACCAAAGCTAGGGCGCTACGCTACCAGCCGCGCCGACGACACGACAACGAGGCGTGGTGTGCCTGCACTGTGGAAGGCAGACCTAATCCGTCGCGCACCCAGTTGGACAACTAGCTGCGCGAAGGAGTCCGGCATTAGGACATGTCAGGTCAGGTAACCCCATGCTGACACACATCAGGAAAAAAGTGAGCTTGCAATTAGCACGAGGGTCTTAGGGTATCTTTCACCGGGTGTTGATGGGCTACACTACACGGCCGACAGATGAGGTCCTGCCGCTCTGGGAGCAAGAGGGCGTCGTGGAAGATTGGCACTAGCTCCGAACATGGTGGGTACTCCTGCGGGCCGTTAAAATGAATGCATCTCGCTTCAAAACATTAGTGTGGAATGTGCGTGGTCTTAACATCCCGGCACAGCGGAATGCAAACTTTCATGTGGTTAGCACGGCCAACCCGAACATTTTATGCCTCCAAGAGACAAAAATGGAGAATGTACCACCCGAGGTGGTGGCCCATTGTCTGGGAAATAAATTTGACAACTTTTACTATTTGCCGACGGTGGGCACGAGGGGAGGCATCCTCCTTGCATGGGATGTCTCTGTAATGGTTTTATCTCATCTATAATACCTAAATAGTTCATCCCCACTATCTATTTCTCTTGACATGCAGCCTATCCACCTCATCATGCAAGCCCCACACATGCCACCTCCCCCACTACCTAATTTTCCTACCTTTATATGCCGCCACGTCGTCACTTTTTTGGGCTAGCAACCCACCCATGAACCAGCTAACCCACGTTCCATTGATATGTGCATGGCACCGTATGTACTAACTCATTGTATGTGGGCCACAAATGCATTTGAAACCGACCGAGAGAGACACGATGAAACTGACCGGTGGCATTGTCATTGGTTGGTACATCCCTTGAGTTTCTTTTCTTAATGGCTTCCACTATGCAAAAATGAAATCCCTTGAGTTCTTTTCTTAATGGCTTCCACGATGCAAACACGAAATCTCTCGAGTTACATTTCTTAATGATTTTCACCATGCAAATCCACTTCTGTGTCTCATTGCCTACTTCAAATACCCGTTCCTACCTCCGGTGGAGTCAGCATGTTTGCTCTTCAGGGCTCCTCGACATCTCTCTGCGTTCTCCACTACAGCCTCCTGCAAGGCTAGGCCAATGCTACAAACTCCACGTCCAAAACAAATGAGGGTGTACAGATGCTTTGTATTGCTGCACATCTTCTCAGATCTAGCAGGTCACTATCGTCCCAATCAAGTACCTCCCTCGCAGACCCCCTAGATGAAGATTTTGAAACGATGATGCATGACATTTTACCATCGTTCTTCTTCCGTGGAATTCCTCTCTTCATATTCTTCCTGGCAGGTCTCAACCGTGTTGATCGGATGCCACTGTGGGGTGTACGTATGCTGGTGCTTTAGTTCCAAACCTACTGCTCCATGTCTATGTATGACAGTGATCCGCGGTATTGCTGCTGATTTCTTCACCTCACACTCAACTTTACACATTTGGTTTGTGATTATAATTTTTGCCAAAGCACTAAAACAATAGCCCAGCTCATGTTTCAACGGCCGTTCGACAGAGAGGCGTGACCAGGCTCTTCTGTACCATGGCCGCCTCCTTCGCCGTGCCGCTACATGTGACATGCCGTTCGATGCACTTTCTCCCGTGGAAGCCTCCTTCGCTGTGCTGATACATTGGTACACGTCGCCAATAATGCAGAAGACGGCTGAGTACACACGTACATGACATTTTCTAACATTTGTTATTGAAAAATGTATATGCATGTTTTGATTTGTTGCTTTGTTTTCTTTTGTATTACGGACAATGGCAAAATGTTGCAATAAAAAGTTGTAATGGGAAAAACATTACTGCTTTACTTGCTAAATCCTTACATTTCAAATAATCTCTGCCTTACGTTAATGGGTCATTTTATTCCCAATTTGTGAATACAATTTGCAAATGATGTCTAAGCTTCTATGAAGCTAACTATGGCACTTTTTGCCCAGATGTCACTATTATATTCACAAAAGTACAATTAGCGGGTCAAAATACTACATGCATGTAGCAATCCAGTGCCATGATCAATGTATAATTGTAACGCGGTTGATTTGTAACTTTTTGCTATCTAATGAGAAAAGAAGGTCATCAATTTTTTATCCCCGTGTTTTTGTATTGCGAAGGCTACAAATATTACCACACTTTTGCTTCTCTTATATGCTACTAAGTCCCGCAACAACGTGCGGGGTGTCATCTAGTTACACAAGTAATGCACTCACGGCGCTAGTTAAACATATTGGAGGATCGGAATGGTGGATAACCGGTGTATACGGCCCACAACATGACCACGAGAAGATTGAGTTCTTGCAAGAGTTGGTGGACATCTGTAAGTTGATTGCCGGGCCATGGATAGTTGTTGGTGACTTCAACTTGTTGGTCAACCCGAAGGACAAGAACAATTTGCACATAAACAGACGGATGATGGCGCGTTTTCTTGCAAAACTAAACACTTTGGAGCTAAAGGAGATCTACCTCAACGGAAGGAGATACACTTGGTCCAATGACAGGGCTCAAGCAACCATGGAGAAAGTTGATCATATTTTTAGAACTTTGATATGTCCATTTTGCATCATGTTTTCCTGCTATTATTTATAATATTTTTAATCAATATAACACTTTGTGCAGCAACTCTAATGCATTTTCTCTCTTGATATGCAAGATTTACATAAAGAGGGAGATTGCCGGCAGCTGCAATTCTGGACCTGAAAAAGCTTTGTCAGAGATACCTATTCTGCACATTTTCAAATGAACTGAAATTTCACGGAGATTTTTTTTGAAATAAATAAAAAATATTAAAGAAAATAAGTACCAGAGGGGGCTCACCCAGGAGCCCACGAGGCACCAGGACGCCCCCTGGGGCCCCTGGCCAGCCTCCAGTGCTCATCTTATGGTATATAAGCCCATTTGCCCTAGAAAAATAAATAAGGAGAAGACTTCCGGGACGGAGTGTCGCCGTCTCCAGGTGGAACTTGGGCAACATCACTTTTGCTCTCCGGCGGAGCAATTCCGCCGGGGATACTTCCCTTCGGGAAGGGGAAATCGAAATCATCGTCGCCACTAACAACGCCCTCATCGTGGGAGGATCATTCCTCATCAACATCTTCACCAGCACCATCTCATCTCAAATCCTAGTTTATCTCTTGTATTCAATCTTTGTATCAAAACCTCATATTGGTACGTGTGGGTTGCTAGTAGTGTTGGTTACATCTTGTAATTGATGCTAGTTGGTTTATTCGGTGGAAGATTATATGTTCATATCCATTATGCTATTCAATACCCCTCTGGTCTTGGACTTGAATATGATGTGTGAGTAGTTACTTTTTTTCTTGAGGACATGAGAGAAATCTTGTCATAAGTAATCATGTGAATTTGGTATTCGTTATATATGATGATATGTATTTTGTTGTTTCCCTTAGTGGTGTTATGTGAACGTTGACTACATGATACTTCATCATCTTTGGGCCTAAGGGAATGCATTGTGGAGTAGTTATTAGATGATGGGTTGATAGAGTGACAGAAGCTTAAAGCCTATTTTATGCGCTATTCTGTAAGCGGATGATTTGGATCCATATGTTTAATACTATGGTTAAATTTATCGTAATTATTCTTTCGTAGTTGCGGATGCTTGCGAGAGGGGTTAATCATAAGTGTGAGGTTTGTTGAAGTAAAAACAACACCCAAGCACCGGTCCACCCACAGATCAAATTACCAAACTAGCGAACGCGAATCAAACAAACATGATGAAAGTTACTAGATGGTATTCCCGTGTGTTCTAAAGAACGCTTTGCTTATTATAAGAGACCGATCCGGCCTATCATTTGCTACAAAAAGGATTCAGATACCTTGCTGCACCTTTGTTACCATTACTACTATTTGCTTGTTACAAATTACATTGCTATCAAACTATCTGCTATCGATAATTTAAGTGCTTACAGAAAATACGTTACTGAAAACCGCTTGTCATTTGCTTGTACTCCTCATTGAGTTTGACACTCTTACTTATCGAAAGGACTATGATTGATCCTGTATACTTGTGGGTCATTACACTTCGACTTGGGAGGTACTTTACCCAACATGCCAGCTCATGGCGCTTGGCTCATCGGTTTCGGACCATTGTCCGCTGCTTATAGCCTTGGATGTAGAGCTATGCATGGGCAGACGACTTAAATTCGAATCATTTTGGACAAAAGCAGAAGGTTTCACGCAAACTGGGTAGGAAGCTTGGTGCTCCATCCCGCAAGAGGGCAACCCTTATGTAGTTCTCGACTTGAAGCGGCCACAACAAAGATCCTCAAGAAATGGAGTGACCGGTGGATAGGTAATGCTAAGATCCAAATTGGGATTGCCATGAAGGTCATTTTTCGGCTGGATAAAGCCAAGGTTTCACGAGCGCTATCGAAACAGGAGAGTGGTTTACGAAGACTACCCAAGCAAAAACCACCCGGGCTCTGTTCTTTAGAGAGAACAATCGCACGATAGCGATCAAGAATCCTATTTCTCCGTGAGGGTGATGCTAACACTAGTTTCTTCCACCAACATGCATGTCACTGGCAGAGGCGAAACATGATCACAACCATTTGACATGGAGAGACAATAGCGATCAGGCATGATGAGATTGCCAGTGGACCACTATACTACACCAACGTGTTTTGTGAAGCACCTTCAAGAGCTCATGCGATTGACCTCAGTTTTCTCGGGATGCTAGCTATGAACCTGACCCATCTTGAAGCTCCCTTCACCGAGGAGGAGGTGGAGAAAATCGTGAAGATCATGTCAATGGACAAGGCATCAGGACCCGATGATTTCACAGGATGTTTCTACGCATCGTGTTGGCACATCATAAAAGGTGACCTCTTGAGAGCACTCCAAGCATTCTACCAGGGCGACATCAGGGGTCTACCAGCCATTAACAAGGCAATTGTGGTACTCGTCCCAAAGAAGGACGGTGCGGTGGATATCAAAGATTTCCGACCGGTGAGCCTAGTGCACGGAGCAATCAAGATATTTGACAAGACACTATCAACAAGGCTGGCGGGGGACTTGCCTTCTTTAGTGGGAAAGCCACAAATCACGTTCATCAAAGGCCGGTCTATACATGATAATTTCATGCTTGTCCAATGCAGTGCCTGAAAACTCTATGCCCTATGGGATCCGGCCGTTATGCTCAAGCTCGACATTGCCATTTGCCAAGGCTTTCGACTCCGTTCAATGGCCTTTTCTCCTTGAAGTACTCCGAACAATGGGCTTTGGCGATCGTTGGCCGGCATGGATATGTGGACTGCTGGCAAGCTCATCAATTAGGATCATGGTTAACAAACACCTGGAAGGCCAATATACAACTGCATTGGACTAAGGCAAGGCAATACTATCTCTTCAATGCTATTCGTCATGCTTATGAAGCCTTTGCAACACATGTTTGAGCTTGCAACATCGAGGGGACTGCTAGCTCCATTGGCAAGAGTCGGACTAAAACACCGACTATCAATGTTCGTCGATGACGTGATGATTTTCATCAAGACAAATGTGCCCGATCTACATGCTTGTGCATCCCTATTGAAGCTATTGGTGAGGCATCGGGGCTGCGAGTAAACCTTTCTAAGAGTGCGCATGATACGTCTCCAACGTATCTATAATTTTTTATTGTTCCATGCTATTATATTACCCCTTTTGGATGTTTATGGGCTTTATTTTACACATTTATATCATTTTGGGACTAACCTACTAACCGGAGGCCCAGCCCATATTGCTGTTTTATTGCTGCTTTGAGATTTCAAGAAAAGGAATACCAAACGGAGTCCAAACGGAATGAAACCTTCGGCAACGTGATTTTTTGGAAGAATATCATCCTGGAGACTTGGAGTCCACGTCAGAAGATACTCGAGGAGCCCAGGAGATAGGGGCACACCCCCTATAGGGCGCGCCCCCTATCTCGTGGACCCCTCGAGCACCCCCCCCCCCCGACCGACTTCTTTCGCCTATATAGCCCTACGTACCCTAAAACCATCGAAAATCAAGATAGATCGGGAGTTCGGCCGCTGCAAGCCTTTGTAGCCACCAAAAACCTCTTGGGAGCCCGTTCCGGTACCCTGCCGGCGGGGGGAACCCATCACCGGTGGCCATCTTCATCATCCCGGCGCTCTCCATGACGAGGAGGGAGTAGTTCACCCTCGGGGATGAGGGTATGTACCAAGAGCTATGTGTTTGATCTCTCTCTCTCTCTCGTGTTCTCTCTATGGCACAATGTTGATGTATCGCGAGCTTTGCTATTATAGTTGGATCTTATTATGTTTCTCCCCATCTACTCTCTTGTGATGAATTGAATTTCCCCTTTGAAGTTATCTTATCGGATTGAGTCTTTATTATGAGAACACTTGATGTATGTCTTGCCGTGTTTATCTGTGGTGACAATGGGATATCACGTGCCACTTGATGTATGTTTTGGTGACCAACTTGCGGGTTCCGCCCATGAAACTATGCATAGGGGTTGGCACACGTTTTCTTGACTCTCCGGTAGAAACTTTGGGGCACTCTTTGAAGTACTTTGTGTTGGTTGGATGAATTTGAGATTGTGTGACGCATATCGTGTAATCATGCCCACGGATACTTGAGGTGACAATGGAGTATCTAGGTGACATTAGGGTTTTGGTTGATTTGTGTCTTAAGGTGTTATTCTAGTACCAACTCTTTAATAGATCGATCCGAAAGAATAACTTTGAGGTGGTTTCGTACCCTACCATAATCTCTTCGTTTGTTCTCCGCTACTAGTGGCTTTGGAGTGACTGTTTGTTGCATGTTGAGGGATTGTTATATGATCTATCTATGTTATTATTGTTGAGAGAACTTGCACTAGTGAAAGTATGAACCCTAGGCCTTGTTTCCTATCATTGCAATACCGTTTACACTCACTTTTATCATTAGTTACCTTGCTGTTTTTATATTTTCAGATTACAAAAACATATATCTACCATCTATATTGCACTTGTATCACCATCTCTTCGCCGAACTAGTGCGCCTACACAATTTACCATTGTATTGGATGTGTTGGGGACACAAGAGACTCTTTGTTATTTGGTTGTAGGGTTGTTTGAGAGAGACCATCTTCATCCTACGCCTCCCACGGATTGATAAACCTTAGGTCATCCACTTGAGGGAAATTTGCTACTGTCCTACAAACCTGTGCACTTGCAGGCCCAACAACGTCTACAAGAAGAAGGTTGTGTAGTAGACATCAAGCTCTTTTCTGGCGCCATTGCCGGAGAGGTGAGTGCTTGAAGGTATATCTTTAGATCTTGCAATCGAATATTTTTGTTTCTTGTTTTATCACTAGTTTAGTTTATAAAAGAAAATTACAAAAACAATGGAGTTAAGTTTGTCTCATATGCTTCGTCTTTTTAATATCTTTCGTGAGTTTGATGGAAAGGAAAACTGTGCTCAAGTGCAAGAAGAAGAGTGCATTAAAATGCTTGGTACTAAATCTTTGAATGATGAGCATGATTGCAATGTTGTTAGTATGAACTCCTTGAATATCCATAGTACTAATGATGATTGCTCTAGTCATGCTGAAAATATCTCTTATGAGCATGTCAACTCTTGTGGAGTGCATGTTTGCATGAACACACTAAATAGAGAAGATATATATTGCAAGAGGCATAAGCATTTAGAAACTAAACGGTTGCAAGAAAGGCTAAATGTGAGTGCTGAAAATTTGAATTTCCTTCACCGTACTTGTGAACTTTGCAATGAACGTGGTCATTTACATCTCCTATGCAAATTGTTTCATGATCGAATCATGTCCAAAAATTGTGATGATTTGATCTCCCTTGCACATTACAATGAACTTAGTTTACTTTTGGGTTATGAAGAATTGAAACGTTTACTTAAGGACCTTCCAGAATTTGCCCATAAGAAATTCCTTGATATTGATCTAGAGAAGATTTATTTGTATTGTGCGGTGAATTGCATTGAAAATCTTTATATTGCCAATTACATAAAGAAAAGAAAGCAAATAGAAGATGATGAGAATACTAATGAAAGGGAAGAGACTTCCCAATATCCTCCTAATGTGAAGAAGAAAAAGAAAAGAAGGAGCAACAAAGGTACAAAGGTATCCCTCCCAAATGATGTTGCTCCTACTACTCATTGTGATGATGATAATTGCTTTACTATTGGTGCTATCCATATTTTTAATGATGAGAGTGATTATGCTTATGATATGAAAGGGCCCAAGCTTGGGGAAGCTATGTTTGATGAGGATGAAATATTTGAGAATATATTTGCTGAAACTAATGTTTGTCCCAAGCTTGGGGATGCTATGTTTTATGAAGATGATATTTTTAGCATCCCAAGTTTTGATATGCAGAGTTGTTATGATGATAGCATGCCTCCTACCTATGATGATTATATTGATGAAAGTGGGTTCGGAAGAGTGTCAACTTTAGGAAGTAGTGATCCCACTATTTTGGAGGATGTTGAATTTTATTGTGATGAATATGAAAGTGGATTTGGAAGAGTGTCAACTTTATTTAGTGATTCCACTATCTTGGGAGAGGTTTCAATCGATTATGATGAGAACGAAGTTGCTACTTATGATGATTATTGTGATGAAACTTATGCTATAAAAAGTAGTGATGATTATATTTATAAAACTTGTCATGATTATGATTACCCTTTTTCTGAACATTACTCTTTTAATGTGGAAACAATTTTTTGTGTTCAAGTATCTTATGATACTCCCACTATTCCGAATGAAAAGAATTTTGTTTATGTGGAGAGTAGTAAAAATTCTATGCTTGTAGATCATGAAAGGAATGCTTTTGGTGCTGGTTATCTTGTTGAATTCATTCATGATGCTACTGAAAATTATTATTAGGGAGGAATATATGCTTGTAGGAATTGCAATAATATCAAGTTTCCTCTCTATGTGCTTAAAATCTTGAAGCTATGCTTGTTTTACCTTCCTATGCTTGTTGATTATTGTTCCCATAAGTTGTTTGCTCACAATATCCCTATAAATAGGAAGTGGGTTGGGCTTAAATGTGCTACTCATATGCTTCATGATGCTCCCGTTATGTTTCAATTCTTATCTTTTATGTGAACATCATTGCCATCATCATGCCTAGCTAGAAAGGCATTAAAGAAAAGCACTTGTTGGGAGACAACCCAATATTTATTCTTACTGTTTTTGTGTGTCCACATGTTTATGATACTGTATTAATCATGTTTTATAGGTTTTCTTGCAATAAAGTGCCAAGTAAGACCTTTAGGATAGCTTACGGTGATAGTTGTGTTGATCCTGCTGAGAATCAGAAAATTTTGCACCCAGTAAATTAGTTTTGTTAATTCACAGAAACGTGCTTCTGATCCGATTCTTTTTTATATGGATTGGTACAAAAATTTCTTAGAACTTCCTAATTTGGCACGATTTTTGTAGTTTCAGAAGTATACGTTTGATACAGATTACTACAGACTGTTCTGTTTTTGACAGATTCTGTTTTCTATGTGTTGTTTGCTTATTTTGATGAATCTATGAGTAGTATCGGAGGGTATAAACCATAGATAAGTTGGAATACAGTAGATATTACACCAATATGAATTTATAATGAGTTCATTACAGTACCTAAGTGGTGGTTTTATTTTCTTATACTAACGGAGCTTACGAGTTTTCTGTTGAGTTTTGTGTTGTGGAGTTTTCAAGTTTTGGGTAAATATTCGATGGACTATGGAACAAGGAGTGGCAAGAGCCTAAGCTTGAGGATGCCCAAGGCACTCCAAGTTAATATTCAAGAATAGCCAAAAGCCTAAGCTTGGGGATGCCCCGGAAGGCATCCCCTCTTTCGTCTTCGTTCATCAGTAACATATTTTTATTCACCACATGATATGTGTTTTGCTTGGAGCGTCATTTTATTTTGTTAGTATTTGCTTGCTGTTTGAATACAATACCAAGATCTGAAATTCCTTAATGTTAGAGAGTCTTCACATAGTTCACAATTATTCGACTACTCATTGATCTTCACTTATATCTTTCGGAGTAGTTTGTCATTTGCTCTAGTGCATCACTTATATCTTTTAGAGCACCGCGGTGGTTATATTTTGTAGAAATTGCTAGTCTCTCATGCTTCACTTATATTATTTTGAGAGTCTTTTAGAACAGCATGGTATTTTCTATGGTTACAAAGTTGGTCCTAGAATGATGAGCATCCAAGTTGGGTATAATAAAAACTATCATAGAAAGTGAATTGGATGCTATGATCAGTTTGATGCTTGATAATTCTTTTGAGATATGGAGGTAGTGATATTAGAGTCATGTTAGTTGAGGTGATTATGAAAAATACTTGTGTTGAGGGTTGTGATTCCCGTAGCATGAACGTATGGTGAACCGCTTTGTGATGAAGTTGGAGCACAATTTTATTTATTGAGTGTCTTCCGTATGAGTGGCGGTCGGGGATGAGCGATGGTCTTTTCCTACCAATCTATCCCCCTAGGAGCATGCATGTAGTGCTTTGGTTTTTGATGGCTTCCAGATTTTTGCAACAAGTACATGAGTTCTTTTGACTAATGTTAGTCCATGGATTATACGCACCTCACCCTTCCACCATTGCTAGCCTCTCTTGTGCCGCGCAACTTTCGCCGGTACCATACACCCACCATTACCTTCCTCAAAACAGCCATCATACCTACCTATTATGGCATTTTCATAGCCATTCCGGGATATATTGCCATGCAACTTTCCACCGTTTCGTTCATATTACACACATTACTTTTGTCATATTGCTCTTTGCATGATCATGTAGTTGACATCGTATTTGTGGCAAGGCCACCTTCATAATTTTCATACATGTCGCTCTTGATTCATTGCATATCCCGGTACACCGCGGGAGGCATTCATATAGAGTCATATCTTGTTCTAGCTTTGAGTTGTAATTCTTGAGTTGTAAATCCATAAAAGTGTCATGATTTTCATTATTAGAGCATTGTCCTAGTGAGGAAAGGATGATGAACACTATGATTCCCCCACAAGTCGGGATGAGACTTCGGACTTTACAAAAAGAAAAAAAAGAAAAAAAAGAAAAAAAAAGAGAAAGGCCAAAAAGAAAAAAAAGAAAGGCCAAAGAAAAAAAAGAGAAAAATAGAAACACTTGTGCTTCAAAGTAGCACCATGATCTTCATGATAGAAAGTCTCATATGTTGTCACTTTCATATACTAGTGGGAATTTTTCAATATAGAACTTGGCTTCTATATTCCAATGATGGTCTTCCTCAAAATGCCCTAGGTCTTTGTGAGCAAGCAAGTTGGATGCACACCCACTTAGTCAGTTTTGTTGAGCTTTCATATATTTATAGCTCTAGTGCATCCATTGCATGGCAATCCCTACTCACTCACATTGATATCTATTAATGGGCATCTCCATAGCCTGTTGATACGCCTAGTTGATGTGAGACTATCTTCTCCTTTTTGTCTTCTCCACAACCACCATTCTATTCCACATATAGTGCTATGTCCATGGCTCACGCTCATGTATTGCGTGAAAGTTGAAAGAGTTTGAGATTATTAAAGTATGAAACAATTGCTTGGCTTGTCATCGGGGTTGTGCATGATTAAATACTTTGTGTGATGAAGATAGAGCAACAGCCAGACTATATGATTTTGTAGGGATAACTTTCTTTGGCCATGTTATTTTGAGAAGACATGATTACTTTGATTAGTATGCTTGAAGTATCACCATTTTATGTTAATATGAACTTTTATTTTGAATCATTTGGATCTGAACATTCATGCCACAATAAATAAAATTAGATTGAGAATTATGCTAGGTAGCATTCCACATCAAAAATTCTGTTTTTATCATTTACCTACTCGAGGACGAGCAGGAATTAAGCTTGGGGATGCTTGATACGTCTCCAACGTATCTATAATTTTTTATTGTTCCATGCTATTATATTACCCCTTTTGGATGTTTATGGGCTTTATTTTACACATTTATATCATTTTTGGGACAAACCTACTAACCGGAGGCCCAGCCCATATTGTTGTTTTATTGCCTATTTCAGTATTTCAAAGAAAAGAAATATCAAACGGAGTCCAAACGGAATGAAACCTTCGGCAACATGTTTTTTTGGAAGAATATCATCCTGGAGACTTGGAGTCCACGTCAGAAGATACTCGAGGATCCCAGGAGATAGGGGCGCCCCCTATAGGGCACGCCCCCTGTCTCATGGACCCCTCGAGCACCCCCCGACTGACTTCTTTTGCTTATATAACCCTACGTACCCTAACACCATCGAAAATCATGAAGATCGGGAGTTCGGCCGCCGCAAGCCTCTGTATCCACCAAAAACCTCTCGGGAGCCCGTTCCGGCACCCTGCCGGAGGGGGAACCCATCACCGGTGGCCATCTTCATCATCCCGGCGCTCTCCATGACGAGGAGGGAGTAGTTCACCCTCGGGGCTGAGGATATGTACCAGTAGCTATGTGTTTGATCTCTCTCTCTCGTGTTCTCTCTATGGCACGATCTTGATGTATCACGAGCTTTGCTATTATAGTTGGATGTTATGATGTTTCTCCCCCTCTACTCTCTTGTGATGAATTGAGTTTCCCCTTTGAAGTTATCTTATCGGATTGAGTCTTTATGATGAGAACACTTGATGTATGTCTTGCCGTGTTTATCTGTGGTGACAATGGGATATCACGTGCCACTTGATGTATGTTTTGGTGACCAACTTGCGGGTTCCGCCCATGAACCCATGCATAGGGGTTGGCACACGTTTTCTTGACTCTCCAGTAGAAACTTTGGGGCACTCTTTGAAGTACTTTTTGTTGGTTGGATGAATTTGAGATTGTGTGACGCATATCGTGTAATCATGCCCACGGATACTTGAGGTGACAATGGAGTATCTAGGTGACATTAGGGTTTTGGTTGATTTGTGTCTTATGGTGTTATTCTAGTATGAACTCTTTAATAGATCGATCCAAAAGAATAACTTTGAGGTGGTTTCGTACCCTACCATAATCTCTTCGTTTGTTCTCCGCTACTAGTGGCTTTGGAGTGACTCTTTGTTGCATGTTGAGGGATTGTTATATGATCTATCTATGTTATTATTGTTGAGAGAACTTGCACTAGTGCAAGTATGAACCCTAGGCCTTGTTTCATATCATTGCAATACCGTTTACGCTCACTTTTATCATTAGTTACCTTGCTGTTTTTATATTTTCAGATTACAAAAACCTATATCTACCATCTATATTGCACTTGTATCACCATCTCTTCACTGAACTAGTGCACCTATACAATTTACCATTGTATTGGGTGTGTTGGGGATACAAGAGACTCTTTGTTATTTGGTTGCAGGGTTGTTTGAGAGAGACCATCTTCATCCTACGCCTCCCACGGATTGATAAACCTTAGGTCATCCACTTGAGGGAAATTTGCTACTGTCCTACAAACCTGTGCACTTGCAGGCCCAACAACGTCTACAAGAAGAAGGTTGTGTAGTAGACATCAGTGCATACCCAATCCGTTGCTCCGTCGAGATCATGGAAATAGTGGTGCTGCCCGCGGACGCGCCCGAGCGCGTTCGCGGGCGTTTGAGTTGTCGATTTTGTTGTCCGCGATCGCAGATGCTCTAAGTTGCTGCGGGCAAGAAATTATCTGCCAACCAGACGTCATTCTCTTGTAAGCCGATTAAGAATATTTCATTTCTTTTTTCCTATGTTTAGAAAAATAGTTATCGTCCCCTCTTTTTTTGTCCAGCATCAACCATCAAGATGTGCTAGCTTGATCACTTTTCATTTGGGTCCCGGGGGCGTAATCCTTACTTGAACAGACTGGTTTCCAGATTCATTCCCAACCATAGGACCGATGGCTCGTCAAGGAAGGATCCGAAGAATCTTTATTCAGCGTTGTTATCGTCGCCACCGAAACCAAGACGATGAACAACCTAAAAACCTAGACTACGAGAGAGTAAAAATGATCCATGCGTGTGGATCTGGCGACCCCCCTCACCACCGATGATCGAGGTCACCGGCAGAGGGGAGCCGCCAGAGGACGGTGCTGGAAGATTGGCCTCCTGGCGGTGGCTAGGGTTCCAGTCACTAGGACGAAAGGAAAAACATTCTGACAATTGACATCTACAAGATGTAATTTGATAGGATAATATGTTTTGGTGCGGCTCGCAGGAAGAGAGGACCCCCCCGGCGTCCCCGCCGCTCCCTCCGACAACAGTTCCGCCACCAAACCCGATCTCCAAACGCGTTGTGGACGCGACTTCCCGCCTAGCGTGCCCTACCTCCAGCCAGGCCATGGTGGAACTCTGCGCGCCTGCTTCGCTCGTGCTGCCCCTGCCCTCTAGGCCACCGGGGTTCCAGTCTTCACCCACGCCGCCCCTGATCAGCGCCGGCTCCCTGCAGCACACGCCCTCTCCTGCTCGGGGCCAAGCGGTAATCTGCTCGGAAGATGCTCTGGAGCCATTCTTTGTGGAGCGCCAAGGAGGCATTCTTGCTTTTCCCGACTCCCCCCCTCCCAGGCCACCTGTAGCTCGGTGGAAGACTATTGCTGGCGTGAAGATTTCCAACAGGGGGGCCTCTCTCTATAGAAAATCAACCGTGGAGGTCCTCGCGCAGCCGTGGTTCCAGCTGCCAAGGCTGCGGAGAAGCTCGTCAGCCAGTCCCTGGGAATCACCAGAGATGGAGTGGACATGACAGAGGCCACTCTTGCTGACTTCACAGCCAAGTTTAGAGAGCAGCTTGCTCCGGAGGTGATATTGGCCATGAGAGAGTTCTTCCACCTGGACGACGCGGCTGTCAATGATGTTGAAGACACACTGATCGAACATGGTGGGGAAGGTACCCTGGAGATGATCCAAGAGGATGGTGCAAGCCTGGGAGCGCAGTAGGCAGCTTGGTAGTTTGTTGTTAAGGGTTGTTCTAGTTACCTATGTTAGCTATCTCCATGGTTGTATGTGTTGGCATGTTGGCTGTAGGTGGCCTTCCCTTGGACCTTGTCAATGCCGTTTGGCTTGGCCCTGTGTGTGTGCGCCCCAGTATGTGTTCTTTCGTGTACTTCCAGTATGTGTGTGTCCCAGTGGGGCTTGTATCCTCTTTCAACTTGGCCAGACTATTCCTACTAGCTGTTTGTTGTTGGCACCCCTGGTCTTGCAAATGTGTCTGCTTGTTTGCTCAGTGACATCACAACCTGTCAATACCCTAAGTTGGAACGTGTGGGTGCTTAACTGCCCGGCTAGGAGGGCAACAGTGCTACGATTGCTTACTCCTCGTGCCAAATTGTGTGTTTACAAGAGACGAAGCTGGATAATGTTGATAAGTATGTGGCGGCATTTCTTGGTGGCAACCTGAAAGTGCAACTAATCCCCGGGTGGTTTTGGTAATTAATAACAACATATATATCATTGAACTAATTGTTTCTTGAGAACCTTTCAGAAAGTTCAGTGATATGGGTATGGCAATGACTGAAGATGTGGACCCCTCAAAATGCTAAGGAAAACATTGGCAAAAGCTCAAGACTCCATTTTTGGTTTAGTGATCCAAGATCACATTGAGTCCATAGGAAAGCCAATACTATTAAAAGGGGATGACGTTATGATGATGATCTGGTTGCTCAAAGTGCTTAGTGATCTATCTCCCAAACTATCAGCAATCTTTCATTCCAACATATACTCATAAGTAATCTCAGTCCCACCGATTCCATAAACTCAGTCACACCGAGATGAACCACCTCAGCCATATAGCCAAACCCTAGTAATTTCGGATTTTCCGATTCCAAACTCGGTCTCACGAAACTAGTGTTGCCAAGCTTCAGAACATTCGTCATCATATCGGTGTCACCGAGATGATAAAGTCGGTCCCACCGAGATTGGCAAACCCTAGTCTTTGGAAGAATCGGACTAACCGAGATTGTATTTTCGGTCCCATGAAAATCCCAACGTTCACAAGATTTGAACTTTCGGTCACCGAGTTGTCAACTTCGGTCCGACCGAGATTGGTCAAATGTGTGTAACAGTTGGATTTTGTGTGGAGGCTATAAATACCCTCCACCTCCTCTTCATTCGTGGAGAGAGCCATCGAAAGAACTACCACTCCTACCTTACATTTCGAGAAGAAAACTACCTACCCTTGTGTTGAGATCAAGTTGCTCCACTCCCACCATATGAAACTTGATTTCTAGCCTTCCCAAGTTGCTTTCCACTCAATCATTTCTTCCACCACAACCAAATCAGTGAGGAGAGTTGAGTGTTGGGGAGATTATCATTTGAAGCACAAGAGCAAGGAGTTCATCATCACCAACACCATCTATTACCTTTTGGAGGGTGGTGCCTCCTAGATTGGTTAGGTGTCGCTTGGGAGCCTCCGTCGAGATGTGGAGTTGAACCAAGAAGTTTGTAAGGGCAAGGAGATCGCCTACTTCGTGAAGATCTACCCCGAGTAAGGCCAGTCCTCCGTGGGCGTATGCCATGATGGCATAGACAAGGTTGCTTCTTCGTGGACCCTTCGTGGGTGGAGCCCTCCGTGGACTCTCGCAGCCGTTACCCTCCGTGGGTTGAAGTCTCCATCAACGTGGATTGACGATAGCACCACCTATCGGAACCACGAGAAAAATCTCCGTGTCTCCAAATTGCGTTTGCTCTTCTCCACCTCTCCTTTACTACATGTGCAATTTACTTTCCGCTGCCATTACTCTAGAATTGCATGTGTAGGGTGATACTTGACTTGGTCATCATTGTGAACTTGCTAAAAACTTGTCCTAATCAAAAGGCTAAACTTTTAAATTGTCAAGTAGTCTAATCACCCCCCGTCTAGACATACTTTCGTTCCTACAAGTGGTATCAGAGCTTTGGTCTCCATTGGATTGGTTTCCATTGCATTGGACTCCATAAGCTTGGTTTCACAACCTAGGAGAGTATGGCGTCTAGTGAGGGTAATTTTCGTAGAGGTCCCTACTTTGATGGTTCAAATTTTGCTAGTTGGAAGCATAAAATGAAAATGCATATTCTTGGACATAACCCTGCCGCATGGGGCATTATTTGTGTTGGCTTGCAAGGTGAGTTCTTGAGGAAGGAAAAGTTCGGATCGTGAAGCTACAGCGGATGAATTGCGGATGTTGCAAAACAATGCTCAAGCTTGTGACATTCTCTTCAATGCTTTGTGTCCCGAGGAGTTCAATAAAATCAGCCGTCTTGAGAATGCAAAAGAGATTTGGGATACTTTGGTCGAAATGCACGAAGGTACCGAGTCCGTGAAGGAATCAAAGCTAGATGTTCTTCAAGGTCAACTTGACAAGTTTAAGATGAAGGAAGGTGAAGGAGTCGCTGAAATGTATTCTAGGCTTGCTCTCATCACAAATGAGATTGCCGGCTTAGGAAGCGAAGAAATGACCGACCGATTCATCATCAAGAAGATTCTCAGAGCTTTGGATGGAAAGTATGACACCGTGTGCACTTTGATCCAAATGATGCCAAACTACAAGAATCTCAAGCCTACCGAAGTCATTGGAAGAATTGTTGCTCATGAGATGACACTTAAAGATAAGGAAGAGCTTCACAACAAGTCAAGTGGTGCTTACAAAGCTACAGTTGAAGCTCCCACAACCTCAAGTGACAAGCTGGTTTCCAATGAAGAGATAAGCCTAATGGTGAAGAACTTCAACAAATTCTACAAGAGTAGAGGCAAGGAAAGAAGCTCAAAGTCTAGATCATATGATGAAAAGAGATCTTCTAGTCGTGATCGAAACTGCTACAATTGTGGAAGACCCGGACACTACTCAAATGAGTGTTCGAATCCCCACAAGAGAAGAGAAGAATCTCCAAGAAGAAGAAGCTCAAGAGAAGAGTCACCTCGGAAAGAGAGAAGGAGTAGAGATGATCGTTATGAACGAAGATCCTCTCGGAGAAGCAAGGATTCGGAAAGGAAAGACAAGTCATCAAGGAGCTACACAAGAAGAAAACATCAAGCTCATGTTGGTGAATGGGTCTCCGGCTCCGACTCCGACAATCATTCCGAAAGAAGCTATCACTCCAACTCCAAATACAGTCAAGATGAAGGTGTTGCCGGTCTTGCTCTCCTATCCTCCAACTCCAACTCCTATGACTTATTTGATTCACCAAATGAGGGAATTGGAAGATGCTTCATGGCTAAAGGCCACAAGGTATCACATCCTGAATTCATTGACTTTGATAGTGATGAGGATGACTTGCTTGGTGAAGATGAGCTCTTACATGACAAATCTAGTGAGCCTAGTAATGATGAACATGCTAGTAGTCTTTATAGTCGAGAAGAGTCGAATGACAATGCTATGAAGGAGATTGAGCGTCTAACTAAAGAACTAAACACTCTTAAGTTAGCTCATGAAACAACTCAAGAAGATCATAGAGAGCTCCTAAGATCTCATGAGAAGCTACGCTTCGAGAAGCTCAATCTAGAGCAAGAACATGAGTTTCTAAAAGCTATCAATGACGATCTTCGAAAGAAGAGTTCTTCATATCTTGCCAAACGACTTCTCTTGTCAAATTTCTTGCCACCTATTAAAACTAAGCATGACAAGCATAAGAAAAATTCTTCTTCTAGTAGTAACAATAACCATGCTAAATCCAATATTGTTGCTTCTAGTAATTCTCTTGATTCCACTAACAATGTTTCAAGCCAAGTTTCACTTGAGCAAGAAAATAGTTTATTGAAAGGGATTATAGAGAAAGGTGTCTACAAGAGCCTTGCCGGAAGCAAGAACTTTGAGGAAATTGTTCGCAAGCAAGGAAGGCACCGGAAGAATCAAGGAATTGGTTTTGAGCGAAAGTTCGACGCCGAGGGTGTTGAATGGGAAGAAGGTCAATATCCCACTCCAAAGTTTGTTTCTCAAAAGGAGAAGTATGATCCTACTTCTTCCAATGTGGAACAAGCTCAAGATGACCTTCCACCACAAGACCACAAGCTAAAAGGCAAGGACAAGCTTCAAGAGGAGATTGATGCATTCATTGAAGCACCCAAAGCCATGGTCAAGTGGGTTCCCAAGGAAACTTCAAGTTCTACTTCGTCAAGCTCAACTACTACCCCAAGGATTCCCATCAAGATGATGTGGATCCCGAAGAAGAAGAACTAGAGAGTTCTTGAGGGTGACTCCGCCAACATACTTCACTCATATTCATTTTGGCAAGAACTTGTGCAATCAACTTCCACATCTTGCACTAGTTCATGGAGTCACAAACCCTCTTGTTGGTAAGTCAAGGGACAAGGTAATCATTGCTTTCATGGACATCATCTATTGTGAACTTCAATCTATGTCCATGGATATCCTTGTTTGTTCCTTGTGGGACTAACCCATGTAGGTATTGAAAGTGCCCGAATCCAAAGGATTTCTCCCAACTCTTGATGATCTTCATCAACATTGAGCATCCACATCTTCAATATCTACATGAAGTCTTCTACGACAACCCAAGGTTAGTTTGACCCTTTAAAAGGGGTTCTCACATCAAGGGGGAGCTTTGCTCTAAAGAATTGAGCTAAAGCATCTTCAAATGATGTGAACACATTAATGCTTTATGTAAAAGTGGTAACCCCACTTGTGCTTAAACGATGAGTATGACCTATGATCAAATGTTCTCATTTGACTCCTAAGTCAATATACTCATATATAGATGACCTAGTCATCGCCAAATTGTGTGATAGTAGCTAGTGTTTTGTTTGTGCATGTTGACACATATTTCATTTGCTATCTTATTGTGTGAGCATGTTGGATGCATGATTTTATCCATTCGAGGACATCCATTTGTTGCTTTGGTCTTTTTTGGGATTTTTTCTTTTTGACCAAATGGATGGACAAGAATGCCTAAGTTCCTCCCCTAGCTATCTATGCTTTCTTGTCTCAAACTCTATTCATGCTTATATCACAAACTTTGATCAAGTCTTTTTCGGACCCACCGAGTGAGGAGCACTCGGAGCCACCGATCCGTCAAAAGCTTAACTTCCAAAACCTTCTAAGTATTTTCGGTCAGACCAACTCACTCAAATCGGACAGACCGAAATCACTTGGATTGATCTAGGTTTTCACCTCGGTGAAACCGAAGTTACAAATTCGGCGTGATCAAGTGAGTAGCTCGCTTGCGATTAACCATCTCGGTGCCACCGAGTTTTACAACTCGGTCCCACCGACAGCTGAAGGGTATATATACCTGAGGGCAGCGCGCGTTGATTCCTTCTTCAAAATGCCTCGCCCCCAAACCCTTTGCTGCCGTCGCCGTGGTCTCCAGATCGTCTCCGTCGTCGCCTGTGCGCCCTCGCCGCAGGTCTCCGTCGCCGTCAACGGTCAATCTCTCCGCGCCGTTGCCGCCGTAGAGAAACTCCACCAAGTTAGGGTGAGTTTCGATCCCTCTCGTGTTTCAACCTCCGATTCAATGCACGATAGGTTTGCCTAGCTTCTTGACACGTTTGAGATCTTCCTATCCAGCAGATTTGTTCTCAGAACGAAATTCGAGTAAAAGTTTTAGGGTTAGGTTTCCGCCGAACATCTCGGTGTGACCGATTCTACATTCTCGGACTGACCGATTTGGCCTCTGGCCATTGGACTACACTTTTCGGTCCAACCGAGTTGTGCAAATCGGTAAGACCGAAATGAGGATTTAGTGAAACCCTAGTGTTCTCGGCTAGACCGAAACCCATTTCGGTCCAACCGAAAGTGGTGTGAATGGTTCTGTTTAGACACTTCGGACTCACCGAATTTTAGACTCGGTCAGACCGAAATGCATTCTGTGAAAACCTAAAACTGAAATTTGAACTCATTTTTTTGCAAAATCTTCTGCAGTTTGTGATAACTCTTCTATTCTGCCTATACCTTATCTATTCACAGGTTGTCAGTCATGTCAGATGCCAGTGACAGCCAGAACAGGTCTGAATCACTAGTAGCTGAGATTCCAGAGGCAGGCACTAGTCCTGAAGCCAGCAGCTTTTCTGATGATGGTGAGAGGAGCACACCAAGTGGTTTGCCTCCTGCTGCCACGGGCGGGAAGAAGAGAAATTCGATGAAGAGGATTCGACTTTGTTCTTGAGGAAGAGATCACATCTAAGCCTAAGAGGAAAGTGGTTGCCAAAGAGCATCAAGGAAACAAACCAAGAAAGGCACCAAACAAGGTGAAGAAGTCCACAGTTGCTAAGAAGTTGAGCATGGAAGAAGAAACCTCGAGCAAGGTGAAGAAAACTTCCAAGAGGAAGAGGATTGTGCATGATGAAGCAGATTCGATGATTACGATGAGGAAGCACCCCACCTCCTCGAAGCCTAAGTTGATGGGAGATGCCATCGAGGCGGGAGCACCTACAAAGACTAAGCCATCAGCTCAAAGCAAAGGCAGCTCAAGCCAAGCCTGCTGCCAAGCCCAAGAAAACAGTGAGAAACATTCTGCTTGAGAGAAGAAGAAGGACAATGTGCCACCGGTGAGTCGATGATGAGGCACATGTGTTCTTGAAACTCGCATGTAAACTGCCGATCCACAATGATGCTCATCCTCGAGCTGAAAACATGAAGGAAAGAAAGGACAAAGGTCTCGTGCTATGGAGACAAGCTGATCCATATGCCATCAGAGAAGGACTCTTTGTTGACCCAAGGTTCCACACCAGAGAGCAACAAGATTTCTATGAGACAGTGCTTATGGACAAGAAGCCCATTGTTGCTGACACTAGATATGTTGACTGGAAATACATCGACAGTGAAGAGCACAGAGACTACTTTCCACATGTGCATGAGAGCTTCACTGCATGTGGAGTTGCTGAGTTTGTTGGTCAGAAACTGACAGCATGGAACGATGAGATGATCATGCAGTTCTATGCCACAGCACATTTCTATCCAGATGGCAGAATTGTATGGATGACTGAAGGAAAGAGATTCTCTTCAACTGTTGAAGAGTGGGCTGCACTGCTGAATGCTCCAGTGCAAAGAGATGATGATGTTGATGTCTATGGAATTCCCAAGAAAAACCATGAGTCTATGAGGAACATGTACAATGAGGTACCACTAAGGATGTTGAGATCTGGAAGCTCGGTTCGATGTATCATCTTGAGCAGGTCTCCTACTACAAACACGATTCTCGAGGCATACCTTGATGCCCAAGTCTGGAGATCATCGCATGATAAGAGGCTATTCTATCAACATGCTGCATATTCTAGATCAGAAGGCACCTTTCAAGGTGATGGACCTGATAGTTGAGACTATCAAGAGGACTGCAGCAGACGAAGAGGTCATGTGGGTTTGCCCGCACATTGAGATGCTCATCAATGCCAAGTTTGGCACGGGCACCTACTTGTTGGATAGACCCCACTTGCCACCTTTGCCTGAACATGAGGACAATGAAGTTGTGATGGTGAGGATGATCCCACGTCTGTTGAAGGACAAGCTAAGTCTGAAGCTGCCAAACAAGCCAAAGTCGAGAAGGAAGAAAGAAGCAGCAGCAGCTAAACCCAAGAGCGTTGGAGAGCAGGTCCTTGAAGCTACCCGGAGGATTGAACTACGCCTGGCCAGCATAGTGCGATCTCGGAGAGTCTTGAGAGGATAGTTGAAGACAAGTTCCATGCTCTGGATGTCAAGTCGATGAAGTGCAAGTCCTTGTCAACAAGCTTGAGGCAGATATCGAGGAAGCTAAGAGGAGAAGGCGAGCTCATGAAGGAGATGGAAGATGATCTAGTCCAGATGACTATGAGCAGCTGCTCCGGTTCCCACAAAGCCCAGATCAGCTGCTATCCCCTGTGCAGACACGGGACTACAAGATTAGCACCTCCCACAGCTCCATCGGTTCAGCTCCAGCTCGGTGTCCCTCCTCCAGCTCCACAGACTCAGCGAAGCCTTTGCAGATGCAGCTATCTCCACTCCATCAACCTGCATAGAGCCGCCCGCAGAGTCCCTAGTGACGTTTAGCTCTATACCTTTCGAACTTTTTGGTAACTTGTTGCCAAAGGGGGAGAAATTGTATAGATCATAGGACTTCGAGAGAGAGAGAGTGCTCGCTTTTTGCTCTTTCATTTGCGGTTTCTTTGAGATACTTTTGAGTTTTTCGAGACATTTCGTGTGTTTGATACTACGTTTGCTCTACTTTGATGAGTGCTTGATCATACCATGCCTTAATGTGTGCTTAATGCTTATCATATGCTATTCATATCTTGTATGATCATTTACTCATGTCTTGGTGATTGGGTGCATGCTATTCATTCTTATCATTTTGTGCGCTCCACCAAGATGTATGTGACATGGAAGAGTGACCCATGATCCTAATCGATTGTGCATTTGCATTCAAACGCAAATCTTAAATAATGCACAAATTTAGGGGGAGCTCTTGCTTATCACATACTTCTCAAAGCGACGATATTATTCATTGATTATATCATTTGTCGAAGCTTTGATCTATATGTTGTCATCAATTACCAAAAAGGGGGAGATTGAAAGTGCAACTAATCCCCGGGTGGTTTTGGTAATTAATAACAACATATATATCATTGAACTAATTGTTTCTTGAGAACCTTTCGAGAAAGTTCGTTGATATGGGTATGGCAATGATGAAGATGTGGACCCCTCAAAATGCTAAGGAAAACATTGGCAAAAGCTCAAGACTCCATTTTTGGTTTAGTGATCCAAGATCACATTGAGTCCATAGGAAAGCCAATACTATTAAAAGGGATGAGGTTATGATGATGATCTGGTTGCTCAAAGTGCTTAGTGATCTATCTCCCAAACTATCGCAATCTTTCATTCCAACATATACTCATAAGTAATCTCGGTCCCACCGATTCCATAAACTCACCACACCGAGATGAACCACCTCACCATATAGCCAAACCCTAGTAATTTGGATTTTCCGATTCCAAACTCGGTCTCACGAAACTAGTGTTGCCAAGCTTCTGTAACCTTCTGTCATCATATCGGTGTCACCGAGATGATAAAGTCGGTCCCACCGAGATTGGCAAACCCTAGTCTTTGGAAGAATCGGACTAACCGAGATTGTATTTTCGGTCCCACCGAAAATCTCAACGTTCACAAGATTTGAACTTTCGGTCTCACCGAGTTGTCAACTTCGGTCTGACCGAGATTGGTCAAATGTGTGTAACGGTTGGATTTTGTGTGGAGGCTATAAATACCCCTCCACCTCCTCTTCATTCGTGGAGAGAGCCATCAGAAAGAACTACCACTCCTACCTTACATTTCTGAGAAGAAAACTACCTACCCTTGTGTTGAGATCAAGTTGCTCCACTCCCACCATATGAAACTTGATTTCTAGCCTTCCCAAGTTGCTTTCCACTCAATCATTTCTTCCACCACAGCCAAAT
Organism: Aegilops speltoides; assembly: GCA_021437245.1. Classification (NCBI taxonomy): domain Eukaryota; kingdom Viridiplantae; phylum Streptophyta; class Magnoliopsida; order Poales; family Poaceae; genus Aegilops; species Aegilops speltoides. The sequence continues at coordinate 459,282,328 of CM038146.1, read as the reverse complement.
CAGTGAGGAGAGTTGAGTGTTGGGGAGATTATCATTTGAAGCACAAGAGCAAGGAGTTCATCATCACCAACACCATCTATTACCTTTTGGAGGGTGGTGCCTCCTAGATTGGTTAGGTGTCGCTTGGGAGCCTCCGTCGAGATGTGGAGTTGAACCAAGAAGTTTGTAAGGGCAAGGAGATCGCCTACTTCGTGAAGATCTACCCCAAGTAAGGCCAGTCCTCCGTGGGCGTATGCCATGATGGCATGACAAGGTTGCTTCTTCGTGGACCCTTCGTGGGTGGAGCCCTCCGTGGACTCTCGCAGCCGTTACCCTCCGTGGGTTGAAGTCTCCATCAACGTGGATTGACGAGAGCACCACCTATCGGAACCACGAGAAAAATCTCCGTGTCTCCAAATTGCGTTTGCTCTTCTCCACCTCTCCTTTACTACATGTGCAATTTACTTTCCGCTGCCATTACTCTAGAATTGCATGTGTAGGGTGATACTTGACTTGGTCATCATTGTGAACTTGCTAAAAACTTGTCCTAATCAAAAGGCTAAACTTTTAAATTGTCAAGTAGTCTAATCACCCCCCCTCTAGACATACTTTCGTTCCTACACAACCGATTGAAAAGTTTTGTGCAGCGCCCGGCCACGGGAACTAGGGGTGGTATTTTACTGCTATGGGACGACAATGTCGTCGAGATTTCCGGCATTTCTACCTCGGCCTTTTGTCTCTCTACCATGGTTTGTATCCGGGCGACAAATGTGTGCTTTAAGTTAACATCCGTCTATGGACCAACTGACCATGCCAGCAAAGATCCCTTCTTCGCCGAGCTTCTCTCCCACAAGCCTTTACCGGGTGTTGCTTGGTTGGCCCTCGGGGATTTTAATCAAATATACCACGCAAGAGATAAGAATAAGAGAAGCGTAAACCGGAGTAGGATCAACCGTTTTCGTGCAGCTCTACAATCTTGTGAGCTCAAAGATATTCGTCTCCAAGATAGGTGCTTCACTTGGACCAACAAGAGGGAAAACCCCACCCTCTGCATGCTTGACTCTTTTTTTTGCAATGCGGATTGGGACATGTCTTTCAACACTCATGTGTTGCACGCTTTATCATCTTCCCTCTCCGACCATTGCCCCCTCCTGCTTGCCGATGATAAGGGGCCGAGACGACCGTGATCCTTCAAATTTGAAAATTTATGGTTATCGTTACCCGGATTCAATGACGTGGTTCAGAAGGCGTGGGATGAGCGTGTCAACCACACAGAGCCTTTCCAAATCCTTCATTATAGGCTCAAGAAAACTGTGATCCGTCTTACAGAGTGGAGCAACAAGTTTTTCTCTAAGGCCAAGGTCCAACTACATGTGGCTCGCCTGGTGATCCTCCATTTGGATATTGCGCAGGAGGATAGGGCCCTCTCCCCTGCGAAGCGAGACCTTCGTGCTAGGCTCAAGCGTAGAATGGTTAGCTTGGCAGTCCTGGAGCGGGCCCGAAAGAGCCAATGTGCTAGGTGATGACCCACAAGTGTAGGAGATCTATCGTAGTCCTTTCGATAAGTAAGAGTGTCGAACCCAACGAGGAGCAGAAGGAAATGATAAGCGGTTTTCAGTAGGGTTTTCTCTGCAAGCACAGAAATAGTAGGTGATAGGTAGTTTTGTGATAAGATAAATAGTAACGAGCAACAAGTAAATAAAGTAAACAAAGTGCAGCAAGGTGGCCCAATCCTTTATGTAGCAAAGGATAAGCCTTGACAATTTCTAATAATGATAAAGGAGCTCCCAAGGACACATTGGGAATTATCGTCAAGCTAGTTTTCATCACGTTCATGTGATTCGCGTTCGGTACTTTGATAATTTGATATGTGGGTGGACCGGTACTTGGGTACTGCCCTAACTTGGACAAGCATCCCACTTACGATTAACCCCTATTGCAAGCATCCACAACTACAAAAGAAGTATTAAGGTAAACCTAACCACAACATTAAACATATGGATCCATATCAGCCCCTAACGAAGCAACGCATAAACTAGGGTTTAAGCTTCTGTCACTCTAGCAACCCATCATCTACTTATTACTTCCTCATGCCTTCCTCTAGGCCCAAATAATAGTGAAGTGTCATGTAGTCGACGTTCACATAACACCACTAGAGGAAAAGACAACATACATCTCATCAAAATATCGAACGAATACCAAATTCACATGACTACTAATAGCAAGACTTCTCCCATGTCCTCAGGAACAAACGTAACTACTCACAAAGCATATTCATGTTCATAATCAGAGGAGTAATAATATGCATAAAGGATCTGAACATATGATCTTCCACCAAGTAAACCAATTAGCATCAACTACAAGGAGTAATCAACACTACTAGCAACCCACAGGTACCAATTTGTGGTTTTGATACAAGATTGGATACAAGAGATGAACTAGGGTTTTGAGAGGAGATGGTGCTGGTGAATATGTTGATGGAGATTGACCCCCTCCCAATGAGAGGATCGTTGGTAATGACGTTGGTAATGATTTCCCCCTCCCGGAGGGAAGTGTCCCCAGCAAAACAGCTCTGCCAGAGCCCTAGATTGATTCCGCCAAGGTTTCGCCTCGTGACGGCGGAGTTTTGTCCTGCAAGCTTGCCCCCGATTTTTTCCAAGGTAAAAGTGATGATATAGCAGAAGATGGACGCCGGAGGCCCACCAGGGGGCCCAGGAGATAGAGGGCGCGCCCTATAGGGTGGGCGTCCCCCTGTCTCCTGGACAAGGTGTGGGCCCCCTGGCCTATCTCTTTCGCTCAGAAATTCTTATTAATTCCAAAAAGTTGATTTGTGGAGTTTTAGGACTTTTGGAGCTGTGCAGAATAGGTTTCCAATGTTTGCTCCTTTTCCAGCCAGAATCCCAGCTGCCGGCATTCCCCCTCTTCATGGTAAACCTTGTAAAATAAGAGAGAATAGCCATAACTATTGAGATATAATGTGTAATAAAAGCCCAAAATGCAATAAATATTGATATAAAAGCATGATGCAAAATGGACGTATCAACTCCCCCAAGCTTAGACCTCGCTTGTCCTCAAGCGGAAGCCGAAATCAAAAAATATGTCCACATGTTTAGAGATAGAGGTGTCGATAAAAATAAAATACGGACATGAGGGCATCATGATCATTCTAATAACAGCAACATATATAGATTTTGTCATATGATTTCCTATGCTCAAGTAACAAGCAGTTCACAATGTCAAGTATGGTTCAAAAACTTCACTAGGAACTAACAAACTATAATCTCAGTCATTGAAGCAATTGCAATTTATCGTAACATCAGAAAGAGTCAATAATAGAGCTTTTCAGCAAGCTCACATACTCAACTATCTCGTAGTCTCCTATAATTGCTAACACTCACGCAGTACTTGTGTTTAGAGTTTCAGCCGGACACTGAGAAAGATAGGGGATTATTGTGTTGCCTCCCAACGTATTCACATTTAGGTGATGTCAACAATAATAGCCAATGCTAACTTACATCCAATTGGATATATATATATATATATATATATATATATATATATATATATCATGATCTTTCAAATACGAGGAGCTTGCCAAAGGATAAAATGAAAAAGGGAAAGGTGAGGATCACCTTGACTCAAGCATAAAGTAAAAACATAAAGTAAAATATAGGCCCTTCGCAGAGGGAAGCAGAGGTTGTCATGCGCGTTTAGGGTTGATGCATGAAATCTTAATGCAAAAGAACATCACTTTATATTGCCCCTTGTATGTGGACCTTTATTATGCAGTCCGTCGCTTTTATTACTTCCACAACAAGTTCGTACAAAGCTTATTTTCTCCGCACTAATAAGTCATACATAATTAGAGAGCAATTTTTATTGCTTGCACCGATGACAACTTACTTGAAGGATCTTACTCAATCCATATGTAGGTATGGTGGACTCTCATGGCAAAACTGGGTTTAATGGTAATTGGAAGCACAAGTAGTATTTCTACTTGGTGCAAGGAATTTGGCTAGCATGAGGGGGAAAGGCAAGCTCAACATGTTTGGAAGGTCAATGACAATATACTTTAACTGAGATGTCGGAAAACATAAACCATTACGTTGTCTTCCTTGTCCAACATAAACTCCTTTAGAATGTCATACTAAATGAGTGCTTCACAATCATAAAAGATGTCCAAGATAATATATTTATATGTGAACCCCTCTTTCATTATCACTTCCTATTAATTGCAACGATGACCAAGGCTACGTTCATCAACTCTCAACAATTTTTATGCCTCATACTTTCGATGTGTGAAGTTATCACTATCCATAAGATCAATATGAACTCTTTTATTCTTTCTACTTTCTCAAGATCATAGCAACATAGCAAAGCCCTTGACTCAACACTAATCTTTATTATAGATAGCACACGGACTCAATTACATAAAGAGATCACAATGCAAAACTCAAAACTACTTGATATCAAAACTTCAAACTACTAGATCAAGATACTACTAAAAGGATCGAACTAAATAAAGCGGTAAAGATAGGAGTGTGATGGTGATACGATACCGGGGCACCTCCCCCAAGCTTGGCAGTTGCCAAGGGGAGTGCCCATACCCATGTGATTATGTCCTCGGAGGTGGTGATGGTGGAGTTGTTGCATTTTTCTTCTCTAGCTTGCGTCTGAGGCTAAAATTTTCCTCCCTCGGATCCTCATTCTCGAGATCAAGTTTAATTATCTTCTTGCATAGTGCTGCCTTGCTGTCCTGCAAAAAACGTGGTGGGATAGATTGAACCTTAGGGAGGCTTGACTTCTTGAACTCCACATGCATATCACCAGGTTGGGGTAGTGGATCGTCCTCTTCATCGGAGCTTGTCTCCTCCTTCCCCTTTGGATCATAGTCTTCTTCTTCCTCCGTGGTCCAGCCATAATGTTCCACATCCCCATATACTTTTGGGTTTGCGATATAATCAGCCATGTAGCTCTCCCCCTCCGAATCTTGGGACGACATCTTGCTCTATTCTGCAACAGGAACAGCTCGAAACAAAAACAGAGGATATTTACGTGATACGGTGATCAAAACCTTCGGGAGTATATATAATGAATTTTTACCGACCAAAATATGTAACATACAAGAAAACGGAGTCCGGGAGGCACACGAGGTGCCCACGGACAGGGGGCGCGCCCTACAGGAGGAGGGCGCCCTCCTCTCTCGTGGGAGCCTTGTGTCCCTTTCGGACTACTTCTTTCTTCCTAAAATTCTTAAATAATCCAAAACTGATAAAAATTGCCATTAGAGTTGTTTTGGAGTCGGTTTACTTACCGTACCACATACCTATACCTTTTCAGAGTCTGGAACGTTCTGGAAAGTGTCCCTTATGTATTCCTCAGGGGTTACGGTTTCAATAATATTAGTTTCAACATTGATAGGATTACATGAAATATAGTGTTTAATTCTTTGACCGTTAACCACCCTTGGACTTGTGCCTTCGAAGTTGTTGATTATTATAGCACCAGAACGATAGACCTCCTCGATAACGGGACCTTCCCATTTTGAGAGAAGTTTTCCTGTAAAAAGTCTTAAACGAGAGTTGAATAATAACACATAATCTCCTACGTTAAACTCAAGCTTTTGTATCCTCTTATCATGCCAGCGTTTGACTTTTTCTTTGAAAAGCTTGGCATTCTCATAGGCTTGGGTTCTCCATTCATCAAGTGAGCTAATATCAAACAACCTCTTCTCACCGGCAAGTTTGAAATCATAATTGAGCTCTTTAATAGCCCAATATGCTTTATGTTCAAGTTCAAGAGGTAAATGACACGCTTTTCCATAAACCATCTTATAAGGAGACATACCCATAGGATTTTTGTATGCAGTTCTATAGGCCCATAATGCATCATCAAGTTTTTTGGACCAATTCTTTCTAGATCTATTCACAGTCTTTTGCAAAATTAATATGAGCTCTCTATTGCTCAACTCTACTTGACCACTAGACTGCGTATGATAAGGAGATGCTATTCTAAGATTGACATCATACTTAGCAAGCATCTTACGGAAAGCACCATGAATAAAATGTGAACCACCATCAGTCATAAGATATCTAGGGACTCCAAACCTCGGAAAATAACTTCTTTAAGCATTTTAATAGAAGTGTTATGATCAGCACTGCTAGTTGGAATAGCTTCTACCCACTTAGTAATGTAATCAACAACAACTAAAATATGTGTATAACCATTAGAGGTAGGAAAAGGTCCCATATAATCAAAGCCCCAAACATCAAATTGTTCAATAACAAGAGAATAATTCATAGGCATTTCTTGACGTCTATTAATGTTACCTATTCTTTGACATTCATCACAGGATAAGACAAACTTACGAGCATCTTTGAAGAGAGTAGGCCAATAAAAACCAGATTGTAGTACCTTGTGTGCAGTTCTATCTCCAGTGTGGTGTCCTCCATAAGATTCAGAGTGACACTTACGTAGAATCATTCTGTTCATGCTCGGGCACACAACGTCTAATAACACCATCTACTCCTTCTTTATAAAGGTGTGGATCATCCCAGAAGTAATGTCTTAAATCATAAAAGAACTTTTTCTTTTGCTGGTATGTGAAACTAGGTGGTAAATATTTAGCAACAATGTAATTAGCATAATCAGCATACCAAGGAGCAGTACAAGAAGCATTGACGACTGCTAATTGTTCATCAGGAAAGCTATCATTAATAGGCAGTGGGTCATCAAGAACATTCTCTAACCTAGACAAGTTATCTGCAATGGGGTTCTCAGCTCCCTTTCTATCAATAATATGCAAGTCAAATTCTTTGAGCAAGAGAACCCATCTAATGAGTCTAGGCATAACATCTTTCTTTTCCATAAGATATTTAATAGCAGCATGATCAGCGTGAATAGTATCTTTGGAATCAACAATATAAGGTCTAAACTTATCACATGCAAACACAACTGCTAAGAACTCTTTGTTAGTAGTAGCATAATTTCTCTGGGCAGTATCAAGAGTCTTACTAGCATACTGGATAACATTCAATTTCTTATCGACTCTCTGCCCTAAAACAGCACCTACAACATAATCACTAGCATCGCACATAATTTCAAAAGGTAAATTCCAATCAGGTGGCTGAACAATAGGTGCAGTGATCAAAGCTTTCTTAAGTAGTTCAAACGCTTCTACACAATCATCATCAAAGACAAAAGGAATATCTTTTTGCAATAAATTAGTCAGAGGCCTAGAGATCTTAGAAAAGTCCTTAATGAACCTCCTATAAAAACCGGCGTGACCAAGGAAACTTTTTATACCTTTTATGTCCTTGGGACATGGCATCTTTTCAATAGCATCAACTTTGGCTTTATCAACTTCAATACCTCTCTCGGAGATCTTGTGCCCCAAGACAATGCCTTCATTAACCATAAAGTGACACTTTTCCCAATTCAGGACGAGACTAGTGTCTTCGCATCTCTGCAGAACTCGATCAAGGTTGCTCAAACAATCATCAAAAGAGGATCCATAGACGGAGAAGTCATCCATGAATACCTCACAAATCTTTTCACAAAAATCAGAGAATATAGCCATCATGCATCTTTGAAAGGTAGCAGGTACATTACATAAACCAAAAGGCATACGTTTATAAGCAAAAGTACCAAAAGGGCAAATAAAAGTAGTTTTGGATTGATCCTTCGCTGACATAGGTATCTAAGAGGAACTAGAATAACCATCTAGAAAGCAAAAATGTATGTGTTTGGATAGTCTTTCTAGCATTTGATCAATAAAAGGTAGAGGGTAATGATCTTTCTTAGTAGCTTTATTTAACTTACGGAAATCAATTACCATCCTATAACCTGTAATAATTCTTTGCGGGATCAATTCATCTTTATCATTAGGAACAACGGTAATACCTCCCTTTTTAGTATCAGCAACGGGATAAATAATACCTGCCTCAAGGAGCTTTAGTATATCCTATCTTACCACTTCCTTCATCTTGGGATTTAATCGTCTTTGAGGTTCTCTAACTGGTTTGGCATCTTTCTCCACTGAAATTTTGTGTTGACATAATGTGGGACTAATGCCCTTAAGATCATCCAGAGTATATCCAATAGCTGCTCGGTGCTTCTTCAGAGTTTTCAATAATCTTTCTTCTTCTTTCTCTGAAAGGTTAGCACTAATAATAACAAGATATATTTCTTTTTCGTCAAGATAAGCATACTTAAGATTATGAGGTAATGGTTTGAGTTCAAACACGGGATCACCCTTGGGTGGAGGGGGATCCCAAGAATTTGAACTAGAAGGTTATGTTTCAGCATAGGTTCCTGTTTAAGGAACACTTCATCTATTTCTTCCTTTTCCTTCATAAACATATCGTTTTCATGGTCTAGCAAATATTGTTCTAACGGATCAGTTGGAGGAACAACAATGGAAGCAAGACCAATAATCTCATCCTTACTAGGTGGTTCCCTTTCACGAGGTTGTCTACTAAACTTAGCAAAATTAAACTCATGAGACATACCATCTATGCCAACAGTGACAATATTATTTTCACAATTAATCTTAGCACTAGCAGTATTCAAGAAGGGTCTACCAAAAATAATGGGACAAAAATCATCTTGTGGGGAACCAAGAACAAGAAAATCAGCAGGGTATTTAACCTTACCACACAAAACTTCAACATCTCTAACAATCCCAATAGGTTTAATGGTATCCCTATTAGCAAGCTTAATAGTAACATCAATGTCTTCTAATTCAACAGGTGCAATGTCGTGCATAATTTCTGTATAAAGATCATAAGGTATCGCACTAGCACTGGCACCCATATCACATAAGCCATGATAACAATGATCTCCTATTTTAACATAAATAACAGGCATGCCTACAATAGGTCTACGTGTCTTAGTATCAGGTCTAGCAATATTGGCAGTCTCACCCAAGAAAGAAATAACATGCCCATCTAAGTCCTCATCCAAGAGATCTTTAACCATAGCAATACTAGGTTCAACATTAATTTGCTCAGGAGGTGTATAAGTCCTAGTATTACTCTTACGAACAACAGTCGAAGCTTTAGCATGATCTTTAACCCTAATAGGAAAAGGAGGTTTTTCAACATAAGCAGTAGGAACAATAGGATCATTATAGGTAATAGTCTTTTCTTCGACTGTAATAGGTGCAACTACTTTCACTTCAACAGGAGGATTATATTTAAACCACTTCTCTTTAGGGAGATCAACGTGAGTAGCAAAAGATTCACAGAAAGTAGCTACTATCTCAGATTCAAGTCCATACTTAGCGCTAAATCCACGGAAAGCATCGGTATCCATAAAATATTTAACACAATCGAACTTAGGTGTCATACCTGACTCCTTACCATCGTCGGAACCCCAATCTTCAGATTTGCGTTTAGTTCTTTCCAATAAGTCTCATTTGAAATCAATAGTCTTCAGCATATAAGAACCAGCACATGAAGTATCGAGCAGGTTGCGATTATCAAGAGAAAGCCGAGCATAAATTTTTTGAATAATCATTTCCCAAGAGAGCTCATGATTGGGGCATGAATATAACATTGACTTAAGCCTCCCCCAAGCTTGAGCGATGCTTTCTCCTTCGCGAGGCCAGAAATTATATATGTAATTACGATCACGATGAACAAGATGCATAGGATCGAACTTCTGGTGAAATTCCAACTTCAACCGCTTGTAATTCCAAGATCTCGTATCATCACATAGCCTATACCATGTCAATGCATCTCCCTTCAAAGATAAAGGGAAGACCTTCCTTTTGACAACATCATCGGGAATACCTGCAAGCTTAAATAATCCACAAACTTCATCCACAAAGATAAGGTGTAAATCGGGATGCAATATTCCGTGTCCTGCGAATGGATTAGCTAGAAGTTTTTCTATCATACCCGAAGGAATCTCAAAGTGAATATTTTCATAAAGTTTAGTAGGTTGAGGAGCAACTCTTTGATCTTCTGGTTGGGATGAAGATACCCCAAACAAGCCCCTCAAAGGATTAGTTTCCATAGTGACAAGTAACAGAAAATTTCAGCACATTATATAAATGTTTCCTTACCAAGTTCCACTCACCAAAAGCGCTACACTCCCCGGCAACGGCGCCAGAAAAGAGTCTTGATGAACCACAAGTGTAGGGGATCTATCATAGTCCTTTCGATAAGTAAGAGTGCCGAACCCAACGAGGAGCAGAAGGAAATGATAAGCGGTTTTCAGTAAGGTTTTCTCTGCAAGCACTGAAATAGTAGGTGATAGGTAGTTTTGTGATAAGATAAATAGTAACGAGCAACAAGTAAATAAACTAAACAAAGTGCAGCAAGGTGTCCCAATCCTTTATGTATCAAAGGATAAGCCTGGACAATTTCTAATAATGATAAAGGAGCTCCCGAGGACACATTGGGAATTATCGTCAAGCTAGTTTTCATCACGTTCATGTGATTCGCGTTCGGTACTTTGATAATTTGATATGTGGGTGGACCGGTACTTGGGTACTGCCCTAACTTGGACAAGCATCCCACTTATGATTAACCCCTATTGCAAGCATCCGCAACTACAAAAGAAGTATTAAGGTAAACCTAACCACAACATTAAACATATGGACACATATCAGCCCCTAACGAAGCAACACATAAACTAGGGTTTAAGCTTCTGTCACTCTAGCAACCCATCATCTACTTATTACTTCCCCATGCCTTCCTCTAGGCCCAAATAATGGTGAAGTGTCATGTAGTCGACGTTCACATAACACCACTAGAGGAAAAGACAACATACATCTCATCAAAATATCGAACGAATACCAAATTCACATGACTACTAATAGCAAGACTTCTCCCATGTCCTCAGGAACAAACCGTAACTATCACAAAGCATATTCCATGTTCATAATCAGAGGAGTAATAATATGCATAAAGGATCTGAACATATGATCTTCCACCAAGTAAACCAATTAGCATCAACTACAAGGAGTAATCAACACTACTAGCAACCCACAGGTACCAATTTGTGGTTTTGATACAAGATTGGATACAAGAGATGAACTAGGGTTTTGAGAGGAGATGGTGCTGGTGAAGATGTTGATGGAGATTGTCCCCCTTCCGATGAGAGGATCGCTGGTAATGACGTTGGTGATGATTTCCCCCTCCCGGAGGGAAGTGTCCCCGGCAGAACAGCTCCGCCAGAGCCCTAGATTGATTCCGCCAAGGTTCCGCCTCGTGGCGGCGGAGTTTCGTCCCGTAAGCTTGCCCCCGATTTTTTCCTGGGTAAAAGTGATGATATAGCAGAAGATGGACGCCGGAGGCCCACCAGGGGGGCAAGGAGATAGGGGGTGCGCCCTATAGGGGGGGGGCACCCCCTGTCTCCTGGACAAGGTGTGGGCCCCCTGGCCTATTTATTTCGCTCAGAAATTCTTATTAATTCCAAAAAGTTGTTTCGTAGAGTTTCAGGACTTTTGGAGCTGTGTAGAATAGGTTTTTCAACATTTGCTCCTTTTCTATCCAGAATTCCAGCTGCCGGCATTCCCCCTGTTCATGGTAAATCTTGTAAAATAAGAGAGAATAGCCATAAGTATTGAGATATAATGTGTAATAACAGCCCATAATGCAATAAATATTGATATAAAAGCATGATGCAAAACGGACGTTTCACTAGGTTGGCAAATCTGAAGGAGGGTGATGCCAACACCAAATTCTTCCACCGTCGCATCAATGCCCGTAGGCGAAAAAATCACATTCACCGGTTAAAACATGCATGTGGTCAGGTGACTGAGCATAAAGAAAAGAGAAGATCATCCACGACCACTTCTCCGAGGTCATGGTGCGGGCAAGCACGAGTAACAAGGATTTCAATTGGGAGGAATTGGGCATCAAGAATCACACTTTGCAAGACCTCGACTCCGCCGTCACCGAGGACGAGGTTTGGGAGGCTATTAAGGAGATGCCTAGTGATGAGGCGCCAGGCCCGGACGGATTCACGGGGATGTTCTTCAAGAAGTGTTGTGGAACCATCAAGCATTCGATCATGGAGGTCATTCAACGATTTGATTCTCTGCACACCTCCAACCTTCAGTGGCTAAATTCGGCCAACATTGTTCTATTGCCAAAAAAGGATGGCGCGGAAGAAATCTCTGACTATAGGCCCATTAGCCTCATCCACGCCATCGCTAGAATCATTGCCAAGATTCTCTCGCTCCGGCTTGCACCCCACATGGACGATCTTGTCTCCAACGCCCAGAGTGCATTCATCAAAAGGAGAAGTATCCATGACAACTTCATGTATGTTCAAAATTTCGCCCGACATCTTCACAAATGCAAAACGCCCGCACTCCTCTTCAAGCTTGATATAAAGAAGGTGTTTGACTCGGTCAAGTGAGGATACATCCTGGAACTTCTCCACGATTAGGCTTCCCTCCAAAATTCCGGGCTTGGATTTCTGCATTATTATCATCTTCTTCATCTCGGATTATGTTAAATGGGTTGCCCGGTCCTTCGGTCAAGCACGGTCGTGGATTCCGGCAGGGAGACCGCATTTCCCCCCTCCGCTTTGTTCTAGCAATTGACCCCTTGCACAAGATCCTCGACTTGGCGACGAGAAAGGGACTCCTCCACAAGATCCGTGGTCGCGAGTCCATGGTGTGTACCTCCCTGTATGTGGATGACGTAGCGGTCTTTGTGGCTCCCATCAAGCGGGACATCGACAATCTCGCCTCTATTCTGAGAGGCTTTGGGGACGTGACGGGCCTTTGCTCCAACTTCCAGAAAAGCTCGGTTGTGCCTATTCGTTGCAACCACCTCGATCTTGAGCAAATCCTTGAGAGTATGCCAGCAACACGGGCCTCTTTCCCGGTAAAATACCTTGGCTTACCACTTTCAGTTTGGCAGTTGAAGAAGGTGGATTTCCAATATCTTAAGGATAAGGCAGACGGGAAACTGGTGACCTGGGAGGGACAAAACATCACTACCATTGGCCGTACGACGCTTGTTAGGTCGGTCATATCCTCCCAAGCGGTGTTCTCCATCACGCCCCTCGTTGTGCCTCAAGGCTCTCTTGACAGCCTAAACAAGATTGAGAGGGCTTTCCTTTGGTCCGGTGCAGACAAGACAACGGGAGCCAAATGCAAGGTTAACTGGGAAGTGGTTTGTTGACCAAAACAATACGGCGGCCTTGGAGTGCTCAACACCGAAAAATTTGCACGTGCTTTGCGGCTGCGGTGGCTGTGGTTTGAATGGAACGATCCCCGCAAATTATGGGTTGGACTGGGAAACCCCTGCACCGAGGAGGACCACGAGTTTTTCTATGCCTCTACGACTATCACGGTGGGAGATGGCGCCAAAACGCGTTTTTGGGACTCCCCGTGGCTTCTTGGACGCAAACCCAAGGATATTGCACATCTCATCTTTGCGGCCTCGACAAGAAAGAACTGGAAGGTTCGTGAGGCCCTCAAGGGGAACGCTTGGATCCCCAAGATCAGCCACATCGCGGTTGTCTCCGCCGCCCACATTCAGGAATTCTTCACTCTATGGATGCTCCTAAATGATTTTCACCTGTGAGAGCAAACTGAAGATACCATCGTCTGGAAGCACGCGAACGACGGGATATACACGGCGGCCACCGTGTAACAGGCTCAATTCCTTGGCTTGACTTTTTCCCCCTTGGATCATATTGTTTGGAAGGCATGGGCACCTCCAAAGGTCAATTTTTTTTGCATGGTTGCCATTGCAAGATAGGATTTGGACCGGCGATCGTTTAGAGAGGCGAGGTTGGCCAAATTGTAGCGTCTGCAAGCTTTGCAATAGGGAACAAGAAACGGGTGCCCACCTTTTCTTCAAGTGTCGATATACGATTCGGCTATGGAAGTCTCCCAGTGAGTTGCTTGGTCTCGCGCACATGGATACGTCCGAGTGGCACATAAACGAATCCGTCTTCGAATGGTGGGACAAAAGAACCGACAACCGTAACCCCAACCGGCAAGCTTTGGCCTATCTCACCATGCTTGTCTCGTGGACCATTTGGAAAGAAAGAAACGCTCGGGTGTTTCGTCATAAGAGTGCGCCACCGACCATCCTACTCGTCGCCATCGTCGACGAGGCCAAGCTTTGGGTGACTGCCGGTGCAAAGAAATTAGGGTATATTTTTGCGGGCGAGTAATTGTCATGCCGTACCTGTAGGTACGTTGTAAAACTCTAAACTCTATTCTCTCCTTATTTAATAGATGAGGCAAATCTTTTGCCTCCGTTTCAAAAAAAAATGTTTCGATGCGGTCACCCATATTACAACTAACCCAGTGACTTCGGGACCATATATACGATGATGATCAGTTTAGGGGAGAAAATATTGAAGAAAATGCAAGTAGATTGAGAAAGATATCATCATTATATCCATGTGGTGTTCTTTTCCTGGTCCAGGCAGTGGCCACCTCGCTAGGTATACTACAGTGACAGGTGGAGATAACAATTGCTCCAGAGAACATTAGCTCATGAGGCCTTGTCTGATGGGAGGTCTTGGGGGAGTCTTGAGAAATAAGCAGGTGCTTTCTCAAGAGCGGTGCTTATTTATGCAGGGTAGATCTTAACTAAGCGTCTCTCCCGTAGAATAAACCCGTCTTTATAAAAAGTCGGTTTATTTTTCTAAGCACCTCTCTAAGCATCTCTCATTGTATAAGGCCTGATGCCGCCCGTGCAAATGGATATAATTTGGCAGGATAATAACCTTTTGCCACATGCTTTAAAGAGTGCTGATAAGGCCCATCACCTCTGCTGGCCAGTGGCACAGCAATTGGTTCCGGTAGCTTTCGGCATGAACTGGCAGCTCCCTCCGTGATTTGTCGTCATTGCATAATCTTTTGGCACAAGATCATATTCGCAACAATTTTAAAATTGTCAAGGCCCTACAGCCACGAGTTGTTGTTGTAAAACAAAACAAAATCTTCTTTCATGCGTCCCGATCGAAAGGTCGCTTTCCATGCCCCGAAAGATAAATGGAATATTGATTTGCTTCACTGTCGCTCGCGCGCTGTTCTTTTTCATTTTCGTTGCAGCTTCACGCATTTGACACAGGAGAAAGTAAATAAATGCAAAGCCTTTTCTTTTTTTGCCGACGTGAGGCGAGTGATGGAGGGCGCGACGCTGTCATCAACCTGCCGTCACTCGCCTCGGCACCATGCTACGCACGGAACGGCCGTGGCTCCAGGTGAAACGAATCGAACAGCCTGCGCGCCCTGTCCGTCGCTTTTGGGCGGCGCGTCCGGCCGGCCGGATGCCGATGTGTGCTGTCTCCCGGCGTCGGCGAGTGAGCGCACGTCGCGAGCGAGCAGCCACATCTCACAGGCACGGGCACGGGGGATGACGGCGATGGCTGTGGCGTCGTGTCGTGATGGATGGGGCCCAATCGAGGGATCGTCACGTATGCGCGCCTACGCACGGCCGGCCGGGCGTCGCTCCCGTCCCTGTGCCGCCGTACGTGCGATCGACGCCGACACGCTTCTGAATAGCGAGATGGATGGAGGGACGGACGGCGAGGCTTGGTGCCACTCGCGCGCGAGATGCGCGCGTCTGCCGTCGTTCATGCACGGCGAGGTTCAGCGTACCAAAGCTAGGCCGCTACTGTCGCTACCGTACCAGCTGCGCCGACGACATGGCGTGGGAACAAAACAAATGCGGAACGAGACACCGAGCGCGTGGTCTGCCTGCGCAGAGCTCAGAGTATCTCTAGCAGATCCCGTAAATTGTTTTTAGAGCGCGACACTCCGACAAAAATTTCTGCAAACGCATCTCGCAAGGACGTGTTTGCGGAAACCGTTGTCGGAGCACTCGTTGCACCGCCATTTTTTCATGAAACATTAAATAAATTGCACATTTCACAATAATGTCAACCGAATGGAATCTAAAATAAATTCAACCTATGAATATATAAATGGTCAAGCAATTCACAATACAAGCATAGCCATCATTACAACAAATGTTTGAATTCAAATAGTTATTATAACACCAAATTGTTCAAATCTCACACAAATAGAAATGGATACAATTTGTATCCGAGAGAAGTGCATATTTCAACCCCAAACTCTTGCCCTGGTCTAATTTACAACCCCGAACTTCAATACCATCTAAATTACAACCCTCAAGTCTCAAAACCGGTCAGGATTCAACCCTCCCCTTCCTGTTGACTGGTTTTGACCTGGGGTGACCAGTTTTGACTAATCAACAGGTCCAATCAGCATGCCACGTCAGATTTTTTCTTTCAAAATTTCAAGAAAAAGTAAGTAAAAATCTGTAAGACCAGGGAAAAAAATAAACAAGCAAAATTCTGAAAAAAAATATTCACGAAAAAAGCTAGAGAAAATATAAAAAATAATTTTTTTTCTGGAAATAATTTTTTCGGAAATTTGAGTTTGGGGGTTTTTCCTCGATATTTTTTGGAAATTCGCTTTTCTTATTTTCCCTGTTTTTAGGAAATTGGATATCTTATTTCTTTTCCTGGATTTTCTTCAATTTTACAGATTGTTTCCTTGGAAATCTTGGATTTTTTGCTGACGTGGCATGCTGACTGGTCAAAACCGGTCAACAGAGAGGCGAGGGTTGAATCCTAGCCGGTTTTGAGAGTTGGGGGATATAATTTAGATGGTATTGGAGTTCGGGGTTGTAAATTAGACTAGGGCAAAAGTTCAGGGTTGAAATATGCACCCATAGAGCTGCCACTGATGCTCAATAAGATCATGCTGTAGTTGGTTGTGCGAATCACGATTCTCGATCTTCCGGTAGGTCTCAAGAAATGCACCGATCTCGTCTGCATCTCTGGCCGGCTTCGCACGACTACCAACATTGTCATAGTTGTACTCCAAGTCCAACTCCCTCTCATCCTCGACGATCATGCTGTGTAAATTACACAAACAATCATGATGTTTTGAAGGGATTTTTTTTATCTCAGAAGCAAGCAAGACCTCAACCAATGGCAAACCGTGCTTGCAACACACCAAATGCCCCCTCAATATCCTTTCGGCAAGTTTCTTGTGCTTCGGCAAATAAAATTTTGCTTCTCCGGTATGGCGGATAGCGGATCCGAGTTCTTCACCTTCAGATCCGTCGACCGCGAGCTCATTCCACGCGGCCCCGACGAGATGGTCGTCCGGCATGCGCTCCGCCGCTGCCGGGAAGATGCCAGTGCAAGGCAGCGCTCGGACTCCTTCTGTCGGGAATCCATTGCGCCCGCCCAAATGCGCATGGATCCGGCGCTAGGTGTGCCTTCGTTGCCTCACCGGAGTGTTGGGGAATGTAGCATGCAATTTCAAAAAAAAGAGATCTATCTAGGAGATGCATAGCAATGAGAGGGGAGAGTGTGTCCACGTACCCTCCTAGACCGAAAGCGGAAGCGTTTAGACAACGCGGTTGATGTAGTCAAATTTCTTCTAGCTTCGACCGATCAAGTACCGAATGTACGACACCTCTGAGTTCTGCACACGTTCAGCTCGATGACGTTCCTCGCCCTCTTGATCCAGCAAGATGTCGAGGAAGTAGATGAGTTCCGTCAGCACGACGGCGTGGTGACGGTGATGATGAAGTGATCCACGCAGGCTTCGCCTAAGCACCGCGACAATATGACCGGGGGTGTAAACTGTGGAGGGGGGCACCACACACGGCTAACAGTTGTTGTTCTATGTTGTAGGCACCCCCTCCCCACATATATATGGGTTGGAAGGGAGGAGAGGCAGCCAAGGGGGCGCCCCAAGTCGGAGGAATCCTACTTGGGGTCCTCTCCCAATTCGGCCAACCCCACTCTCCTATTCCTTTTCGGAGTAGGAAGGGAAGAGGGGGAAGGGGGAATCCTATTCCCCTTTTTCTTTCCTCCTTCCCCTTTCCTTCTCCAATTTGGCCAGCCCATATGGGGGGCGCACCAGCCCCTTTGTGGCTGGTGCGTTTCCCCTCTTGGCCCATAAGGCCCATTTCTTTTGCCGGGGGTGCCCGGAACACCTTCCGGTGACCAGATATGTAACCGGTAACCTCCGGAACACTTTCGGTGTTCGAATACTATCGTCCTATATATCAATCATTACCTCTCAGCCATTTCAAGACTCCTAGTCATGTCCGTGATCTCATCCGGGACTCCGAACAATATTAGATCACCAAATCACATAACTCATATAATATAATATCGTCATCGAACGTTAAGCCCTTCGATGATGTGACGAGGCCATGTAGTCTATCTGGCGTCCGAACATGGTAGCGGACGTGCAATCCTTCCGTTGGTGTGCCGAGGCCATGCACTCACCATAGGCGTCCTCCGATGCAAACATGGCGCCGTGTGCCCGCCATGCGAGGCGGCGACAGCCCTCATGGGCTCGCGACAGCCCTCGCGTTTCGCATTCTCCGGCGCCCCGTATGGTGCACCAGTTTTGGGCGCCGCAACCGCATCGTGGTGGATGTCGCCGGCTCGGTCCAGACGGATCCATCCTTGATCTGATGTCCACCGGCACCGTTCGGATTCCGGGGACGGCGCCGCCTTGAGTCCCGTGTGCCGGCTCGTGTTCCATGGCCTCCTCTACCTCGACCGGACCAACACTCTGGAAAGTGCAGTCGGCCGTCGGACATGGGCATGGCGGAACCGACCGAGCTCAGCTTAGACTAGGTTTCACGTTATATGTAATAATATGAATTTGAGATTTGTAAGAGGTGTTCGATTATAAAATTAAATATTTAAGACGTGACGGTCCATCGTCTCTAACGCAGCAGACAGCGCCATGAAGGTTTGAGGAATTCAATTTGTCTAGTCCAGTTGTAGATTCTCCAGCGAACATTGTGGAACAGTGGCAGCCCATTTTCCCGACTAGTGACTCCGGAACCATGTACTATATAGATTGATAATCTGTTCACGAGAAAAAATACTGAGGAAAACACAAGTAGAATGAGGAAGATATCATCATTATATGCATGTGTGCTTCTGTGGGCCAAGGCAGTGGGCACCTTGCTGTCTTGCTGAGTATGCTACAGTGACCGATGGAGATAACAATTGCTTCAGAGAACATTAGCTCATGATGCCGCCCGTGCAAATGGATATAATTGGCAGGATAATAACGTTTTACCACATGCATTAAGAGTGTTGGTAAGATCTGGCTAGTGGCAGCGCAATTGGTTCCCGTAGCTTTCGGCATATGTATGTATGCGGATTATCATGCATATAGAGCTATCCACGTCAACGAAGTAGCAACTCCCTCCGTGACTCGTCGTCATCACATAATCTCTTCACACAAGATCATATTCGCAACAATTTTAAAAGTTCAAGGCCCCACTGCAACGAATTCTTGTTGCAAAAGAAAACAAAATCTTCTTTCATGCGTCCCGATCGAAACGTCGCTTTCCATGCCCCGAAAGATAAATGGAATATTGATTTGCTCTACTGTCGCTCGCTGTTCTTTTTCCGCTGCGTTGCAGCTTCACGCATTCGACACGGGAGAAAGTGATTCATGCACAGCGTTTTCATGCCGACGTGGGGCGGGTGATGAAGGGCTCATCAACCTGGCTGTCGCTCGCCTCGGCGCCACGCTACCTGCAGAACGGCCGTGGCTCCTCGTGCGGCCACTCGCCCGCGAGGCGCACGTACGCCCTGTACATTCCATCGCTTCTGGGCGGCGCGTCTGTCTCCCGGCTTCGGCGAGTGGGCGCACGTCGCGAGCGAGCGGCCACGTCGCACATGCACGGGCGCGGGGGACGACGGCGACGGCCGTGGCATTATGCTCGGGTACGCACGACCGGCCGGCGCCGGTACGCTCGGCGTCGACCCAGTCCCTGTACCGCCGTACGTGCGATGGACGCCGACACGGAACCAGGCGCCTATTCCGATACAATGCTCGGCGCCAGTCGAGATCGATCAGTCCATGGCTGCCCTGCGATCCACGGCTTCGTCGGCTGCTTGGACGTACCGATGGCGAGACGAATGGATGGATAGACGGCGAGGCTTGGAGCCACTCGCGCGCGAGATGCGCGCGTCTGCCGTCGTGCATGCACGGAGATTTTGTTGTCTTGCTGCACTTGCGGAGTGCGGACAGGTACGCGCGGGGCCGACGGGACGATCGGGCGGCATCGACCGTCGGCGAGGTTCAGCGTACCAAAGATAGGCCGCTACGCTACCAGCCGCGCCGACGACATGACACCGAGGCGTGGGTGCCTGCACTGCACAGACCTACTATACCCCTTCACGCACCCAGTTGCACAACTAGCCGCGCCAAGGAGCCCAGCATTAGGACAGGTCAGGTCAGTTAACCACATGCTGACATGACAAAAAAGACGAGCTTGCAATTAACACGAGGGGCTAGGGTATCTTCACCTGGTGTGACGGCCTACATGGCCGACAGATGAGGCTTTGCGCCGTCGGTCTCGCAAGATATTTCGAATGGAGTTGCATGCATTAGCAAGAAAACAAGCTACACTAAAACGCACTCGTCTCCGACACGTAAAGTGCCTTCATCTGGGGACGAGAATTTGCGACACGCAATTACGACGGCACTCTTGTCCCTGATGCTCAAAACGAGCGGGCGACGGGACTTGGCAGGTCAGTGCTCTCGTGCCCCTGCGAATTTCCTTTCATCCGGAAATGCAGCATTCATGACAACTTCATGTACGTTCGGGACCTTGTGCAGCATTACACTGTAAAAAAAACACCAACTCTTCTATTCAAGCTTGATATCAGGAGAGCGTTCGACTCCGTGCATTGGTACTACTTGATGGATCTTCTCAAGACACTATGCTTTTTCATAGATTCTGTGATTGGGTCTCAACACTTCTTTCCACGGGCTCCTCTGTGTGCTCCTCAGTGTCATTGATGTGAACCCAATACTGCATAGAAGTGGCCCGCGGCAAGGAGACCCCCTCTCCCCGCTTTTGTTCTTTATGGCGGTTGGTCCTTTAAAACACATGAGACACACTCCCACTCCCACCATCGTTATGGCGATTGATCCTTTTGCCACCTCGGAGGTTTTTTTTTTCAACCTCATGGAACACACTCCCACCATCAGAACCTCCTTGTATGCCGACGACGCGGTCATTTCCAGGGCTTTGGTGAAGGAGGAACTTTGCAATCTTGCATCAATTTTTTTAGGAACTTTGCAATCTTGCATCTATTCTCCAACATTTCGGGCCATGACGGGGCTCGTTACTAGCTGTTGGAAATGTATGGTGGTGCCCATTACGCCATAAGGCGTTGGGCTGTTGTATTTGAGCACCTTCTTTTCTAGAGTCACTAGCCCAGGGCAGGCTGGGGCAAATTCAGAATCTAGCAGATAGCCCTGAGTAGCAAGCCAATTTAGTTGCGCTCGGGAAACCGAGCAACTCGTCCAGTACCCATCAAGGGAGCGGTTCGGGTGCGTCGACGAGCCGGGCGCGTTCGCCATTGTTGGAGCTCTAGAAAAAGGTAATGGAAGGGAGAGTTGTGTAAAGGCAATGAAGAAGCAGGCGGGGTGAAAGGAAAAATTACTTCCCCTGTTGCCTTTTATTTACCACGATGAGACGGGTCATGATGGGGCGCTCCCCGATAGTTATTCCTGAAGGAAATATGCCCTAGAGGCAATAATAAAGTTATTATTTATTTTCTTATATCGTGATAAATGTTTATTATTCATGCTAGAATTGTATTAACCGGAAACATAATACATGTGTGAATACATAGACAAACATAGTGTCACTAGTATGCCTCTACTTGACTAGCTCATTAATCAAAGATGGTTGTGTTTCCTAACCATAGACATGTGTTGTCATTTGATTAACGGGATCACATCATTAGGAGAATGATGTGATTGACATGACCCACTCCGTTAGCCTCGCACTTTATCGTTTAGTATGCTGCTATTGCTTTCTTCATAACTTATACAAAGTTCCTACAACTATGAGATTATGCAACTCCCGTTTACCGGAGGAACACTTTGTGTGCTACCAAACGTCACAACGTAACTGGGTGATTATAAAGGAGCTCTACAGGTGTCTCCAAAGGTACATGTTGAGTTGGCGTATTTCAAGATTAGGTTTTGTCCTCCGATTGTCGGAGAGGCATCTCTGGGCCCTCTCGGTAATGCACATCACCATAAGCCTTGCAAGCAATGTAGCTAATGAGTTAGTTACGGAATGATGCATTACGTAACGAGTAAAGAGACTTGCCGGTAACGAGATTGAACTGGGTATTGGATACCGACGATCGAATCTCGAGCAAGTAACATACCGATGACAAAGGGAACAACTTATGTTGTTATGCGGTTTGACCGATAAAGATCTTCGAAGAATATGTGGGAGCCAATATGAGCATCCAGGTTTCACTATTGGTTATTGTCCGGAAACGTGTTTCGGTCATGTCTACATAGTTCTCGAACCCGTAGGGTCCGCACGCTTAAGGTTTCGATGCGGTTTATTATGAGTTTATGAGTTTTGATGTACGAAGGAGTTTGGAGTCCCGGATGAGATCGGGGACATGACGAGGAGTCTCGAAAGGGTTGAGGCGTAAAGATCGATATATTGACGACTATATTCGGACTTGGAAAGGTTTCGAGTGACTCGGTATTTTGAGTCTGGGAGAGTTCAGAATTCGCCGGAGTATATGGGCCTTATTGGGCCATACGGGAATAGAGGAGAGAGGCCAAAGGAAGGAGGCTGCGCCCCCCTCTGGTCCGAATTGGACAAGGGTGCAGCCCCTTTCCTTCTCCTCTCCTCCTCTTTCCTTCTCTCCTACTCCAACAAGGAAGGAGGAGTCCTACTCCGGTGGGAGTAGGACTCCCCATGGCGCCTCCTCCTAGGCCGGCCGCCTCCCCTTGCTCCTTTATATACGGGCGGGGGCACCTCTAGACACACAAGTTGATCTTCGTGATCGTTCCTTAGCCGTGTCGGTGCCCCTCCACTATATTCCACCTCGGTCATATCGTTGCGGTGCTTAGGCGAAGCCTGCGTCGATAGAACATCATCATCGTCACCACGCCGTTGTCTTGTGGAACTCATCCCGACACCTGTTTGGATCGGAGTCCGGGGATCATCATCGAGCTAAACGTGTGCTGAACTCGGAGGTGCCGTACATTCGGTACTTGGATCGGTCGGATCGTGAAGACGTACACTACTAGGAAAAGGCATGCTAGTGGCGCACCAGTTTTGCCTTCTAATGGCGCACTACTGGTGCGCCACTAGCATCACGCCATTAGAATTAAATTCTAATGGCGCACCACTGGTGCGCCATTAGTATCTGGTGTTCTAATAGCACCACCTAATGCGCCATTAGTATTGCCCACAGTGCGCCATTAGAATTCCTCCCAGGGGGGGCATATGTACCCATGTGCTTTGGCATACTAATGGTGCACCGGTGGGTGATGCGCCATTAGTGTGATTATCTCAGTGCGCCACTAGTATGAATATTAGGGACTTTTTTTCTTTTCTGATATTTTCACAGGTTACAAAATATATTATTGGACAGAATTTAGACAACACCACACAACAACAGCAGATTCATTGAATACAATAGAAGATTAGTCTCCGAATACAAATCATCATATTAGTCTCCGAATTCAAAAGACCGGACAAAGATAGAACATTACAAGTCTCGAGACCGCGAGTAGCGAGTTTGTCTTCACATTACAAGTCGATATCGACCATCTAAACTATCATCACATAGAAGAGAGTTGTGGTCATCACGATGAGCATCATCGCGATCAAACTGGTCTTCATCCGGTTCCTCCAACGCTCCCTCCTCTCTCCCGCTAGATAGTGGGTGTATCTAGATTCGGCCTCCGCCCTAGTGGTGTATCCTTTGTAATATTATCGCTGAAGCGGTGAACCTGTCTCTCGACACTCCTCCCGATCGTCGAGACTCAGGAACCTTACCCTTGTACATGACATACGACAGCATCTCTATGCACAAGCCAAACAACAGACAATACATAAGCAATATGTAAGTATGCAACAAAAGGATCGGAAGAGAAAAGCAAGACATTAATAGCACGATTCATGGCCCTACTAATAAATAGCATCGATTACATCTAAGTTGAACGAATTGTCCAAACCAAAGAGACATCTGAATTCATTAAAGTTTAATTACAACATGAGCCAATCAATGTTTGAACTACACATCACTACTTTCGACTCGACTCATCGGACATGAGCGTGGATGAAGCCGCCGTCTGTCGCGATGGTCATGAAATCGCGGTCGTTGTCACCCTGCATTTGTAGCATTCCATCTATCTCATTGTTGGACGGTTGATATCTGAGGAAGAACTGCCCCGACATATGAAGGACATCTTGATGGATGATGTCCGCAAAGTCCGACTGGATGCGAAAGAATTCTTGTCTGAGGTCCGCGTCCTAGATTGCCGACAAGTTCGCGGCCCAATCTTTGAGATTATCTGGTAGCAGAAGTTGATGATGGTCCCTTACGATCGCCCGCATGTGATGGAGGGCGTAGTAGGCATCCTTCTGACCGCCAGGCGGCTGCTTGACGCAGCAGAACTTCGTATTGTGTGAGAACATGTGCTTGCCGTACTTACGAACAGTCCTGGTGAAGGTGCCTCCAGATTTGGCGTAGCCGGGGAGAACATCATCAAGAACTTTCTTGACATTTGTGTAGTCTATCTTGGAGTTATGATTCGGGTCGAAATACGTGGCCATGGAATATTTCGGGCTTAAGAGGATGAGTGTGCAATGTGTGTCACTGCACAGAACACGGAATGCTAGAAAAAAATGAACGATCGAAATCTAAGAAATCATATGTTACGGGGCGGTTAAGGGATGACTTACTCGGGAAAGTAAGCCACAAGGAAGTTATCCTTATCTGGGTTTGCGAATAGCGCCTTTGAGGTGTGAACTCGCAACTTGGCGGTCCCCTAACGCTGCTCAAGTGCTTGGCACACATGTAGAAGGGGTCGACTATCACGATGTCCGGGGTCTTGTCTCTAATGATCCGCATCTCCATACTCAGCGAAAACAGCCGAACGAAGGTGTAGTGCAGCGGATGAAGGTTAAACATAGCAAAGATGTCATCAAACCGCAGGATGATCGTACCCCCGATGTCGCCATCCACAAAGCCCTTGCCCTCTGGCACCTTGGCCACGAAAACCGGGTATGCCACATCCTTCTCTCTGAGACGCCGCTTCTCCAAAGAAAGAACACTGTCGTGCAGACTCCGCATAGCACCGGTTGCAGCATTCAGCATATTTGGCGGTAGCATCGCCCTACCCACCACATGCACCCTCCTCGAGATATCCTTAGGTGAAGGTGGCCCGTCCTGAGCATGGATCGAACTTGGTGTCGGCTGGCTCGCACCGGCGCCCTTGTTAGTCTTTCGTTTCCGTCCCTTCTTCTTGATCTCCTGTAATGGGACCGAGTTACGCTCACGAGACCGCCTTCTTGGCGTGTTGGGGCTGATAATATTTCGCACCTCGGCTATCTCGAGGCTCGGTGAAGGCGGAGGCTGAGGCGTCTCCTAAGAACCGAACGCCGAGCGGCGCCTATTGCAATTGGATTTCTCCGCCGTACCAGCTAGATTGCGGTCGTCTTGGTTGGGTTCTTGAGAAAGAGGCCCGCAGAACTCGTCAGCGTACCCATGTTCAGCAAAGTACTTATCGACTTTGGTAAACGTACCGTCGTCGTTGTCGTTGTCGTCCGGATCCTGTGCCATAGGGCTGTCCGGATCCTGTGCCATAGGGATGTCCGACATAGGGATGTCTGGCAGGTCCGGTAGCGTTGCGGCGTTCTTGCCATGGCTTCGCGCCGGCATGACTGGCGGTCTTGTCTGTGGGGTGGTGTCCCCCGCCCCCAAACGAATCTGGCTCTTCGACCAAAGCAGGGGCCAGTTTACGCAGGCGCTGAGGGTCATCTCATCTTCTTCGTCGGCCCCAGCGGATCGAACCGGAGGTAACAGCTCGTCGCAGCCTGGCAGCACCCGAACCACTTCAACCCTATACATTATGGGTGGTATCGGATTACCGTGGAACATGGGGTTGCCTGGTTGAACGATTCTGCCCTTGGCGACATCGACCAACTCGGCGCCCACGAAGTGCAGAAGAGTGCAAGGAACGTCGGCGGTGCCACGTGAAAACATGTACAAGGCGTCGAGGATGCCCGATCAAAACAAGGAGATGAAGTCATCGCCGAGAGGCTTAGTTACCGTGATGCCGTCGAGCTTGGCTAATGTCGAGGCACCGCCAACGGCGGGCGGTAATCGACGGAGGGGGCTTTGGCGAGGTGTCGTCCGCGACACCGGGTGCATTAAGCTCAATGCCGTGCGGCGCGGAGACACGAATACCGTCTCCGCCGGAGACACCAATGACGCGCCGCTGCTTGTTGTATGCGAGTTCTTGGCCGTGAAGCGGGAACCGGGAGGCCCTGTTGGCCGCCCGCAATCCACGTCGTCGACCCATGAATTAACGTAGGCACCATGGCATTGAGCTTCGTTCCCAGTTGTTGTTCCACTTGCTCTTGGACAAGCTCCGGAATCCGCGCCACTTGTGCCTTGAGTGCTTCAACCTCGCGCGTCTGGCTTTCCGAGCTGGCCTTTTTCTCCTTCTGCACACCAGCGATATAGTATGACCCCCATTTTGTGGACAAGCCTTTGCCGGCCACACAACCTGCTGACGTCGGCTTAGTGAGCTTATCCTTGTTTTTCATTATACGCCCTATTTAAAGGGGTGTCTAAAGGGAGCTCGAGGCGACCCAGCCATCGCTTTCGGTGTTCTGCGAAGGGCGTGAACCATTTAGAAATATTGGGGATTAATTAGAGTGCAACCATATGGAGCTAATTACGGCGGGGTGTATTCCTTACTGAACAAGCTCAAGCGCCCTCGTCTTCGGATCCGTGGTAAGCTCCTTTGTTATCGGGTCCTCCTTGTACCGGCCCCGACATAGTTCTGATGCGCTTGTTACCGCTGTATTTCTCGAAGCGGGGCGGTAGGCCTTGCTCGGCACGCTACGCGTCCTCCTTGTCCCATATAGGCTCCGCCACTCTGTAACCGTCGGGACCAAGTTTGTGTTCCCCTAAGTTCAACTCCCGCATTTCTTTCCCCCACTGACTTGATTCGAAGGTTGCACTGCTCGAGCACTTGATCTCGAATTCCTTGTACTCATCTTCGCTCATCAAAGGATATTTTGCCTTGATCTTCTCATAACTATCACCTTTATCAATCATTTTCTTCACGCGCTTCTCCAAGTAGACGGGGCCGTGCTCATCTTCGTGAGGCGGCCTTTCACTTTATTATTCCACGAGGCGTGTGTTTTCAAATCGGCGGGAACTTGTATCGTTCGTGCAGCTTTGTGAAGAGGAGGTTGCGCAAATTCCCTCGGTCCTTATGCCTAAGGTTCTCGGTGTTGATCGAGACGGTGCTCCGGAGAATGCACCCGAGCTGAACCGAGTACCCCTTGACTATATGTTTGGGCTCCGTTGGATTCCCGTCGGAGTCCACTTGAGTGAATTCCTCCTTGACGGTGCGGAGCGCATTCGGACGCCGGTCCTTCCTTTGCTTCTTCGATTGGCTGCCATTTGTGTGTGTGCCGCCATCATCAGTGGTGGCATCCTCGGCGGCACCGTCAGTGGTGTCATCCCCGACGCTACTAGGGGTTGTGTAATCAGGATCGGTGTCTTCCGCGGCGTCCTCATAGCGGTGAGGTTGTTCCTCCATCTCCTGGGACAGCTCCCAGAATTGCTTGCCGCCCGAACCACCGGCCTCATCGTTGTGGGCCATGTTTTGCTCTAAATAGGAAAAAAGTTTGGTCAAAAAGTTGGTTATTGTCAAGGAACAAGATCATGGTCTCATCATTTAGGGTTTGTCGACACCGAGGCACCCTAAAAGCCTAAGTTTCATCATTTAGGGTTTGTCGACGCCGAGGCACCCTAAAAGCCTAAGCGTACATCATTTAGGTTCTCATCGACACCGAGGCATCCGGGGCAGCCAAGTTAAGTTTTCATCATTTAGGGTTTATCGATGCCGAGGCACCCTAGGTTGGGCCTAATCACTTGGCACTAATCACTTGGCTCTATTGCCACCTATGGTTTAATACAGCAAGAATAAAGGGGCAGTTGATCCTACTTAATTAAGTACTAAGATACCCCGGCCCATGCATTAGTAGCAAGTACCTCATATGTCCGATTTTTAGCAAAGTCATGCTAAAATTCACGGAAAATTTTAGCATGACCTTTGCTGAAAATAGGACATATGGAGTACCCTAATTTGCCGGAACGGAAGTTAATCGACATTCCGGCAAACTCAAGGGCCTCTCGGGGTACCTGCAAAATCATCACGACACGAAGGGCCTCTCAAGGGCCTCAAGTAGCAGTGGCGTCAAGATGAAGAACAGTTCTACAGCAGCCAATTTATATACAATAGCATCTTTGGTCATACCAATTTCTGAAACAATTCAAAGATGAAGAAATTAACTATGTATAGTTTATTCTTTTTGTACCAGGAACTATTTTAGTTTATTATTTATTGTACCAGGGAGGAATATAACAATCTTTTTTGGTATATATCCTAGTTATACTGCTGCAGGAAAGGAGGATCATCATACACATATATATGTGCATAAAAATCATAAAAATTCAAAATCACTTGAAACCTGATCACTCGGACCACACCACATGCCACAGCATACATAGTACATAGAGTTGACAATTTAGTTGCAATCATGTAGTAATGGATTGTTCTGCCTAGGTTGTTGGAAATGGATTGTTCTACCTAGCAGGTTGTTGGAAATTCAGTTGCTTTTTTCATTAGGGCTGGCAACAAGACATGGTCAAATTTCAATTAAGATTATCTATTGGTTCAAGACTGGCAACAAGACTTGTTCTACAAAATCAATTATCTATTGAGTAGTTCTTGTGCTCATCCAGTAGCAACATCTTTCATACATGATCAGTAGTCATGTACCAAATTTTTATTTAAACTGAATTTGCAAATCACCAAGAGCTCTACTAGTTTCAGACTAGATTTACACTAAATACACTAGAGTATTTGACCAGTAGTCAGTTACATTTACACTAGACTGAAGAAATTGCTGCATCACTAGGCGAAGAAATTGTGTTGTCGGTTAGGGATGAAGAAAATACACTAGAGTTTTGTCTTGATTCGATTAGCGACGACAAGTAACAAACATGTTCTAACAAAGAACAGCTTTGAGTACTACTCCAAAATCCTCCTAGTTGTAGCTCACCTAAATGGTTGAATTCAAAGAACTACAAAGTGGCCTTGGTGATTGAGAGCTTAAAATTTCCAACAATTTGAACAAACAAAGTAAAAAGGATCGATTATCTCATTTCAGCTGATTTATTCTTCATAAGCATAGGCTTTGTTTGTTATAAACTAGCCTGTGAAACTAAAATTTAACGATAAACTGAATTCTTGTCATTTAACGATAAACTGAATTTTAAAGCTGAGTCTTTGGAGTAAACTTGCTGGAGTACAAATTTATGCATTACTCCATATATTTTGAAATACCTACTGCTATGAGCTATGTCAACAGGGCTACTCCAGTGCACATCACTGCCCAGAGCAAACTGAAACCCACTCTTGTCTCTCTACCCCACTCCAGTGCACATCACTGCCCAGTAAACCTAATGTATGGCATGAACAAACTCAATCTACAATGAGATTGAAGCATCTAGAAGATCAAAGTAATCATGGGTTGGATCGAGGAAAAAAATGGGTGCGAGGGGGAAGATGGAATCGGGGGCTCTGTACCTGCGGCGGCTACGGCTGGAGGACGGCGCCATCAACGAACTCGAGGGCGGGGGCACCGGATGCTCCTATCGTTGATGGGGGAGGGGAGAGGCTGGAGGCAAACCCTAGCCGCCAAGCGCACGAGTGCTGCAGCTAGGTGGAGTAATCTCTGCCGGAGATGACGGAGCAGGTGGCCGACGTCGTGGTTGGTGAGGAGCAGGTGGCCGGCGTCGTGGTTGGTGAGGAGAGCGAGGAAGAGCGCCCGCCCGAGGAGGTGGTTGGTGCCTTGGCGGCGGCGGAGGCCTGGAGGATGTGGAAGAAGGTGCAGACGGCGAGGAGGAGTTCGGCGAGGGTCGGGGCGGCGGGGGTGGGGGTGCGGGGGCGTGGGGGCGGCGTGGGTGGAGTCTAGTGAGGGTCGGGGCGGCGGTGTCGTGGGTCGGGGCAGCGCGCGGGTGGATCTGGTGGCTTGGGAGAGAGGGTCGAAGGGGATCTGGCGAGAGAGAGGGGATAGCTAGGGGGAGGGTTCTAATGGCGCACCGACCAGTCGTGCGCCATAAGTATGACTATTCTAATGGCGCACCACCCCTCGGTGCGCCATTAGATTTTTGTTTTAATCTAGCCCACTAACCATATCTACAACCTAACCCTATCTACAACAGAACCCACCCACTAGCCCGACTGGTCAGCATGCAGCACACACACCAGGAGGTCCTGGGTTCGTTTCCCAGGCTCCCCAATATTTTTTTGCATTTTAAATGCTGTTTTTATATTTATTTGTGTTTAAATATGTTCAAACTTGTTTAAATCATAACAGTATTATTTTTTATAAAAACAGTAATAATTTTTTAAAAAATATGTTCAAATTTGTTACTTGAAAATCTCATCGGCGGCGGCGGTGGAGCGGGGGAGGGTGCGGGGAATCGAGATCGAGATGGAGGGGGAATCAAGATCGAGATGGAGGGGGATCGAGATCAAGTGTCCTCATGAATTCAAAAAGTGCCCATGAAATTTAAAAATATTCATGATATCAAAAAGTGCCCATGAAATACAATCGAGAAATGAAGACTACGATTTAAATACAATCGATCTTAACTAGCTATCTGTTCACAATCTTCTTGCCCTTATTTTTCGCAAATGGAGTTCTTCTGTGGAACGGACGTCCTTTAGGTAGGGTGGTCCTGCTTCTTCCTGTGGTGTGTGCTGCTACTTCATCATCGTCGTCATGTTCGATCTTCGGGTCACCATACTTGTCGAAGTCTTGCTCATTGGCTACTCCATCCATTCCGATGATCTTCCTTTTGCCTCTCCTCACGACAACACGACCGGGCTTTGACGGGTCGGTAATGAAGAAGCATTGGTCCACTTGGGAAGCGGTACCCATGGCTCATTTTTGTGATGACGTTTGCGCCCATGATCTTGGATTTGGCCGGGTATAACCATGGTGGTGAAATATCGGTCTTCTTTTAGGACGCTCTTGGCCCATCTGACACGGAACATCGGCACCTTCTCTCCAGCGTAGCTCAGCTCCCAGATCTCCTCGATCCTTCCGTAGTATCTGTCCTTGTCCTTACAGTGTAGGATTCCATCGTTACCCCGGAGTTCTGATAACCATCGCTCTTCATGTCCTTGTCCTCGGTGTAGAATGTGTAGCCGTTGATATCGTACGCCTCATAGGTCATCAGGTTGTGATCGGCACCCTGTGACAAGGCGAATATGAGTTGTTCTTCCGCGGAAGAATCTTCATGTAAAGGGTACAACAGAAGCTTCTGCTTGAACCAACGCGTGAAACATGAGTTGTGCTCTTTGAGTATATCTCCGTCCGTCCTCTGTTGGCCTCAGTCAATGTACGTCTTCTCAATAAAGGTTTTGTGCTCTACCACCCAAGGATCAACCACGTCTATGTGTTGTAGCGCGACTAGGTTTGCTCTTTCAAAGTCGGTGAGTCGACCCTCGAAGTCGACATGCATTTCGCGGCGACCCTCACGGTGACCCCATCCAGCGAGCCTGCCGAGGTGCTGTTGATGGGCGGACCAGCGGGTTCTCGATGCCTAGATAATTCGTGCGATGGGAGATGCACTCTTGATCGAAAAGCCCCGGTTATACTTCCCTCGGGCGTGACATGTTGCGAGCGTATCCTTTGATGACACCATTCATCCTTTCGAGCGGCATCATCTTTGTGCGAGAGCGTCGGCCCGAGTTGGATGATATCCTCCACGATATGGACCAGCAGATGCACCATAACGTCGAAGAATGCGGGCGGAAGTACATCTCAAGCTCGCATAGTATCACCACGATCTCTTTCGTAGCCTTCGAGTTGCCTCACGCCAATCGACTTCGAGAGGTGGCGTCGAAAAAGTTGCATAGGCCAAATAGCGTTTCCACGGACGTGCGCGTCCATGATCCTGATTGCAGCCGGAAGTATCTGCGTCATCGGCCGCGTGGCGGTCGTGAGACTTCATCCCGCTGAACTTCGCTTGCTGGGTCTAGGTATCCGCTTATCTTCCCAGCGTAATCAGAAGGAAGTTTTACTCCTAGGAGGCGGTGAAAAACTGCTCGATCTCCTCGACTTAGAGTGAAGCACGCGGAGGGTAGTCATTTCCGGTCTTCTTGGCCTTTTGCCTTTGCGACGACTTTCTCTGTCTCCTTCGCCTCATCATCATCATCATCATCATCATCATCATCATCATCATTAGCGTGAAGCTCCTGCCTGATGCCCATTGATTTCAAGTCTACCCTTGCTTTCAGCCCATCTTTGGTCCTCTCGGCATGTTGAGCGGTACCAAGCGACTCTCGCACACGTTCTTCGTGATATGCATGACATCAAGGCTGTGAGGCACACGGTGGATCCTCGAAGACGGCAAGTCCCAGAAAACAGACCTCGTTTTCCATACCTTCAGCAGCGGCTCTGGCGCCTTTCGCTTCTTTCCCGGCTCTGGCGCCTTTTGCTTTTTTCCCGACAGTGGGCAGTCTTTCCAATTTTAGCTCGTCTATTTCCTCGCCGCTCCTCGTACACGGGCGTTTTCGGGGTTCGGTTTCACCATCGAACAGATCCTTGCGTTTCCTCCACGGGTCATCATCGCGAAGCCACCTTCGATGTCCCATGAACACGGTTTTCAAGACCGGGGTCTCTATCTAGTGGCGATCGTTGTGTCATCCATGCACCTTACGCATCCAGAAAATCCGTGGACTACCTGCCCCGCGAGATATCTGTAACCGAGATAGTCGTGCACCGTCGTGAGCATTGCGACTCTCATAGGGAAATATTCTTTCTCTGCGGCATCCCATGTATTGGCTGACATTTTCCACAGCGTGTCTAGCTCCTCCTTCAAGAGCCCCGATCTGATTGATGTCGTTCCTGGTTGTTTCGGCCCTTCAATTAGCATACTCATGTGAATGTACTTCCTCTTCATGCACAAACAGGGGAAGGTTGTACATCCACACAAACACGGGCCAGTGCTATGTGTGCTTCTCTGGCTGCCAAACGGATTGACTCCATCGATTGCTCGCGCCCAAAGACGATGTTCCTTGGATCCTTCCCAAATTCTGGGTATTCGAAGTTCAACGCTTGCCACTGGCTCGCATCCTTAGGGTGACTCGGCATCTTTTCTTTTTTATTTATCTCCGGATCATTTCCGTCATCTTTCCGCTTCTTCTCCTCCCTATCCGCGTGCCAACGCTGGAGCTTTGCTACCTTAGGGTCCGCGAAATACCGCTGCAGACGAGGAGTGATCGGAAAGTACCACACCGATTTTTCGAGGAGCTTTCTTGCTCTTCTTGTATCGAGTGACGCCGCACACCGGACATATGGTAGACTCCGCGTGATCCTCGATAAATGATACAATTGTTCATGCACACATGGTATTTCACGTGCGGTAAATCCAGAGGACACACGATTTTCTTCGCCTCCTCGAAACTGGTCGGGCACTTGTTCCCCTTGGGAAGGCGTTAGTGCTGAATGACATGTTCTCGTCGAAGCATCGTCGGTCATTTTGTGTTTTACCTTCATCTCGAGCCATGGCGTTACTTTCAGCGGGTATCCTCGGGCTGCATCCTTCATACAATGGAGTAACCGCGTCTATCTCCAGTTGATCCAGCTTGGCTTTCTCTCGGCGGCGGCTCTTGCGTTATCCGTGCGCTTGAGAAGCAGCTCTTGAATATGAGGTCCTGCACCCAGCCTCCATCGTCGTCCGCTCCCGGCATCTTCATCTTCATGATCATGCCCTTCGTCTTGATCTTCCCCATCATCATTTACGACATCTTCTACATGATGACTGTGTACAGCATCACCGTCGTGATCATGTCCTGGAGATTCTTCGTCTTCTCGCCCGCCCTCGCCGCGGTGGACGACTTCATAGTCATCTTTATCACCTTGCCACCGATAGCCATCCATGAAACCACGCAAGAGCAGGTGGTCCCGCACCTACCCGGAATCCGGGTCCGCAATAAGGCTCTTCAGCTTGCATCTTCGACACGGACATCTTATCTCCGTCTCGTTCTTTTGAAGCATCTCGGCCTTCGCGGAGCTCAAAAACCTATTCACGATGCCTTCAGTCATCGTGCGGACCATGGTCGCCTGTGGGGTAGAGCAAAAGGATATTTTAGAACCAAGAAAATTTTTGGCATGACCTTCCCTAAAAATAGGACCAAAAAGAATGCATAGTGCCAAAATTCTCGCCGAAACGAAAATGAATCAAAACATTCCGGCAAAATATTGGCAACTATCGCATTTCAAATACCGGTACCTTCAAACACAAACATATATGCAACACCACAAACACATTCAACACCACAAACATACATAAATCTAGCTAGGCCACAAAAAGTGCATGTGCACGTTGTTGGAGCGAGCTAGGGAGAAAAAAAGTAGATCTACATCATGAAGATAGCTTTCCCCTTACTTACCTATCAAAAAAAGGTAATTTCACCACTTAGTTTTGATGAATCTATGGTGGAAATGAGGTGAGGAGGAGGAGGCAGCCGAGACAAACTTGGAGGAGGAGGTGGAGAGAATGAAGTGGGGAAAGTGAGTGGGTAGGTGGGTTGTCCAAAATATCTTGTTGGTCCCAGGTTACTAATGGCGCACCACCAAACAATGCGCCATTAGTAACCCTGGTTACTAATGGCGCACCTGCAGGTGGTGCGCCATTAGTACTTTTTGCAGAAAAGTTAAAAAAACATATGTATACTAATGGCGCACTGTGGAAAAGTGCCCCATTAGTAGTTTAAACTACTAATGGCGCACTGTGATACGGTGCGCCATTAGTAGGTTTGCAAAAAAGTAAAATGAAGAAGACCAAAGCTGGACCAAAGCCTGAAACTGAGTGCTTACACTACAAAGGAAATGGTCACTGGAAGCAGGAATGCCCTGAATATTTGGTGGATAAGAAGGGTGGCAAAGTGAACAAGGGTATATTTGATATACAGGTTATTGATGTGTGCCTTACTAGTATTTATAGTAGCCCCTGAGTATTTGATACTTGTTCGGTTGCTAGGATTAGTAACTCGAAACAGAGTTCTGAGAATAAACAGAGACTAGTTGAAGGGGAAGTGACGATGAGTGTTGGAAGTAGTTCCAAGATTGATATGATCATCATCACACACTCCCTATACTTTTGGGATTAGTGTTAAACCTAAATACCCAAGCCTCTATTCCAGGGAGCTTTTTCGCTCCCAGGATTGGCCACTTGGGTGAAAGTGATGGATCGTGTACAATTTTTGTGACACCTGCTATTATTTTGGGATGTGGTGTGGTACAAATGCAATGTGGATCCACTTATTTCGTACAAATTTTTTGAACGTGTGTGCTACTTCGTTTGGTTGATCTAGCGTTTTTTGTATTTGTGTGTACGTGCTGTCCCTTTCGGGTGTTTGAGCATGTTTTATTTCTTTTCTGCTGTCACTCTCGGGTTTTTTAACGTGTTGTTTTTGCTAGCATCTGTTGCTGCCCAATATAGTTTTAGATCGAGCTGTTAGCTAGATTTATGTTGGTCACAAGTACTAATGATATATACTTATTAACACGACGTCATGGGCCAGATCAGTGCTATCAATATAAAAAAAAGTTTGTAAATATTAGTTGCAGCTGGTTTAATAGAAGAAGGAAATTAGATAGTTAGTTTACTGCCCGGTTTTTTTGCTTGCATGCAGACTAAACAAGTACTAATGATATATACTTATTAACACGACGTGGTGGACCAGATCAATGCTAAGAATATAATTTTTTTTAAATATTAGTTGCAGCTGGTTTAATAGAAAAAGGAAATTAGATAGTTAGTTAACTGCCCGGTTTTTTGCTTGCATGCAGACTGATTGGTTTGCATGCATGCGAATAATTGGATCGGACAGCGTGGCGATCGATCGATCTCGCGACTGGTTGTGCGATTGGATTAGAAGTTGCAGGTCGCAGCGACAAAATATGACAGTTTAATCGTATGCGACCAATCTCAGTCCCCGTTTGATTGGCTCTTCGTTTGGTGAGATCGACGAGGTGTGTCGACGGTGCGATGCATCCGACCGGTTGAATGGCGTTGTATACTAGCGGCAAGTGCATGGGGAGGCTGTGCATGCTTCGAATATAAAACGATGAGGTGCAGCGTGGATCTATGCAGCGACGGCAGCGACATGTCGGGCGGCTGGTTAGTCTAATCGGTCGCGTCGGCGCCGCCGGGTATTACTGCGCGGTGTTTCTCCGTCGTTTTAAGCGCATATTTCGCGGTGGACTCTGCTATTTTGGTCGTGAAAATTACGTGCCGCTACCGCCGTGGTTTACGGGTTATGCGGTACAAGCCTTGGTATGCTATAAATAGGCTGCCTTCCTTCCTTTGGTCGTGTGTGTGGTTTGAGTCCGTTTCTTTCTTCCTGCTCGATGGTTACTCCTTCCGGTAGTCGTAATGGGTTGCGTCGTTCTGGTCGTCCTCGTGGCTCTCGTGCTCTTTCTGTTGGTCGTCGCGGCAGTACAGGGCGTGGTGTTGGGCCTGTGGCATAGCATGTGCTTGGTGCAGGTGGTGCCGTCGTGCTGATTGTTGAGTCAGGCACGCGCCAGAATGCGGCAACGATGCCGCGAGTGCTCGGCGGCGTTGAGGGCGAGGTAGCACACGAGCAGCTCCTCGAGGCCATGCGGTGACGCCCGAACGTCTTCCTTCACCGCGATTAACTCTGCCATGCTCTCTACGATATCCCGCTTCCGGGTCCGTCCAATCCATCACCACGAGGGTCTCCTGCAGCCAGACGGTCTCCCTTTGGAGGCGGCGCGTTCGCTGGCCTCCTCCCTTCACCTCGGCGCTTGGCTTCCGGGTTGTCGCGCCGCCGCCGTGCCTGGCCGTCGGAGACTCGTTGCCATTGCCTGAGGCCTCCTCATCCCTGTCGACCTTCTTCGCGGTGCTGGCAGCGGGCCTGGTGAGGGTCGACGCAGCTTCAGCTCCGACATCGGCCCGTACAATGCTTCGCCGAAATACACCAATATATGCATGGTAGTAATAGTTGATCTTACACCAATATATGCATGGTACTAATAGTTGATCTTTGATCGGTTGGCAAGTTAGCGATTTAATATGAAGGTTAAAAAATATCCGATTTTATTTGTTTATTTGGAGCATTCTTTTGTGATCTGAATTAGTTTTTTCGGCTAAATTTTTGTCTTTAATTTGTTCCATTAGATGCTCATTCAATATTTAGTGACGATCGACCACTTGATTTTTTTTAAGTTGTCAATAATTCTACTCTGGCTCAGATGTAAGTTTTACTTAACTGTTTTTATGGAATATGAAAGTTTATTAAATTTTATTTATGGAAGCACTGTCACCGAGTTCCTTAGTTTTTTGCTATGTTGGGTGTTTGTTTCAACTTGGTGGATGGTCCCTTGCTAATTTGCTATGTGTAAAGTACATACCAAACTGAAAATTTGCATAAAATATTGAATTTTTTGTCTCTAAATTGCTTTGAACAAAATAATTTATTTGAGAACCTCAATTTATACAAAACGTTATTTTTGCTATGTTGGTTGTTTGTTTCAACTTGGTGGATGGTCCCTTGTTATGTATAGGACAAACTGAAAATTTTCATAAAAGATTGATATTTTCGTCTCTAAATTGTGTTGAACAAAAGAATTTATTTGAGAACCTCAAGTTATACAAAAAATTACATCATAACGTATCAACAAGGCGTGGCTACAACTACTACACTTGAGGTGGCGAAGGTTGCAACACAAGAAAAAGCATGAACCAAGCAATGGCAGTTCAACATGGCTATCCAGCAAGTAAGTACCCATGAGAATGAATTTGCAAGACAAATAATGATTTTGGCTAAAATATTGAACAATTTCTGCGATGTGGTACCTCATGTATACTCCCAACATACTCACAGTGAGGAACCCATCATTACGTTCACAGGCGCAAAGCCATGCGTTGGACGGGTACGGGAATTTGCAAAAGCTCTCTACCACTTAATTACATGCACTAATCCTACAAGGGGCTACAGTAGGATGATTTAACTCAGCTAGGGCGGTCTGCAATCATTTACTTTCATGAAGTTGCTCATTTATTGTAGGATGATTTAACTCAACTAGGATGTTCTGCAATCATTTACTTTCATGCAACTGCATCATCCTATATTGTACGTTCCATAGACGGATTGTATATGATCCCAATAAGTAGACCGTATTAGTAATGTATCAACATGTATCCTTCCGTTCATCAGTAGCTGCAATAAATGTGCCACTTTTTCATATTTTATTGACGAACTCATCACATATGCTCTTTATGTGTCCTAGCCATGAACAATTCTATCGTTACAAATATAACAATGCCTTTCACGATCCGTATAAACAGAATGTATCGACAGGCGCGGCGTGCCGCCGCGCGGGCTATGCTAGTAAATGTTATTTGGCGTTTGCATTGAGCATGAATATGATTTGATCATTTTTATTGCAATACGATTATTCATTTAAAGTCAAAGAATAATTGTTGTTCTGTTTACATGGATAAAACCCTCGATGGTCATACACCCAATGAAAATAGTTTGTTGGATCTCGATCGTAGTGATACACATATTCATAATATTGATGCCAAAAGATGCAAAGTTAATAAAGATACTGCAACTTATTTGTGGCACTGTCGTTTGGGTCATATCGGTGTAAAGCGCATGAAGAAACTCCATAAAGATGGATTGTCGGAATCACTTGGTTATGAATCATTGATGCTTGCGAAACGTGCATTTTTGGGCAAGATGACTAAAACTCCGTTCTCCGGAACAATGGAACAAGCTACTGACTTATTAAAAATAATACATACTGATGTATGCGATCCAAGGAGTGTTGATGCTCGTGGCAAGTATCATTGTTTTCTGACCTTCACAAAATGATTTGAGCAGATATGGGTATATCTACTTGATGAAACATAAGTCTGAAATAATTGAAAAGTTCAAAGAATTTCAGAGTGAAGTGGAGAATCATCGTAACAAGAAAATAAAGTTTCTACAATCTGATCGTAGAGAAGAATATTTGAGTTACGAGTTTGGCCTTCATTTTAAACAATATGGAATAGTTTCACAAGTTCACGCCACATGGAACACCACAGCGTAATGGTGTGTCCGAACGTCGTAACAACACTTTATTGAATATGGTGTGATCTATGATGTATCTTACCGATTTACCACTATTGTTTTGGGGTTATGCTTAAAGACAGTTGCATTCACTTTAAATAGGGCACCACTATGGTTTAGCAGTAAACCTAAGTTGTCGTTTCTTAAAGTTAGGAGTTGCGATGCTTATGTGAAAAAAAAATCAACCAGATAAGATCGAACCTAAATCGGAGAAGTGCGTCTTCATAGAGTACCCAAAGGAAACCGATTAGCACACCTTCTATCACAGATCTGAAGGCAAAAACATTTGTTGCTAAGAATGGATCCTTTCTAGAGAAGGAGTTTCTCTCGAAAGAAGTGAGTGGGAGGAAAGTAGAGCTTGATAAGGTAATTTATACCTTCTCCCGAATTGGAAAGTAGTTCATCACAGAAATTAGTTCCAGTGATTCCTACACCAATTAGTGAGGAAGCTAATGATGATGATCATGAAACTTCAGAGCAAGTTACTACAAAAACCTCGTAGGTCTTCCAAAAGTACAGTCTGCACCAGAGTGGTACGGTAATCCTGTTCTAGAAGTCATGTTACTAGACCATGATAAACCTACGAACTATGAGGAAGCGATGATGAGCCCAGATTCATGAAATGGCTTGAGGCCATGAAATCGAGATGAGATCCATGTATGAGAACAAAGTGTGGACTTTGGTGGATTTGCCCGATGATCGGCAAGCCATATTGTATAAATGGATCTTCAAGAGGAAGACAGATGCTGATAGTAGTGTTACTATCTACAAAGCTCGACTTGTCGCAAAAAGGTTTTCGACAAGTTCAAAGTGTTGACTACAATGATATTTTCCCAACTGTAGCGATGCTTAAGTCTGTCCGAATCATGTTAGCAATTGCCACATTTTATGAAATCTGGCAAAAGGATATCAAAGCTGCATTCCTTAATTTATTAAAGAAGAGTTGTATATGATGCAACCAGAAGGTTTTGTCAATCCTAAATGTGCTAACAAAGTGTGCAAGCTCCAGCGATCAATTTATGGACTGGTGCAAGCCTCTCGGAGTTGGAATATACGCTTTGATGAGTTGATCAAAGCATATGGTTTTATACAGACTTCTTGATAAGCCTGTATTTACAAGAAAGTGAGTGGGAACTCTGTAGCATTTCTAATATTATATGTGGATGACATATTGTTGATTGGAAATGATATAGAAATTCTGGATAGCATGAAAGGATACTTAAAT
The DNA here is from genome assembly GCA_021437245.1 of Aegilops speltoides. NCBI lineage: Eukaryota > Viridiplantae > Streptophyta > Magnoliopsida > Poales > Poaceae > Aegilops > Aegilops speltoides. The sequence goes on along the minus strand of CM038146.1, from coordinate 459,241,865 downwards.
AAGAGTTTTTCAAAGAAAGACCTCGGTGAAGCTGCTTACACATTGAGCATCAAGATCTATATAGATAGATCATGACGCTTGATAAGATTTTTTAATGAATACATACCTTGATAAATTTTTGAAATAGTTCAAAATGGAACAGTCAAAGAAGGAGTTCTTGCCTGTGTTGCAAGGTGTGAAGTTGAGTAAGACTCAAGACCCGACCATGGTAGAAAATAGAAAGAGAATGAAAAGTCATTCCCTATGCCTCAGTCATAGGTTCTATAAAGTATGCTATGCCGTGAACCAGACATATTGTATACCTTGATCTGAGTTTGGCAAAGGAATACAATTTTGATCTAATAGTAGATCACTGGACAGCGGTCAAGAATATCCTTAGTGAGGACTAAGGAGATATTTCTCGATTATGGAGGTGATAAAAGAGTTCGTTGTAAAAGTTACATCGGTGCAAACTTTTACACTGATCCAGATGACTCTAAGTCTCAATCTGGATACATATTGAAAGTGGGAGCAATTAAGCTAGAGTAGCTCCATGCAGAGCATTGAAGACATAGAATATTTGCAAAATACATACGGCTTTGTATGTGACAGGCCAGTTGACTAAATTTCTCTCACGGACAAAACATGATCATACCTTTGTACTCTTTGGGTGTTAATCACATAGCGATGTGAGCTAGATTATTAACTCTAGTAAACCCTTTGGGTGTTGGTCACATGACGATGTGAACTATGGGTGTTAATCACATACAGATGTGAATATTGGTGTTAAATCACATGGTGATGTGAACTAGATTATTGACTCTAGTGCAAGTGGGAGACTGAAGGAAATATGCCCTAGAGGCAATAATAAAGTTATTATTTATTTCCTTATATCATGATAAATGTTTATTATTCATGCTACAATTGTATTAACCGGAAACAAAATACATGTGTGAATACATAGACAAACATAGTGTCACTAGTATGCCTCTACTTGACTAGCTCATTAATCAAAGATGGTTATGATTCCTAACCATAGACATGTGTTGTCATTTGATTAACGGGATCACATCATTAGAAGAATGATGTGATTGACATGACCCATTCCCTTAGCCTAGCACTTGATCGTTTAGTATGTTGCTATTGCTTTCTTCATGACTTATACAAAGTTCCTACAACTATGAGATTATGCAACTCCCGTTTACAGGAGGAACACTTTGTGTGCTACCAAATGTCACAACAGGGTGATTACTGGGTGATTATAAAGGAGCTCTACAGGTGTCTCCAAAGGTACATGTTGAGTTGGCGTATTTCGAGATTAGGTTTTGTCACTCCGATTGTCGGAGAGGTATCTCTGCGCCCTCTCGGTAATGCACATCAGTATAAGCGTTGCAAGAAATGTAGCTAATGAGTTAGTTACGGAATGATGCATTACGTAACGAGTAAAGAGACTTGCCGGTAACGAGGTTGAACTAGGTATTGGATACCGACGATCAAATCTCGAGCAAGTAACATACCGATGACAAAGGGAACAACATATGTTGTTATGCGGTTTGACCGATAAAGATCTTCGAAGAATATGTGGGAGCCAATATGAGCATCCAGGTTCCGCTATTGGTTATTGTCCGGAAACGTGTTTCGGTCATGTCTACATAGTTCTCGAACCCGTAGGGTCCACACGCTTAAGGTTTCGATGACAGTTTTATTATGAGTTTATGAGTTTTGATGTACCGAAGGAGTTCGGAGTCCCGGATGAGTTTGGGGACATGACGAGGAGTCTCGAAAGGGTCGAGACGTAAAGATCGATGTATTGGACGACTATATTCGGACTTTGGAAAGGTTCCGAGTGATTCGGGTATTTTTCGGAGTACCGGAGAGTTACAGGAATTTGCCGGGGAGTATATGGGCCTTATTGGGCCATACGGGAATAGAGGAGAGAGGCCAAAAGGAAGGAGGCCTGCGCCCCCCCTCTGGTCCGAATTGGACAAGGGGTGCAGCCCCCTTTTCCTTCCTCCTCTCCCCCTCTTTCCCCCTTCTCCTACTCCAACAAGGAAGGAGGGAGTCCTACTCCCGGTGGGATTAGGACTTCCCATGGCGCGCCTCCTCCTAGGCCGGCCGCCCCCTTACCCCTTGCTTCTTTATATACGGGGGCAGGGGGGCACCTCTAGACACACAAGTTGATCTTCGTGATCGTTCCTTAGCCGTGTGCGGTGCCCCCTCCACTATATTCCACCTCAGTCATATCGTTGCGGTGCTTAGGCGAAGCCCTGCGTCGGTAGAACTACATCATCGTCACCACGCCGTCGTCTTGTGGAACTCATCCCGACACACCGCTGGATCGAGTCCGGGATCGTCATCGAGTGAGCGTGTCTGAACTCGGAGGTGCCGTACGTTCGGTACTTGGATCGGTCGGATCGTGAAGACGTACGACTACATCAACCGCGTTGTTATAACGCTTCCGCTTTCGGTCTACGAGGGTACGTGGACTACACTCTCCCCTCTCGTTGCTATCCATCACCATGATCTTGTGTGTGCGTAGGAATTTTTTTTAAATTACTACGTTCCCCAACAATTCCACCTATTCCCTAGGTATTATGCCTTGTTGGGAACACAGAGCAAGGGGAGAATAGTTAAAAACACCGTTGAAAGTGGATCTTCAGGCCTACTGCGACACCTTTTAGCGGGTATGTCGAGATATGGGACCACAAATCTACCAAGGGTCGTCAAGGATCCTCGGAGGGTAAAACTACGCTTATAAGGAATCGGCCTCGGTTAGTTGTCCTCGGACCCAATAAAAAATATTACTTTCATAAAGGGTCTTGTTAAAAAATCGCCCCGACATCCGAAGTACATTGCTGCTAAGATCCACGCGTGAATCATCAAATGTTGATAGACAAACATCAAAACAAGGACCTCAGATTCGGGAGCCAACGTGGAAGATGGAACTCACCTATGAAGCTAAAGACCAGGATGATGAAGCTGTTCCAAGGAAAGACTCTATGCCCTCGGCTTGAAGACTAGTTCATGGGCTACTAATGGTGTCCTGGATTAAGGGGTACACACCACGTCGTCCTGCCATTCATGGGCCGAGACGATGATCCACCAACAACTGAAGAATGGGCCACGCGTGCCGACCCTCGGTGTAATCAAGATGGAAACCTTTGAAGACTTGGCGTATACTTCAACGCTTATTTGAATGATCGACATGTTTATCCCTAGATTGTAACCGATCATGTGTAAACTCTAGATACCCCCGGTGCCTATATAAGCCGAGGGGTTTAGTCTATAGAGGCACGCATTTAAAGGTAGGTTAGAACCCATACATATGATATCGAGGTAGATCATCATGTACTTTGTACCCCATCACTAGAATATAAACAAGAGCAGGAGTAGGGTTTTAGCTCTTCGAGAGGGTCTGAACCTCGGTAAAAATTGTGTCCCTTTTCCCTTCTTTTACCATCGTACCGACATCACTAACTTGGGACCCCCCTACCGAGATCCGCTTGTTTTAGCATCAACACTACCCTCCGGTTGAAACCAAGCTTGGTGGGTTGAACATCGTCGGTCGATTAGCCGCTTGGTGACGACGTGGAGCCAGACAGCTTCACTTCCCAAGGCTCCGGAGGCAGAACTCGAGTGCGCTGAGGCGGGACTGGAGAAGGCGAAGCTTCAGTTCTTGGGGCTCATGGTCGGACATGGTAACAGGCACCAATCATCATTTACTTTAGGTTTAGATTAGGGTTTAGTCCGGTTTATATGAAAAATGTAATGAATTTCGACCAGTTTATATGAAAATGTTCAAAATGTAATGAATTTCATCTTGTTTATATGCATTGTGTTTGCACGAATTTCTTCCTCTTAGATCAAATAGTGGTGGAAATGTAGGCGGGCACCGTTGGATGGTCGCCTTCGGCATCATTGTCCAACGATTGGTCTCCCTATTTGTGGATGGATGCCGGAGCAAATTTGTGGGTCAGTGTTGGACATGCCCAAATGGTTATCTTGATGATGTCTTATCTGGTTTCCCGGTCCTTCTGTCCTCATTACTTTTGCAATGTCCTAGCCATCTACTCACCATGGGACGCCTTCGATGTCGGGATTCCAGCACTTGAAGACAAGCGGCCAAGTTGACGCCATGGTGTGGGAAGCATGTCACCACGTCCTGGTAGTGAGGTGCTCATCAAGACGGTGCTCACCTTGCTCACAATCTACTACATCACGCCTCTCGACGTCCCTATTGTAATCCTGAACTACATCGGCAAGCTTCATAGAGCTTACCTTTGGGCCACCAGTTATAAAGTGAGGAGGGGTAAGTGCGAGGTCAATTGGGAAAAGTTGTGCTGCCCAAGGAGTTCGATGGTTTGGATTCTCAACCTATAAAAAGTTTGCAATGGTTCTCAGGCTCACGTGGCTTTGACTTGAGTGGACTGATGCCCCCAAGACTTAGATTGGGTTGGACGCTGTCACTCTTGGCAACGGGAGAAGGCTTTGTTCTGGTTATCCTCATTGCTTGAGGGTTTTAGACCTATGGACATCGACCCATTTTTTAGTTATCCTTATAAAGGAACAAAGTTGTCCAGCATGCTTTGAGAACAATAGATGGTGGACCGGATCAACACTTTGAGTGGCCTCATGGTGGACCATCTTCAGGAATTCACCTATCTTTGGAAAAGATTGAACACAATGCAGCTCAACCATGCTTATGCAGATTCAGTATGATGGAAGCTCACTATTGATGCTCGACCTCAGCTGCCTCTGCCTACAACATCCAGTTTATGGGCCTTGTGAACTCGGTCATTTGACCTCTCATCTAGAAAATTTGGGCCCCCACTAAGTGCAAATTCTTTGTGTGGCTCACCCTTTAGGATCACCTATGGATGACAGTGTTGCTATATGTTCCATGGGTGGTGAAACTGTGGCCTTGTCAGCTTTGGTGGTTTGAGCATGAATCGGTGTCCCACCTTCTCTTCTAGTGCAGAGTTACCGGCAAAACTTAGAAGCTGACCCTCTCATGGCTTGGCATCCACCATATCAATATGCAGTGTTGGTCCATCACCACCTCGCCTAAGGATTGGTGGTCGATGCCCATCCGCCCCTCTAACATGACGCGGCGTGGGCTTGGATCCCTCAACATGCTTGTCTCATGACTGGTTTGGAATGAGATAAATGTCTGGTTCTTCCACCATGGAAAGTCCTAACCGATGACCATCATGCTAACCTAAAAGAGGAAGTGCGGACGTTGGTGGGCACTAACCATTTGTGTTCTCTGATGCTGAGAGAGCAACCCCATTACTGTTAATGAAGGTCATTTCTGATGGTTTTGCCATCAGCTTGGCCAAGGTGTTGTGGCATTGGACATCCATCTAAAACTCTCTCCTTACTTAATCAATAAAAAGGTAAATCTTTTCCCTCTTTCTTTAAAACAAAACTAAAGGTTTCAACAAGTAAAGAAAATGTGAACAAATGTGTTGAACGGTTGATAGCTACTCCCTCCGTCCCAAAATATAAGAACATTTTTTATACTAGTGTAGTGTCAAAAACGTTTTTATATTATGAGATGGAGGGAGTATTTTTTTGTGGGTGTTGATAGCTACTTAAGTGTAACGCTAGCAGAGTTGCCACATCGATCCAGTCGTCACAATAACCATTAGTATGGCGATTTTGGGACAAAATGACGCTCTAGCAAGAATTGCCATATAGCCCCGAGTCGCCTGTGTGCTTCTGTGGGGACAGGAGGTGTGCACCTTGTTGGTTACTCTCTCCGTTTTTATTTACACCACATATTAGATTTGACTGAAGTCAAATTTTATAAAGTTTGACTAGATTTGTAGAAAACAGTATGAATATTTACAGTGAAAATGTATATCGTGTAAAAATATATGTAATGATGAATCCAATGATATATATTTGATGGTGTATATGTTAATATATTTCTACATAACGCTAAAAATATATATTTTTCTACGAACTTGTTGAATATATATAAAGTTTGACTTTTAGACAGACCTAATATGCGGATTAAATAAAAACGGAGGGAGTAGTATACAACAATAGTGACCAGATGGGGATAACAATTGCTCCAGGAAACGTTTAGCTAGCTCATGATGCCGCCCGTGCAAATGGGTAGAATTGACAAGATAATAACCATTTTACCACATGCTTTCAGTGTGTTGATAAGAGATGGCTAGTGGCATGGCAACTGGTTCTGGTTGCTTTCGGCATGTGTATGCAAATTATTATCCATATCTAGCTCTCCACGCCCATGAACTAGCAGCTCCCTCCGCGATTCGTGAACTTTTTAAAAATTCGGGGGCCCATAACCACGAGTTGTTGTAAAACAAAACAAAATATTCTTTCATGCGTCCCGATCGAACGGTCCCTTTCCATGCCCCGAAAGAAAATGGGAATATCGATGGGTGATTGCTTTACTGTCACTCACTGTTCTTTTTCCTCCGTGGCCCAATTAAACCAGGAGTGCGCATAGATACATGCATACATGTAGCTGTCGTGCTTGCAAATTCCAGCGGGGATGATGGATCGGGCCAGGTTTGTTGCCGACGTGGGGCGGGTGATGAAGGGCGCGACGCTGTCATCACCGGCACGTCACCCGCTCGGATCGGCGGCACGCCACGTACGTAGGTAGGATTACTCCGGTGATGGCCGGAATGGCCGTGGTTCCTTCCAGCCCACGGAGGTGGCGGCGCCGCTCAAGTGAAACAAATTAAAACCGCGTCCGCGAGGCGCGGATACGTACGCCCTGCCCATCAGCCCATGTCCGTCGCTTTTGGGCGGCGCGTTCGGGCGCCGGTCCGTGCCGCGCATCGGCAGGCGTCTGTCTGTCTCCCGGCTTCGGCGAGTGGGCGCACGTCGCGAGCGAGCGGCCACATCGCGGACGCACGGGCGCCGTGGACGACGGCGACGGCTGTGGCGTCGTGTCGTGACGATGAGGCCGTCATGTACATATGCGGGCGTACGCACGCCCGGATGGCCGGCGCGCTCGGCGTCGATCCGACCCCGTCCCTGTGCCGCTGTACGTGCGATGGACGCCGAGACGGAGCCAGGCGCCTTTTCCGATTCAATGCTCGGCGCCAGTCGAGATCGATCAGTCTCGGCGGCTGCCCTGCGATCCACGGCTTCGTCGGCTGCTTGGACGCACCGATGGCGAGACGGACGGATGGATGGATGGATGGATGGACGGCGAGGCTTGGAGCCACTCGGCGGCCGTGTGCCGTCGTGCGTGGCCGCGTGGGCGCACGTACGGCGGTTTTGTTCGTTTGCTGCACTTGCGGGGCGCGGGCAGGCGCGCACGGGGCTTGCCGGGGCCGGCATGATCGGGCGGGCATCGGCCGTCGGCAAGGTTCAGCGTACGTGCCCGCGCGTCACCAGCTAGCCTGGCCCGTGCCAGCCTCGCCGCTCGCCGACGACATGGCGTGCGGATATAATTCTAAAACAAATGCGGAGTGAGACACCGAGGCGTGGTGCTCCTGCACAGGGCTGATCGGGCACGCACCCAGTTGCGCAACCGGTTGGGCGGGCAGGCCAGTTAACCCCACGCTGACATCGGGAGAAAAAAAGGAGCTTGCAGTTAGCACGAGGGTCCAGGGTATCTGTCGTCACCTGGTGTGACGGCCTATACGGCCGACAGATGAGGCTCTGCGCCATCGGTCTCGCCAGGGCAGTGGTACGTGTATCAGCAAGCTCACTAAACACATGATGTGTAAATTAACATGAAGTACACCCATATTTGGTGTGCGATATTGTAGTAGCACTGCGCTCTCTTTGTACTCCCTCCGTTTCTTTTTAGTCCGCATATAAGGTTTTGGTCAACGTCAATCTTTGTAGAGTTTGACTAACTTTGTATTAAAAAATATAAACATTCACACTATGAAATCAACGTTATCAGATGCACCATGAAACGTACTTTCATACTATATAGTTTTAGTATTGTAGATGTTCATATTTTTTTATATAAATTTGGTCAAACTTTGTGTAGTTTGACTTTGACCAAATCTTATATGCGGAGTAAAAAGAAACGGAGGGAGTACGATGATTGCACAAGTGACCGACAAGGCCCCAACTTTTTTAGCAGTGGGAAGCATATCCCGTCCGGCCGAACGGACAGCGTAGCATCACCCACGAAGCATCTGTCCCGACCGTCCGCCCGAGTCTTAGGCCGCTGGTTGTCTTGCCTCATAGGCACACCATGCTGGCAAAAGCAGCGACCCCAGCAGACCGACGCGACGCGCGACACCCCAAATGACTGTGAGACGAGGTAAGCGATCTCATCATGAAACCGGCAAAAGCCGGCTTGTTTACGCGGCCGGCAAAACACACATCAATTGTCCCGTCTGTTTCCCTCTGCAGCTACAGTTTGCCGGGTCGAGCGGCGCTGTCTGATGAGCTGCTTACAAGGCATGTAGGACACGTGGAAAGCACCACACAGCTGCTCCCAACGGCAAAATTTTGTGTTTCGACCTTTCTCGGATACAAATTCAGGATCTGATTCCGGTTCGGAAAAATTTCGGCATTTAACCTTTTTTCTTACCGTCAGGCTGGCTGGCGCTAGGGTACTAATCCACGTCACAGCGCGGAGACGGTAGCCGTCCCCCTCCGTCGCACCCTACCGCCAGGGTCCCTGGCGGTAGGCTGTCTAACCCTACCGCTAGCCACCCTGGCGATAGGGTGCGAGCAGTTATTTTGCCCGACCCCCCGCCCCTGCCTTTTCTTCCCACCCCTCCTCCTCCCCCGCTGGCAGTTCCTCTTCCTCCCCCCTCGCCCCTCTCTCCCTCTCTCATCTCCTCCTCGGATCTTTGTCGTTTCTTCATCGTTTTTGCGGATCGAGATGGCCCCGAATAGAGAAACGTAAGCTCCTCCAATCCCTCCAAGTAGTATTGCAAATTTGCTTCCGATTCGGCACATTATTTGCTTGAAATCCCTCATCTTTTTAAACTTTGATTGGAATTTTTTTCACTTAGGATTGTTTTAGCTTGATTGTAGTTCTAGTTCTTAGTTCTTTAGTAACTAATGGTATTGAATATGAACTCTAATCAATAGTTCATATGTTAGTGTGAACATGAACCCTAGTTCATTAATTTCTTTTTTTAAAAAGTATGATGTAGTGGATGTGGGAGATGTATGTGTAGTGGATGCATGTTGATATGATAATATGAAGATGTTGTTTGGAGGAAATACATTCAAGATGAACTCTATTTTAAAAATATTGTTAAAAAATTTGATGATATGATGCATGTTGGAGGATTTTATTTTATGATGCATGTTGATATGATGTGATCCATCATGTGTAGTAGATGTTGTTAGATGAATATGCTTAAGATGAACCCTAGTTCATTTAATCAAGAAATTTTATTTTTTGTTTATGTATGTTTATGATGCTTTTGTTTATGAAATTTTATTAATGCGGGCACCTCTTGCGGACAACGTCGGCCCACGGTACTCTGTGCTTGACTACGCATTCGACAAGGGGCATCGTGCCCGTTTCATAGAGAACGAAGTGGTAAGCAGTATGGAGGAAATATTGATCAAAGTTTTCGGATTGATGAAAACAAGTTGTAACTCTTGTCGTCCACTTTTTGACAGATGCTCCCGCCACTGCGCATGAGGGGTCACGGGGTTGCCGCAAATATGGACTACGACGAGCGCTACGCGCCGTACTTCAAGAGAGCTCGACTGTTGGGTTTTGTGTTGCAGTTCAAGCATCAGCCGACGACGCTTGTCCACGCAGCTCTGACAGCCTTGATTGACCGCTGACGACCGGAGACCCATTCTTTCCATCTCCCATGCGGGGAGATGACGGTGACCCTGGAGGATTGGGCGATGATTACTGCCATGCAGACCAATGGTCAAGCACTGATCGGGCGAGTGGAGAGGACCAACTGGCAGCAGAGGGTTACCACCCTCATCGGCGACTGCCCCGAGGCTACGGGTAACCGTACATCCGGTGTACCGTTGCCCTGGCTCTCGGAGCACCGGAAGACATGTCCCGAAGGCGCCGATGAGGCGACTGTGGACTGGTACGCGAGGGCCTACCTATGGTATCTTCTCACGGAGGTCATGTTTTCAGACAGCTGCGGGAACTCTTCCAACTGGTCATATCTGTTCTTCCTAGCCGACTGGGATGCAGGGTACAGTTAGGGCACCGCATCTCTCGCCTACCTATACCGTTCGGTAAGAGAGTATCTCATTGCCTACCTACAAAAGTATGTCCATCGCATTTTGTTATATTTGATCCTCATTTGATGTTTTGCATCTTGACGATGCAACCCAGAGGATGAGAGACAAGTCCAATATGGGTGGCTTTGTCTGAGGCCTCTCCATTTGGATGTGGGAGCGGCTGCCAGTGGGGCGTCCGGAGAAGCTGCCAAGACGCCCATGGGGTGCCTATAGCGAGGACGGCGACGATACTCGACACCCCACCGTAGCTTACGAGTGGGACATTGTCAAACACTACACGGGCCTAAACAAGACTTCGTACAAGGCCTACACCAACGAGATCGACGCTTTGACGATTATGCAGGTATATGAACTCGCTCACCATCTTTCTCTTTGATTTCACTTTTGATCGAGAGTGGGGACTTACGCATGTATATGTAATAGGTAAACTGGTGGTCGTATAATGATTGAGAGTGGGACTTCGATCTGAACGTGATGTGCGATGCAGACCGTGCTCTTTGGCGGTGCATCGTGCCCATGATATGTGTGTACGCCGTCGAGTGGCACTTGCCACACCGCGTGGCCGCGCAGTTTGGGATGTATCAGCAATACCCCACCGACCAACCGACCGATATCGGCGTCCACGCTCCACTTGTGAGTGCCCGCGCTTGTTCTTTGTGCCCATGATTTCATTGCGTTGGACTTTATTATGATGTTTCTTGTTGCGAATGCCTTGCAGGATGAGCCGGCAGAAGAATCAGTCGATCACAGACTGGGGAGAGGAGCATAAAGCTCATGTGACGGCGTGGAACCAACGGATCTCCCGTAAAGATGTGGAGAGGAGAGTGATCGACTGGAATGCTTACGAGGACCAACACATGAGGTGGTACGATGATGGCCGTAAGCACCGTATTCGTCTCGGGCCTCAGTGGACGGCGGAAGACATCGCAGAGCTGGAGAGGGATGACCCCGAGGAAGAGGCCTACCAGACCGGCATCAGAGACATGCATAGTGGATTTAGGGAGTTTGCACCCCTCATCAATAGAGTGGTAACTTCGAACCGACGGTTGTATTTAAATTATTTTATTCATCATCGTGACTGACTTATGCCTCTACAGTCCGGTAAGCTGAAGAGATGCATCTTCGACGCCTCTGGTGCACTAGGTGATATCCCCGGGAGCGTACAATCTGAAAACAAATTGAGGGGGCGGTGAAGGTACAATTTCAGTCTCCTCAGAACAGATGCATCTTATTCACTTGCAATCATAAATCTGATACTTATTATTCCCTTGATTCATTGTGAGTGCAGAAGTTGGTGAAGCATTGTCGCAAGCTGGTAGGCCTGCTTGGGTGTGCTGGAGCTAGGTCGGTTGAAGCTTATTATCCCAGAGCCACACAGGGTCACATCGCCTCATCGAGCCATGGTCCCTCGTCGTCTAGGTTGGTTGAGGAGGAGGAGGAGGATGAGGAGGAAGAGGCCACAAATGAAGGAGGATGGGGAGAATGAGAGCGATGGTGAGGAGGAGTACGATGAAGATTACAGACCTCCACCAAATCAATCATCTCAACCATCTCAGCTGCCGAAGAGGAATCTAAAGAAGAAGGATTTGCTGAGTCCGGACCCTTTCCAGAGACCGGTTCCTCAACGCTCCAAGAAGAGCACTGAATACACTCGTTCAAAGAGGATCGAGGACCATGCCTCCAAGAGCAAGAGAGGAAGGATGAATTAAATTCTGCTACTCGATACTTGGCTGCAGTTGAAAAGTCTAGTGTTTGTGAAACAATGTGTTTGCTATTTGAACTATGTGTTTGCTATTTGTTAAACTCCGTTTGCTATGTGAAACTAAGTAGTTCAACTTCATTTGCTTATTATGCACAAGTTTATGTGGAACTCCATATGACATGTGTATGTGATGCCCAAGTTTAATTGTTTGAGATCTGTTATTTTGACTCTATATCATTGTTGTTTTTGACTCTATATCATTGTTTGAGATCTGTTGTTTCTGAAAAGAAGAAAGAAATTGAATTTTGATAGAGGCAAGACCCTACCGCCAAGGACCCTGGCGGTAGGATCAGACAGCCTATCGCCAGCCCCTATGGCGGTAGGTCAACTTACCGCCAGAGCACTCGCATATTTTGCTACAGGAGGTTTTCGTGGCAAAAACCCTGGCACACCAGGGTTAGACAACCTACCGCCAGGGCCCCTAGCGGTAGGGTGCTAATCCACGTCAGTACGCGGAGACGCCGCCCGCCCCCCTCCATCGCACCCTACCGCCGAGGTCCTGGCGAGGTCAGATAAGCCTACCGCCCGCCCCCGTGAGCGAAGGGTCAAATCCTCAATTTTTTGAATCGGGTCGATCACGAAATGTTATGCGAAAAGGGTCAAAACACGAAATTTTGCTGCTCCCAACTCGCAGTGTGTGTGGCAGGCAGCAATCAGGAACTTATCGTTTCACATGATGTACTATATTGTTAATTAAGGGTCGTATCATTGTAGTACCTGACAGAATGCTCTTTTACTGTTAGATGGGCTGATGAAGGAAAGCCTCGGTGTTCATGTGTCTCGCGTGAGCTAAGGCAGACTTCAGGGGAAAACCCTATTTGACGCTCTCTGCGTCAAACAATCGACCGATCGCACAGGGGACGCGATGAAGTGGGCCGGCCCATCTCCCGCTGTAGGAAGTCCCGGTTTTGGGAACTTTCTAGAAGTTTTCCAGTCGGTTTTTATCTATTTCTAGAGGGTTCCTTAAGCGGGGGTTTTATTTTCCTTTTATTTTCTGTTTCTCTTTCCTTTTTTAGTTTCTTTTACTGTTTTTCTGTTTCGATTCTGTTTTTTCTTTATTTTTCTTTTTCCTTTTCATTCAAAATAAGTTCGAGAACTAAAGTATTGTTCCAAATTCAAAAATGTTTCATATTTTGAAAATTGTTCATCGTTTTAAAAAACTGTTACAAATCAAGCATTGTTCTCATTTTTTAAAAAAAAATTCACAACTTCAAAAAATGTTTAGCACTTTACAAAAAGTGTTAGGGAATTTAAAAAATGTACCCATTTTCAATTTTTGTTCACAACTTTTAAAATGTTCGTGAATTTTAAAAAATGTTCATATTTTTAGAAAAAATGTGCATTTGTCAACAATTTGTTTTCTTTTTAAAAATTTGTTCGTATTTTCATTAATTGTTCATAGATTCAAAATATGTTCTTATTTTCAAATTTTGTTCACATCTGAAAAAATGTTCATTTTTTAATTTTTGTTCGGAGTTTCAATTTGTTTTCGTGTTTTCAAAAATTGTTCATGGGTTCAAAAAATGTTCGTATTTTCAAAAAAAACATTCACATCTGAAAAAATGTTCATGATTTCAATTTTTGTTCGAAGTTTCTAAAAATGTTCGTGTTTCCACTTTTATTCCTAATTTCAGAAAAATATTTCCATTTTTTAGAAAAATCGCAAAATCAAGGGATGTTTGATTATCTAAAATTTTGTTAGATTCTTTTTGAATATTTCGCGTGTCAAAAAGTAATTAGCTCCTTAATAAAATCATGTTTGTATTTTCATAAGACGTTCAATCTTACAATACGGCCTTATTAAAGCCCCGAGCTAGGAATTGAGCAGCAAGCCTCTTCAGGTGTGCGGTCGTGGGTTCGAACCTGATCGAGTGCATTAAATTTTGGAGCTTTCGGGTGCGCTCCCGCTGCTGGGCCGGCCCAGTTCGCTGATTCTGTGTGCGTCGGGACGCTACTCGCCGCAAAATGCGGCGCATAGGAGTTCCGGACTTTAGGCACTATCCAGGCCAAAAATGCTATACTCATGGGTCTTTACAGCCATAATACGGGCGTCTTCCAACTAATCAAACTAGCCCCCCTAAGTTTTGGGGGTGTACGCCGATTCTTCCTAAATGGCTAACCATAAACTGTCAATTGGATCAAGCCCGTAATAACCCCGTATTACTCCTGTCCAGGCCAGGCGTGAAGCTCCCAGGACACCAAGCAAACACACCCTATATCTCACTACTACAAGTGAGCGGGTTTTAGGAGCTTCTATGACTGCTTCAGGTTGATTTTAGAAACTTTCATGCTTTTATTCCATCTATTTTTTGCGAGATTTTCTATCTATTTTCTGTGTCAATCTTTAAAAGACCTTCTTTTGATTTCTGTTTTTTGTGTTTATTTATTCCCTTTTTTGTTTTCTCAATGCATGTCTACTTTTCAAATACATCTTGTACATTTTTGGAATATGTCTGAAATATATTTAGTACACGTTGACCATTTTTCAAATAAATGATGGCCATGTTTTAAATATATGTTTTATAGATTTTTCAAAATACAAATTAGAAAAGGTGTAAACACACGCTGAGGAATTTTCTGAATGATATGAAACATTTGTTAGAAACGACACTAATATTTTGTTCACATTGTACTCCCTCCGTTCCTAAATATAAGTCTTTTTAGATATTTCAATATGGACTACATACGGAGCAAAATGAGTGAATCTCCACTCTAAACTACGTCTATATACATCCATATGTAGTCCATATTGAAATCTCTAGAAAGACTTATATTTAGGAACGGAGGGAGTATTTTTTTAAATGGCACTAACATATTTTTGAAAATGTGAATATTTTTTCGAATTTCACATACATTTTTGGATAGTTTGAAACATTATTTAATTACACCAACATTGTTTTATATTGTATCCATGCTTTCTGTGTCAATTTTAATTACATTTTGTTTTGGTGTCCAGTTTTATGTGTTTTTACCCCTTTTTCAATACATGCCCACTTTTTCAATACACCTTGTCCGTATACATCTAGATAATTTTTGATACAGGTGAAACATTTTTCAGAAACACGATGAGCCTTTTTTAAATACATGATTTAACATCTTTTTCAATATATATGAAACATTTTGTAAATAAACATTGAGCATTTTCTAATTGATATGAAAGATTTTCTTATGAACTATGTGAACAATTTTTTGGCGGTGCATAAACTTTTTTTTGGAAATGTCACTAACATATTTTACAAATGCATGAACATTTTTTCAAAATAGTTTGAATTTTTAAAATATGCAAAAAAAATCAACGTAGTATACTTATTTTTAATAAACACCATCAACTCTTTTTTTTTTGAAATGGTAGATCCTGTTAGAACTTTATCATGGTTCCTCCTCCACAAGAAAAGTTTCCACGCTTTCCTCCTCCTCTCGTGGGTGTCGCCGCCGACCCGTCATATCTCCGATGGCCTTTGGACCACGGAGATGCAGAGGACCTCGGCCCCCCGCCGGCGGGAGGAACACCATTCTCGTTCTTGTTAGGTTCGCCGTCTTGGTTGAGGTTGTGTGGTGGCGGCGATGTCTCTCAGTAGGAGTAATGTCTCCCACGCTCCATCCCCGTTCTGATGGTGCATCTAGCATCAGTGGAGGGCGTGCGGAGGTATGTCTCCGTCGATTTTCGTGGGATTCGGTCGGTGCTGGTCTTTGGTGGATCTGTTTGGATCCGACCTTCGTTCATATTTGCCTGGGTGTTTATAGGTTTGATCCTTCTGATCCACGACTTTCTTCATCGGTGATGGTTACTCCTCTGGTGCGTTTGTCTTATGGAGCCTAAGAGCATCTCCAACAGCCGCGCTATATACGCGCCGCGCTGAAAAAGTAGTGCTTTTAGCGCGCGCTACCGTTCCGGGCGCTCCAACGGACACATAAAAACCGCGCGCGCGGCATATGTAATTCAGTGCGCGGGCGGAAACGCCATCGCGCGTCGCTTATTTGTTGTGCCCGCTCCCGCACGCTGGACTTTCGAGCGCTCGCGCGCAACTCCACCTACCCATCCAGCCGCGCCGTCGCCGCCGCCCGCGCCACCCCATTTTTCTGGCGACCGTCCCGGCGCTTCCACGGTCTCTCCCCGCGTGGCCGCGACTTCCTCCGTCTCTCTCTAGTCAGCGCCGCCCGTCGTGCGCGATAGTCCTCCGACGAACAGCGCCCAGCCGCCCACTGCCGCTTGGCGCCCACAAGGTGTTCGACAAAAGGCCCGCAAGGTATGTACTGCTTCCAACTTCACATTTTTACATGAAATTTGGTGCATGTTGTTTATAGCCTAGTTTTGAACATTTTAGATGAGTTCGTCATATGATTCTTTTAAAGAAGAATTTAATATGGAAGAGAAGGAGGATCTTGCAATGACCGTAGCTATGCACATCAATAAAAAACTGAAGCACGGTGGTTCGGTTATGGGACGGCAGAAAATTTGGAGGGATAGGATTGATGCCCACAACAGATTGATGAGGCACTATTTTATGGAGAATCCCACATACCCCTAGTCGTACTTTCTTTGCCGGTTTAGGATGAACACCGAGTTGTTCAGGTGCATTGAAGAGAAACTAGTGAGTCATGATCGGTTTTTTCAGTAGAGGAGGAATGCCGTTGGAGAGGTCGGGCATAACACCTTTCAGAAGGTGACAGCCACTTTGCGTATGTTGGCATACGGTATCCCTACTGATCTAGTTGATGATCACCTGGCCATGGGTGAGAGCCAAGCCATCATGTGTGTCAAGCGCTTCGCAGTCAGAAATTTGCAAGTGTTTGACACGGAGTATTTGAGAACTCCTAATGCTGAAGACGTAGCAAGGCTATTGGAGATGAACAAAGCACGCGGGTCACCGGGTATGCTTGCTCAATAGATTGTATGCATTGGAGTTGAAAGAATTGTCCAAAGGCATGGCATGGCCAATTCCACGGACAAAAAAAAGGATTCCACTATAGTCCTTGAAGCGGTGGCCGATCAAGAGACTTGGATTTGGCATGCTTTTTTCGGAATGCCTGGATCTTTGAATGACATCAACGTTGTCAACCGGTCACCACTGATGATTAAGATTGCACATGGTGAACTGCCACCGGTGCAGTTTGTAGCTAATGGCCGTACCTACAACCATGGCCACTATCTTGCGGATGGCATCTACCCAAAGTGACAAACATTTGTGAAGCCGTTGAAAAAATCGAAAGGTAAGAAATATCTTGATTTCCACAATGCTTAGTGTTGGGGAACGCAGCAGAAATTCAAAATTTTCCTACGTGTCACCAAGATCTATCTATGGAGAAACCAGCAACGAGGGGAAGGAGAGTGCATCTACATACCCTTGTAGATCGCTAAGCGGAAGCGTTCAAGAGAACGAGGTTGAAGGAGTCGTACTCGTCGTGATCCAAATCACCGGAGATCCTAGTGCGAGCAGACGGCACCTCCGTGTTCAACACACGTACAGCCGGTGGCGTCTCCCATGCCTTGATCCAGCAAGGAGAGAGGAGAGGTTGAGGAAGACTCCATCCAGCAGCAAGACGATGGCGTGGTGGTGGTGGAGGAGCGTGGCAATCTGCGCAGGCTTCGCCAAGCACCGCGGAGAGGAGGAGGACTTGGGAGAGGGAGGCTGCGCCGAACTTCGTGTTAAGCTCCCATCGTCTCCCCACTTTATATAGGGGTGGAGGGCTGGTTTCTTGCCCTCCAAGTCCATTGGGGCGTTGGCCACAGTGGGAGGAAAGAAATCCCATTATTTCCTTCCCCATCGATTGTTATCCCCTTTTAGGGATCTTGATCTTATCCCCGGGATATGATCTTATTCCTTCTAAGGGGATCTTGGTGCGCTTGACCAGGGGTGTGGGGCCTTGCCCCACTACCCACGTTCATGTGGGTCCCCCATGCAGGTGGGCCCCACTCCGGAACCTTCTAGAACCTTCCGGTACAATCTGAAAAATCCGAACATTTTCCGATGGCCAAAATAGGACTTCCCATATATAAATCTTTACCTCCGGGCCATTCCGGAACTCCTCGTGATGTCCGGGATCTCATCCGGGACTCCGAACAACATTCGGTAACCACATACAAGCTTCCTATATAACCCTAGCGTCATCGAACCTTAAGTGTGTAGACCCTACGGGTTCGGGAGACATGTAGACATGACCGAGACGTTCTCCGGTCAATAACCAACAGCGGGATCTGGATACCCATGTTGGCTCCCACATGTTCCACGATGATCTCATCGGATGAACCACGATGTCAAGGACTCAATCGATCCGTATACAATTCCCTTTGTCTAGCGGTATTTTACTTGCCCGAGATTCGATCGTCGGTATACCGATACCTTGTTCAATCTCGTTACCGGCAAGTCTCTTTACTCGTTCCGCAACACATCATCCGTGATCAACCCCTTGGTCACATTGTGCACATTATGATGATGTACTACCGAGTGGGCCCAGAGATACCTCTCCGTTTGCGGAGTGACAAATCCGATCTTGATCCGTGTCAACCCAGCAGACACTTTCGAGATACTGTAGTGCACCTTTATAGTCACCCGCCACGTTGTGACGTTTGATACACCAAAGCACTCCTACGGTATCCGGAGTTACACGATCTCATGGTCTAAGGAAGAGATACTTGACATTGGAAAAGCTCTAGCAAACGAACTACGATCTTTGTGCTATGCTTAGGATTGGGTCTTGTCCATCACATCATTCTCCTAATGATGTGATCCGTTATCAACGACATCCAATGTCCATAGTCAGAAACCATGACTATCTGTTGATCACTGTGAGCTAGTCAACTAGAGGCTCACTAGGGACATATTGTGGTCTATGTATTCACCGTGTATTACGATTTCCGGATAATACGCTTATAGCATGAATAAAGACAATTATCATGAACAAGGAAATATAATAATACTTTTATTATTGCCTCTAGGGCATATTTCCAACAGTCTCCCACTTGCACTAGAGTCAATAATCTAGTTCACATCGCCATGTGATTAACATTGAAAGGTCACATCGCCATGTGACCAACATCCAAAGAGTTTACTAGTGTCTAAACTAGGTCACATCATCATGTGATTAAGACTCAATGAGTGCTGGGGTTTGATCATGTTTTGCTTGTGAGAGAGGTTTTAGTCAACGGGTCTGCAACTTTCAGATCCGTATGTACTTCGCAAATCTCTAGGTCATTCTGTAAATGCTGTTTCCACGCTCCACTTGCAGCTATTCCAAATGGCTGCTCCACTATACGTATCCGGTTTGCTATTCAGAGTCACTCGGATAGGTGTTAAAGCTTGCATCGACGTAACCCTTTATGCCGAACTCTTTATCACCTCCGTAATCGAGAAACATGTCCTTATTTACTCCAAGGACAATTTTTTGATCACTGTCCAATGATCCATTCTGGATCATTCTTGTACCCTATGAGTGACTCATGGCAAGGCACACTTCAGTGCGGTACACAAAGATAGCATACTATAGAGCCTACCCTCGAAGTATAGGGACGACCTTCGTCCTTTCTCTCTATTCTGCGTGGTCGAGCTTTTAAGTCTTAACTTCATACCTTACATCTCGTGCAAGAACTCCTTCTTTGGTGATCCATCTTGAACACCTTCAAGATCATGTCAAAATACGTGCTCATTTGAAAGTACTATTAAGCATTTTGATCTATCTTATAGATCTTGATGCTTATTGTTCAAGTAGCCTAATCCAGGTTTTCCATTGAAAAACACTTTTCAAATAACCCTATATGCTTTCCAGAAATTCTACATCATTTCTTATCAACAATATGTCAACAACATATACTCATCAGAAATTCTATAGTGCTCCCACTCACTTCTTTGAAAATACAAGTTTCTCATAAATTTGTATAAACCCAAAATCTTTGATCATCTCATCAAAATGTACATTCCAACTCCGAGATGCTTACTCCAGTCCTTCGAAGGATCGCTGGAGCCAGCATACCTTTTAGCATCCTTAGGATCGACAAAACCTTTCTAATTGTATCATATACAATCTTTCCTTACGAAAACTGGTAAGGAAACTCGTTTTGACATCCATCTGCCAAATTTCATAAATGCAGCTAATGCTAACATGATTCCGACGGACTTAAGCATCGCTACGAATGAGAAAATCTCATTGTAGTCAACTCCTTGAACTTGTGAAGAACTCTTCGCCACAAGTCGAGCTTCATGGATGGTAACATTACCGTCCACGTCCGTCTTCTTCTTAAAGATCCATTTATCTCAATGGCTTGCCGATCATCGGGCAAGTCCACCAAAGTCCATGCTTTGTTACGATACATGGATCCTATCTCGATTTCATGGCTTCTAACCATTTGTCGAATTTGGGCCCACCATTGCTTCTCCATAGCTCAGAGGTTCATTGTTGTCTAGCAACATGACCTTCAAGACAGGATTCTTGTACCACTCTAAAGTAATACGCATCCTTGTCACCCCACGAGGTACGGTAGTGACTTGATCCAAGTTTCATGATCACTATCATAAGCTTCTACTTGGTTGGTGTAGGTGCCACAGAACAACTTCACGTGCCCTGCTACACACTAGTTGTAGTAATGGTTCAATAACCATATCAAGTCTCCACCATCCTCCTACTCAACTTTTCGAGACAAACTTTTCCTCGAGAAAGGACCCGATTCAAGACACAATCCATATTGCTTCCGGATCAGAATTAGGAGGTATGCCCAGCTGTTTTGGGTGTCCTATGAAGATGCATTTTATCCTCTTTGGGTTCGAGCTTGTCAACCTGAAACTTTTCCACATAAGCGTCGCAGCCCCAAACCTTTAAGAAATGACAGCTTAGGTTTCTCTAAACCAAAGTTCATACGGTGTCATCTCAATGGAATTACGTGGTGCCCTATTTAAAGTGAATGTGGTTGTCTCTAATGCCTAACCCATAAACGATAGTGGTAATTCGATAAGAGACATCATGGTATGCACCATATCCAATAGGGTGCAACTATGATGTTCGGACACACCATCAAACTATGGTGTTCCAGGCGGTATTAATTGTGAAACAGTTTCCACAATGTCTTAATTGTGTGCCAAACTCGTAACTCAGATACTCATCTTTATGATCATATCATAGACATTTCATCCTCTTGTCACAATGATCTTCAACTTCACTCTGAAATTACTTGAACCATTCAATAATTCAGACTTGTGTTTCATCAAGTAAATATACTCTACATCTACTCGAATCATCTGTGAAGTAAGAACATAACGATATTCCTTTGCATGCCTCAAGCTCATTGGATTGCACACATCAAAATGTGTTACTTCCAACAAGTTGCTATCTTGTTCCATTTTACTGAAAAACGAGGCTTTTTAGTCATCTTGCCCATGTGGTATGATTTGCATATCTCAAGTGATTCAAAATCAAGTGAGTCCAAACGATCCATCTGCATGGAGTTTCTTCATGCGTCACCAATAGACGTGGTTCGCATGTCTCAAACTTTTTAAAATGAGTGAGTCCAAAGATCCATCAACATGGAGCTTCTTCATGCGTTTTACACCAATATGACTTGCATGGCAGTGCCACAAGTAAGTGGTACTATCATTACTATCTGATATCTTTTTGGCATGAAAATGTGTATCACTACGATCGAGATTCAATAAACCATTTCTTTAGGTGCAAGACCATTGAAGGTTTTATTCAAATAAATAGAGTAACCATTATTCTCCTTAAATGAATAACCGTATTGCGATAGACATCATCCAATCATGTCTATGCTCAACGCAAACACCAAATCTCGATGGTAGAGGGAGCGTGCGATGCTTGATCACATCAACCTTGGAAACACTTCCAACACATATCGTCAGCTCACCTTTAGCTAGTCTCCGTTTATTCCGTAGCTTTTATTTCGAGTTACTAACACTTAGCAACCGAACGGGTGTCTAATACCCTGGTGCTACTAGGAGTACTAGTAAAGTACACATTAACATAATGTATATCAATATACTTCTATCGACCTTGCCACCTTCTTATCTACCAAGTATCCAGGGTAATTCCGCCCGATGGTTGTTCCCTTATTACGAAGCACTTAGTCTTGGGTTTGGGTTCAACCTTGGGTTTCTTCACTAGAGCAGCAGCTGATTTGCCGTTTCATGAAGTATCCTTTCTTGCCCTTGCCCTTCTTGAAACTAGTGGTTTCACCACCCATCAACAATTGATGCTCATTCTTGATTTCCACTTTCGCGGTGTCAAACATCGCGAATACCTCAAGGATCATCATATCTATCCCTGATATGTTATAGCTCATCACGAAGCTCTAGCAGCTTGGTGGCAATGACTTTGGAGAAACATCACTATCTCATCTGGAAGATCGACTCCCACTCGATTCAAGTGATTGTTGCACTCAGACAATCTGAGCACAAGCTCAACAATTGAGCTTTTCTCCCTTAGTTTGCAGGCTAAGAAAATCGTCGGAGGTCTCATAACTCTTGACGTGGGCACGAGCCTGAAATCTAAATTTTAAGCCCTCGAAACATCTCATATGTTCCGTGACGTTTCGAAAACGTCTTTGGTGCCTCAACTCTAAACCATTTAACTGAACTATCACCTAGTTATCAAAACGTGTGTGTCCGATGTTCGCAACATCCACAAACGACGTTTGGGGTTCAAAGACCTCGGCGGTGCATTAAGGACATAAGCTTTCTCTTGTCCGCATAATCGCTCATGTCAACTTTCAACTATATTTTCTCTAGGAACATATCTAAGCAGTGGAACTAAAGTGCGAGCTTACAACATAATTTGCAAAGATCTTTTGACTATGTTCAGGATAATTAAGTTCATCTTATGAACTCCCACTCGAGATAGACATCCCTCCGGTCATCTAAGTGATTACATGATCCAAGTCAACTAGGCCGTGTCCGATCATCACGTGAGACGGACTAGTCATCATCGGTGAACATCTTCATGTTGATCGTATCCTCCATATCGACTCATGCTCGACCTTTCGGTCTCCGTGTTCCGAGGCCATGTGCGTACATGCTAGGCTCGTCAAGTTAACCCTAAGTGTTTTCATTGTGTAAAACTGTCTTACACCGTTGTATGTGAGCGTAAGAATCCATCACACCCGATCATCACGTGGTGCTTAGAAGCGACGAACCGTAGTAGCAATTGCACGTTAGGGAGAACACTTCTTGAAATTTTGTAAGGATCATCTTATTTACTACCGTCGTCCTAAGTAAACAAGATGCATAAACATGATAAACATCCCATGCAATCAAATAGTGACATGATATGGCCAATATCATTTTGCTCCTTTGATCTCCATCTTGAGGCTCCATGATCATCATCGTCACCGGCATGACACCATGATCTCCATCATCATGATCTCCATCATCGTGTCTCCATGAAGTTGTCTTGCCAACTTATTACTTCTACTACTATGGCTACCGGTTAGCAATAAAGTAAAGTAATTATATGGCGTTGTTCAATGACATGCAGGTCATACAATAAATAAAGACAACTCCTATGGTCCTGCCGGTTGTCATACTCATCGACATGCAAGTCGTGATTCCTATTACAAGAACATGATCAATCTCATACATCACATATCATTCATCACATTCTTCTTGGCCATATCACATCACATAGCATACCCTGCAAAAACAAGTTAGACGTCCTCTAATTGTTGTTTGCATGTTTTACGTGGCTGCTATGGGTTTCTAGCAAGAACGTTTCTTACCTACGCAAAACCACAACGTGATATGTCAATTGCTATTTACCCTTCATAAGGACCCTTTTCATCGAATCCGTTCCGACTAAAGTGGGAGGCGGCACCCGCTAGCCACCTTATGCACCAAGTGCATGTCAATCGGTGGAACCTGTCTCATGTAAGATGCGTGTAAGGTCGGTCCGGCCGCTTCATCCAACAATACCGTCGAAACAAGATTGGACTAGTAACGGTAAGCATATTGAACAAAATCAACGCCCACAACTACTTTGTGTTCTACTCGTGCAAAGAATCTACGCAATAGACCTAGCTCATGATGCCACTGTTGGGGAACGCAGCAGAAATTCAAAATTTTCCTACGTGTCACCAAGATCTATCTATGGAGAAACCAGCAACGAGGGGAAGGAGAGTGCATCTACATACCCTTGTAGATCGCTAAGCGGAAGCGTTCAAGAGAACGAGGTTGAAGGAGTCGTACTCGTCGTGATCCAAATCACCGGAGATCCTAGTGCGAGCGGACGGCACCTCCGTGTTCAACACACGACAGCCGGGACGTCTCCCATGCCTTGATCCAGCAAGGAGAGAGGGAGAGGTTGAGGAAGACTCCATCCAGCAGCAGACGACGGCGTGGTGGTGGTGGAGGAGCGTGGCAATCTGCGCAGGCTTCGCCAAGCACCGCGGGAGAGGAGGAGGACTTGGGAGGGGGAGGCTACGCCCGAACTTCGTGTTAAGCTCCCATCGTCTCCCCACTTTATATAGGGGTGGAGGGCTGGTTTCTTGCCCTCCAAGTCCATTGGGCGTTGGCCAAGGTGGGAGGAAAGAAATCCCATTATTTCCTTCCCCATCGATTGTTATCCCCCTTTAGGGATCTTGATCTTATCCTTCGGGATATGATCTTATTCCTTCTAAGGGGGATCTTGGTGCGCTTGACCAGGGGTGTGGGGCCTTGCCCCACTACCCACGTTCATGTGGGTCCCCCATGCAGGTGGGCCCCACTCCGGAACCTTCTAGAACCTTCCGGTACAAAACCGAAAATCCGAACATTTTCCGATGGCCAAAATAGGACTTCCATATATAAATCTTTACCTCCGGACCATTCCGAACTCCTCGTGACGTCAGGGATCTCATCAGGGACTCGAACAACATTCGGTAACCACATACAAGCTTCCTATATAACCCTAGCGTCATCGAACCTTAAGTGTGTAGACCCTACGGGTTCGGAGACATGTAGACATGACCGAGGCGTTCTCCGGTCAATAACCAACAGCGGGATCTGGATACCCATGTTGGCTCCTACATGTTCCACGATGATCTCATCGGATGAACCACGATGTCAAGGACTCAATCGATCCGTATACAATTCCCTTTGTCTAGCGGTATTTTACTTGCGAGATTCGATCGTCGGTATACCGATACCTTGTTCAATCTCGCATCGGCAAGTCTCTTTACTCGTCCGCAACACATCATCCGTGATCAACCCCTTGGTCACATTGTGCACATTATGATGATGTACTACCGAGTGGGCCCAGAGATACCTCTCCGTTTGCACGGAGTGACAAATCCCAGTCTTGATCCGTGTCAACCCAACAGACACTTTCGGAGATACCGTAGTGCACCTTTATAGTCACCCGATTCACGTTGTGACGTTTGATACACCCAAAGCACTCCTACGGTATCCGGGAGTTACACGATCTCATGGTCTAAGGAAGAGATATTTGACATTGGAAAAACTCTAGCAAATGAACTACACGATCTTTGTGCTATGCTTAGGATTGGGTCTTGTCCATCACATCATTCTCCTAATGATGTGATCCCGTTATCAACGACATCCAATGTCCATAGTCAGGAAACCATGACTATCTGTTGATCACAACGAGCTAGTCAACTAGAGGCTCACTAGGGACATATTGTGGTCTATGTATTCACACGTGTATTACGATTTCCGGATAATACAGTTATAGCATGAATAAAAGACAATTATCATGAACAAGGAAATATAATAATACTTTTATTATTGCCTCTAGGGCATATTTCCAACACTTAGACGGCGGCTAGAAAAGATCTGTAGAGAGCTTTTGAAATTTTGCAAGCCCAATTTGCTATTGTGAGAGGACCGGCTAGATTTTGGGATCAGAAGATGCTTTGGTACATAATGCACGTTTGTGTGATCATGCACAACATGATCATCGAGAATGAGCGTGGTCAAGATGTAGACTATTCTCACTATGAGCTCTTGGGACATCCCGTGCAAGTGCGGCGGAGGGCTGAAAGGATGGCCCGTTTTGTTGCTTTCTATCATGCCATTCGACGTCCGGCAGCGCATAATAAACTCAAGAAGGATCTCACCGAGGAGTGGCGGGCTTGGAATGGCCGCCAAAGAGCATCATGATTTGTGTGTTTGATGTTGTATTATTGAACTATTTGTTGTATTTCATGAAAGATACTAATTGTTTGAGTTGTAATAATAAATTGAACTATTTATTTTAACTTGGTTGAATGATGTTTGTGATTTAAATTATATGACATGTCTTTGTTTTGTGGACGTGTGATATTTATTTTGTGTCCAAAATGCAACAAATATGATGCGTCGGCTGCTCGCGCGCGCTGCGCGCTGTGCCAAACCTGGCGATGGGCGCGTCGCAAACCAGATTTTAATGCGCCGCACGTTAGGCGCCTGTTAGAGATGCTCTAAGCACGACGACTTCCTAACTGTCTATTACAATAAAGTTTACCTGGCTCGAGCGAGGAAGAAGCGATGACGGTGGTATGCCTTCGGTTCGCTCTAGTTCTCGTAGTTATTGCTAGGTGGTCCACGGACCTGGCTGTAATTTTTTATCACCTCTGTTGTGCTTCGTACTACCACGATTGAAAATGAATAGGTTGGAAGTTTGCCACGCAAAAAAACATTTTTGAATTGAGAATTTTTTTAAAGTCACGAACATTATTTTGAACAAAATCAATATTTTTAAAAGTTCTCCTTTTTCAATATGGTAATATTATTGAAATGCACACGGTGAACTTTTTATACAAACAGAATTACCCTATTAGTATGTTTTTGTAAATCAAAATAAAAGTAATAAAGAAAAAACAAAAGAAGAAGCAGAGAAGAAAAACAAACGAACACACGAGAAACTACTTCGGGCGGCTCAACACTAGCGACGAGAAGTACCTTCGCGCCTGTTCGGCCGTACGAACAAACATGCGGGAAAGCTACTTCCCAAGGCGTTGTTTGGATAGCTAGTATATATAAAACCGGATCTCCACAAACCATGGAAACGGTGTAACAAACTAAAATCCTGTTTGGCAACTCCAACTAATCCGCGTACGTAGAAAACTTAGGCTATGTTTGGTAGCAAAGTATCAAAAAAACCAAAGTATCAAAAACTGCAGTAATTTAACCTGTAGGTATAAAATACCATGGTTTTAACATAACAGAGTTTTTTAAAGTATTCAGAATACAGAGCACTTGTTTGGCTACACCACACAATGCTGTAAAATTAGCTGGCTAGCCGTTAGCCTGCAAGCAGTCTATCTAGCTAGCCGTTGTGGTAGCAATGCAAACGCGCGTAGCTGCCGGTTGTATAGTGTTTCTGTTGCGTTAATCTAGCTAGGTAGCTTGGCTAGCCCTTGCCATTAGCATCCATAAGAACAGAAGCATGCACAAACGACGCAACAGCTTTCTTGCATTTTTTTTACACGGATCCAATACGTACCCAGCCAAGCTATCTCGTACGCATAAGGAAACAGGTAGGGCAGGGGATCGGCATGGCCGCTCAGAGGCAGGGGCTGACTGTCGGCGCGTAGATGCAGGAGGAGAGGAATAGGGAAGATGAAGGACAACGTAGTGACCTTTGATATCTTCGTCCTCGTCTTTTTGTTTCCCCATGGCCGCCGACGTATCTAGGCGACAAGGTGGTGGTGGCAGCGGCGAAGGCGATGGCATGAGCGAGAGGAGTTTGTTGGGGCGGCGACGGAGGCTACGGCTTCATAGCGAGACGAGTCTGTTGAGAATAGCTAGCGACAGGCTCTTTTCTTTCGCTTGCTCTGTTTAAAAAAAAGAGGTTCGGGGTTCTTTTTTTTAGACAGAGAATTTACCACAGTATTGGAAATACTCTGGTTTTAATAATAGAGTTTTTAGTGCTAGCCAAACAGGTCACTGTAAATAAAACCATGGTAAGTAAAAAAACTGCAGTATTCTGAGAATACTTAGAAAATACTATGCTATCAAACAGGGCCTTAGCTTTCCAAAAACCCAGATTTCAGGTATATGGGAAAACGACTATTACTCGTTTTTCCACAAACGCGATTTACATAAACTGGATTCCAACGGGAGCAGAGCACGCTTGCCGGCGGGGACGGAGGGGACACGACAAGGGCGGTTTGCCCGACGACATCGGGGAGCAAAGCAGTCGCTAGCTGGCGGCTGCGTGCGGAGTCGTGCAGACCTGAGGGGATGCGAGAAGCAGCTAGCGGCAATGTTCAGTACAGGGGATGAAGAACTAGGGACCAGCGGAAGCCCTCGCCGGCGGCTGCGTTCAAAATAAGTGGAGGTCGGAGGGGAAGTGACACGAGGAAGGGTCAGTGCAGGGGAGGGCGACGACCTCAGGGGCCAACGGAAGCCCTTGCCGCCGGCCGGGCGCGGAGGCAAAAAGTAGCCTGGGAAGATGACCTCGGAGACCAGCGGAAGCGCCCGCCGGAGGTCGCACACGGAGCCGTGGAGGCCGGAAGGAAGGGCAACAACAGTCTGGACGGGTGGACTCGTACGGTACGATGTCGAGCTTGGAAGTCTCGTCAATGGCAGAGTAAGGAAGAAGGTCACGGGTAGGATAAGGCTAACGTTTGCTATCCAAACACAAAACTCTACGAACCTGGTTTATTAATTTTCTAACCCAAATAAAGTTTTCTGTGAGGGGAGTGATCTGCGCCGGCGCACCGGCCCAACGGTTGGGCCGGTCCAGCCCCAGCCGTCAGATCTGGTCCCCCTGCACCGTCAGATCCGTTCCTTTCCTCACCTCCTTCTTCGACCCCCCCGCACGGGAAAAGGGACGGGCCCCCTCATGCTCGTTGACGCCCCAGCACGAGCCGACCGCCTCGCCTCCTCTCGCGCCGATCGCCCCGCGTCGGTCGCCTCTGATCGCCGCCCTCGCCATTGGTCGCCCGCCTCACCTATATCGCCGTGTGTTCTGAAACCTCCATGGATGCAAAGCGTGCGGCCATGGTTCTGACGATCGAGGTTGCAGCCCGCCATGAGCCGTAGTACTTCATGGCGACTAGGTTCAAACATCGCCCGCGCCCTTCCCCGTCTTTGGATCTCGCCACGAATTCACAGAACCCACCACCGCATCCGCCGTCGTGAGAAAATGGATGTAGCAAAAGCGTGGACGGTAGTAGCAAAAACCACATGGTTGAAGCAAAATGTCAACCCATATCTAGTTGAAGCTTTTTCTAAAGCCGGATGTAGCTTTTCCATTTCTTTGGATGTAGCATTTTCGATCTTGGTTGCAGCTCGATGCATGTCCGTCAAAACTCATTCTTTCAAGTATTGGTTGTAGCAAATCACCTCGCCGGTTCCGGCAAAATGAACATCGTGGTTCCAACATTTTCCGTTGCGGTTCCAACATATAGCGAGGCGGGTTGCAAGACATCGTGGTAGCGTGGTCACCGCGGTCACCACCTCGTAGTAGCAAAAAATCATGCGGTTCGGCATCTAGCTAGAGCGGTTGCAGCATCTGCAAGTGTGGTCACCGCGGTCGCCGTCCGTAGTAGCAAAAAATTATGCCCGTTGCAGCACTTTGGCTCACCGGTCGTAGCATATTTGGACGCCGGTTGTAGCACCGCTTGCTTGTCAGATGCATCCCGGTGCTTGGCCTCATCGCGCGCGGCCATGGCGAAGGGGCACGCATGGTGACGGGCGCATCCATGGCGACTTCCAACTCCGGCTCGCCGGGCGCGGAAGGAACCTGCGGTAGGGGAGGTGGCGGTGGGGAACGGAAAGAAGGCGGCGGGATTTGAAGGAGGAAGAAGGGGATCGGGAGAAGCGCGAGGCGTGCGATGCGCTTCGATCGAGTGGCCCGCATGGGACCGGCGGAACGGTTGGGCCGGCGCACCGTTTCTAAACACTTCCCTTTCTGTAAACACGTTTTTCACAAAAAGGATAGCAAAACCGGTTTTCCTATAAATCAGCTAAAAACTCGTTTTCTATAATCCTGTCACTAATACTCGGTATCCAAACAACCCCTTGAGGTGGACCTCCTTAGGTCTGGGCGCGGCTACATGTCGCACATCGCGACCCGGAAGGAGACCTCGCCTCAAGCAGCGTTGCCTTCCCGTCGCTGTGGGCCAGCCCAATGTTAGGTTGTTTTCTTTTCTGATTTTCCATTTTTTATTATATCCTTTGTTCATATATTTTGATAATTATTCTAAAATAAATATATTCTAAAACATAGACTAAGTTGTTTTAAAAAAAATCCTGTTTACTGCAAAATAATTGTTAGCGTAGTTTAATATCATAGCATTAAAAAGATGTTCAGGCATTCCCAAAAAGTGTGTTCGTGAGAAAATGTTTATACAATAAAAACAAATATTCACATATTTTATGAAATGCTTATATGTATATTTTTAAATACCAAACAAATATTCAAAAAGTATCCAAATCCACGTGGTTTGAAAAATACGTTAAGCATGAATTAGAAAAATGTCAAACATGTATTAAAATGTTTCAGAAGCATAAGTATATATACAATATGTATGAAAAAAGTTGGCATCAAAACATATATATGAATAAGTGTTATTCATGTGTTTAAAAATGTAAACATGTATAATAAGGTGTCATATGTACAAAAAAATGTATGGTATTATGAACAAATGGGTACATCAAAACTTATTTTCGAAAATACTGTTAATCATGTTTGTTGAAAATGTTAAACATATATAAAAATGTTCCTTATGTATACGGAAAATGCATAATGTGTATGAAAAAATGGTATATCAATACATATATTTTGAAAATAATGATAGTCATGTTTTTTAAAAAGTTAAGCGTGTATAAAAAATCCGGATGTATGCAAAAAAAAAGTATGATATGTATGAATAAGTAGACATATATTGTAAAAAAAACAACGAGAAAGAAACAAAGAAAATCGATGGAACTTGAGGACGAA
Source organism: Aegilops speltoides (assembly GCA_021437245.1). Lineage (NCBI taxonomy): Eukaryota > Viridiplantae > Streptophyta > Magnoliopsida > Poales > Poaceae > Aegilops > Aegilops speltoides. The sequence continues at coordinate 459,211,069 of CM038146.1, read as the reverse complement.
AAAAACCAAAGAAGACAAAAAAGAAACAAGTAGGGCGAAGAAGAAAAAAAGAATGAGAACTGAAGAAAAACTGCTCATCGACGCGTCCGTTCCTAGACTGACCCACAAGCAGCAAGCAAGATGGGAGTAGGTTCCTCGTGCACTTCCCAGCACGCAGACACACAGTAGGTAGCTCCGTGTTGAATTTCGGCAGTTTTGATTTGGCCAGCAAAATGGGATGATATCATGTACTCCCTCCGTTAGAGATTTCTAAAAGGGATTATAGAAATGGAGGGAGTAAAGCATAAGAGGCGCTGACCAGGCCTTGCATGTGGTAAACCGGCCCATATTATTCCTTATCGCTCTCGCGCACACACATGTCTAATTAGTCGTTCTAAAAAAACACATCTAATTATTCAAATTGCCTAAAACACTAATTATTAAAAAACCGATTTTCTTCTTCCCCATAGAAAAACCTCCAATTTCTTCTAAGAAATCACAAAACTCTCTTACTATATATTCTCTATAAATCAACTATTGTTAGGAGTTGGGTGCAACGATGATTTTACAGCAAAACCGGAACAAAGAGTATGTTTGTAGCCCATGCATGCACCTATTATTTTGTAGCTGGTACGTAGTAGGTGTGCCTCGCAGTGCCATTTCATAGTAAAAGGGCATATTCAACATTCCCGTCATGTAGCAATATCTTTTTAACTGGAAGTACTAGTGTCCCTTCTCAAAGTCAAAACCAGTTCATTTTAAAGTGTTTGAGCTCGCAGTCAATCAGTATATCACACTAATTGGTGACGATGAGGACGATGCCCATTTTTTTTTTTTTTTTTTTTTTGACAATGAGGACGATGTCCACATACTGCAAGGCAGGAGGCCCAACCTACTTTCCAATATTGTTGCGTCAGCAGACGCGTCTTCATTTTTCAAGTCTTTTTTTTTTAGAATTCATTTTATATATAGCAAAGACGCGTCTGCACTCGAGAGTGGCACCTTCACATTTTTTGTGAGGGGCACCTTCACATTCCCGGCAAGGTTAGGTTAGGCCCGGACGCTATCGGTTTTCTTTTCTTTTCGAGACCGCGCGAGGGCTCGATTAAGTCCGCCGCGCGAGGGCTCGTCGGCCCGGCCCGCCTGCTGTCCCGTAGCGGCCCGAGATGGCCATTTACGGAAACGCGAGGCCCTGGCGGCCCATCCCGGCCCGCTCGCCGCTCTAGCTTTGCGGGAAGGAGAAGGCATCGTCATCCTCCATCATATTTCCCCAATCCGAGATGGGTTAAGACCCTCGCCACCAACCCCTCCCTCCCCGTCTCCGCCCTCCCCACCGCACCGCGCGAAGCCCACTCCTCGCCGCCGCCCGCCCGCAGGCCCGATCGCCGCCGCGCGCAGCCGACTGGCCCAGCGGCACTCCTCGCGCCGCCCGGTCGCCGGATTCCGCCGTCCTTCGCGCGCCGCGCGAGCTGCCTTGCACAGTGAGTAGTAGACAGGCTAGGGTTGACACTCCTCCTTTATCCCCACCCGCGCCTACTCCTCCTCCTCGCCCTCACAGTCGCCTTCTCGTGCTCCCTGTGCCAGTCCTCTCCCCGCCGCCAGCTCCGCCAGGTCACCTGGGGTCGCCTCCCCCTTCCCTGCCGCCGCTCCTCACGCCGTCGGCGCTCAGTTCGCCGGGGTTGCGCCGGAGGGGTTCCGGCCGTCTGTCCGTCGATCTACCCTCCGCGGCGCCACTCAAGGGCTGCGGTAACGATCTCAACCCTCAATCGTCTCTCCCGTGCGATTTGTTTGTGCGGATCGGGCGATTTGTTTGTCAAATCGGGGGTGGCTCTTGTGTTGATACGCCCTCGATTGACCGGATCTGCGAGAATTCTCAAATTTAGGTGTTCTGCTGTCAATGTAGTACGGTCCGTGTAGGTGATTCCCGGTAATCTTGCAATATCATGTGGCACGGTGCCAGTGTGGAGTTGATAAGAGGGTGAAATACTACTCTCTGTCGCTGTGCATGTTATTGGGTCGATTTTTTAGGCAGATTGATCGTTGTCGGTTTCATGTGTACTGTTTATGCATTGCTGTTCAGGGTTTAAGTGCTAGTGACGCCTATTTGGATTCATGCTCCTATGAGGCTCACACGAACGTGATTGCTGATTACCATCATTTCACAGTTTTCACTGGTTTCTTCTATCTTTAATTACGCCTCTGTAGCTTGCATTTGGCGCTTAGTTTGTTTAGCTTATAGCGGTATGTTGGCATGATAAACTGTGGTATTAGTGAAATGGTCTTCAATGATGCTGTGCTATGGCCCAACTGATCCTTTGTATCTCAGTGTATGTCTATTTGGATCGGAACTTATTGTTATGTGGTTCAACTAGTGTGGTGGTAACCCAGTAGAGGTCTACTGCCAGCTGCAATCTTCTAGTGCTTTACTATTTTGATATTTATCTCTCGAGTTTGTTAGTAACCTTGTCCTTGAGGATTTAAAATTGAACTCTACTCAGATGAAATAGCAACTTGTATTTCATTGTACTGTGAACCTGTGATAAGCCACCACATAGCTTCATACTGTTGGCTATGATGACAACTTTATGCTGTTCTGCGCGACGGGAATCATCAGTTCATCACTAGCTCGATTTATTCATTCATGCAAAGTACCTCACTTGTTTACTGTTGTTATCCCTCGGTCCCAGACTATAAAGAAATCACAATCTACTCAGTTGCAAGTTCCGAAGGTGGTGATGCAAATTAGAAAATTGGGTTTCGATTGTTAAGCTTTCGGGCTAGGTTAGGATGAGCTTTGCTGCTCCTTGCCTTGCTCACTTGACCCATATGCACACAATTGTCTGTCTTCGCTACGTCATAGGTCATATTACCCAGGGCGTATTTATCGTCCCTTAACATCCCTATCTTCCATTGCAAGAGGCATCATGTTCTAGGCCTCAGCCGGATCCCATTGTCATTATTTCTATATTAACCCGTGCTTCAAGTAATTAAACTTTATAATGATATCTGTTTTCACTTGTTAACATTTGTAGAGTTTTATTGGTTCATCCTGATCAGACTTATCTTTTGAGGAGAACATATTTTCTTTAGGCAAAAATTCCGTATACATGTGAATATGATATATTCATTTTAGCAGCTTATTTGTTTCATTATGTTTGAAGATGGCGCTCTTTCGTGTGTGCAAATGGTGACACACTAATGCGTTTTTCCTATTACTGTTGCAGGACAACTATCATTGATAATATTAACCGAGAGACTAGTTTGAAGCTTTGGATTCTCTGTTGAAGCGTGCACACAAATCCTTTGTTAGAACATAGATAGCAGGAGGGCATTGAAATGTGGCAGCTTGCCTCCATCCTTTGTTACTTCTGAATACTGAAGAGCTTAGCTTATCATATTCTTCAAAATTCAAGGTCATACTGCTATGCAATCTGGGATGGAACAAACAACAGGGGTAAGTGGTCATGAACATGTAATTGATATTCCAAGGGATAGCGGTCCTTCGGCCTCGGCATCGCACAGTATTGGTAGAGAGAACCATGAAGAGTTGAATCCTGTGGATAGACCTACAACAAGAGCTGCAACGTCTGCCTTGCAGCCACCAGCAGCAATAGGTCCTCCTCATGCAGACAATGCTTCAGGCACTAGGAGACGTGATAACTATGGTCGGCGACATAGGAGCCCTTTGAACTCTGGACTATGGATTTCGGTTGAAGTTATCGTTAACGTTAGCCAAATTGTTGCTGCCATTGTTGTGCTATCCCTGTCAAGGAAGGAACATCCACAAGCTCCATTGTTTGAGTGGGTCATAGGTTACACAGTCGGTTGTTTTGCCACTTTGCCACATCTTTATTGGCGCTATATACACCGTAATATCGTGAACGGTGAGAATGAGCCAGCACACTCACTTCAGGGCTCCTCGCAGAACAACTCGACTGAGCCCACTCCTGCAAGTGTATCAGAACGACGAAGGAATGCTGCACGAAATGCAGTTCTGGCTAACCCAAGGTACATTGTTGTCTTTTTGCATGAATAGTCCTCAATATGTTGTTGGTTTTATATGAAATGGTCATAGCTGGCATGTGAAATTCACTCTGTTCCAGCTCACAAATGCATTTCTGTATCATAGGGAACTTCTGTTGAATTATTATATGGTTGAAACTGGCTAGCTTTGCTGTTTTTGCTATTTGACCAGGAAAATATTACTAGATGCTGTTCTCAGCTAGGCTACGGTATATGGGAGCTAGTTTATGCCTGTCCTCCACGCATCTACTTACGATGAATACTTATGATGAATATACTACAAAGTCCATGGTTCTGTTCTGTTATGGATGGGTCATAATATGAACCAATTTATAAATGATGACGGATGCCCCTTGTTTGCAGGATTAATGCACTTTTTGATCACTTCAAGATGGCCTTGGATTGTTTCTTTGCCGTGTGGTTTGTCGTAGGAAATGTGTGGATATTCGGTGGGCGTTCTTCGGCTGTTGATGCCCCAAACTTGTACAGGTAAGTACATATATTGTTTCTTTGGATCTGATGTTGTGTTTCTTTACCCTGCTGCTCACGTTGTCCCCTATCAGGTTATGCATCGTGTTCCTCACCTTCAGCTGTATTGGGTATGCCATGCCTTTCATCCTCTGCGCAATGATATGCTGTTGTCTCCCCTGCATTATATCTGTCATGGGCTTCAGAGAAGACACAAACAATACAAGAGGGGCCACTTCGGAATCCATCAATACTTTGCCAACTTATAAATTCAAAACCAAGAAACGCCGCCATGGTTCAGGTAACGAAGCCGAAGGCCAAGAGGGAGGTATAGTGGCTGCAGGGACTGACAAGGAGCGATCGCTTTCTGCTGAAGATGCTGTATGTTGCCCTGTCCCTTTGTATTTCTCGTACCTGCTTATTGCTGCAAAATGGAAATTCCATGTTGCAAGCACTTACCGACTTGCCTTCTTTGGTGCTTCCAGGTTTGCTGCATCTGCCTTGCCAAGTATGCACACAACGAAGAGCTTCGTGAACTTCCCTGCACGCACTGCTTCCACAAGGAATGCGTCGACAAATGGCTAAAGATAAATGCCCTCTGCCCTCTGTGCAAAGCCGAGATAGCAAGCTCATCTGGCACATCCGATACTCGCCACATCGACCATACAGTACCGACGCAGGAGATCGAAATGCATTAGATTGGTCTGTCTTCCATCTTCCGAGGTGATACACATAAGCATATAGTTGCTTGCGGTGCCGGTCTGCATGTATAAAGTTGATGCTTTTGGTCTATGGATTGTAGCGATGGTGTCCCAAGGTCTTTTTTTTGTCCTTTTTTTTTATCTTGGAGAAGTTACAGCTCTTCTCGCTGTCAACACTCTTGACAATGCAAATGCAGTATTGTTTCTATTTGGCGTTCCGCTGAACTTGGAGAAATGCTGGCCCAGGCCCAGGTATATATATGTTGCCTTTCCACTGTGGTACGGCCTATGTCTTATCATTTTCTTTTTCAGAGATGAAAATTTATTATGCTGGGAGGATAATGATGCCGTTGGGGCTGTCCATTCGGCTCGGGTGCCATGGGCGTGCGTGATTGCTGGGTTGGTGCACGCACGTAACCTTTGGGCATCTTGCATGCTGGTGTAACGGCTGCGTAGGATGGTCTTATCAGTAATGAGCACCAGAGATCATGTTGAGCAGAGTAGATAGCTGGCTAACATGTTTCGAGCCATGCATGGATCGATGGTAATCATGCATACGCATGAAACATCTACGTAAATCCAAACCATGCATACGCATGTTCTACTACAGGAAATATTGTCATTGCCTGATTGTTCAGCCGTGTGCCGAGTGTAAATTCACGGGTACTCAGCATACCGGGATTAAGCCGAGTGTCTGCTAAACCCACTCGTCAACAACCCAATACTCGGTAATGTGCCATTTAAAAAAAAATAGTACTTGGTAATATGGTATGTTTGTCGAGTGTCTGGTAAAAAAACAGTCGGCACAGGAAGCAGCAGACACTTGCTTACACGGGTGGCTCGACAAAGTTCAGGCCACGTGCCCCACTTGCTTACACTTGATGCTAGTCCCATCAAAAAGAACAATGAAAAAAAAAAACACTCGGCTTACTTATTTACATTTTCTTTTTCATAATGCAGTTACACGTATAAGCTGAGTACCCGATATATAACACTCGTCTTACCATTTTGAATTTATATTTTCTTTTGCATTTTTGTTTATTATAAATCAATTTCTTAATGCGCAAAGTATTCTTTTAACTATTATCCCTCATCTTTGTTTTATTGTATCTCCCCCCCCTCCCCTTCTCTTTCTCACTAATTCTCTCGCTCGTATTTTCCGCCACTTTTTTCCGTTCTATGTTTCCCGTCCTCTCTCTCTACCAGCAGTTTCCCACACCAAAATGGTGTATTGGCTTTTTACTCTTTACACCATCCTTGTATACCCATGTCAGGAGCCCATGCAAAAGGAGAAGTGGTTTCAGCCCTTTATCACATGATTTCGTGTGTCTCCATTTTCGTCGGGCCCCGCAACGTCTACCATGGCCCTGACATTATTGAATCGCTCAGCACCCAGGTGATACAGATCTAGCCGGATGTTGACAACAATGTCCACGACTGCCATAAGGTTCTGGAACGGTTGTGGGAGAAACCAACACATCATCCTACTCCCCTTCAAGGATGGAGGTGTGGATATCATGCACTCGTGCTACCAAAGGAGTGATGTCGGCGGTGGCGACACGGTGTGACCTCCACCTCTGCTCCATGATGGTGGTGGTTGCCCATTTGTTGGCTAGAGCGGCATGATCATTCCGCAAACAGAGTTGCGTCTGTGAGAGGGCTTTACGATGGGCCTCCAGGGGCTTTGCCTTTGGGTCGTCGCCTATGATCGACGGGTGAAGGACTTCAAGCTCTATTGTTGTGGTTTCCTCCTCCACAGGGTTGGTTGTATTCTCACCACCGGGGTTGTAGACGGAACCGACGCTTGGAGTGTCAATGTCTGGTTGACCATTAGGACCTCCTTCAGCGCTGCTGCTAAAAAGCGGTGCTGGGAAACATAGTAGAAAAAAATTGGTCCTGCGAATAAAACCACGGATCACTATGAAGATGCTAAGAGTTTGCTCTTTACCAACGAACGCAACAGAGAGAAGAGGTGGTGAAGATAGTTGCAGATTGCCACAGCTAGGTTATACCTCCTAGTCGCAAGAACTATCCCGATCTAGGATCAAAGTTACGATCCCTCTCTCGGTATCCACGCGTGATCTATTAGTGATTTGGTAACACTTCATCGTCCATGAGAAGGATCATGGGGAGAAACTAGAGGGAGAAGCAACCAGATCAAATAGACGGGAGATAGGAATGGGGCACAAGGAGATAGGAATGGGGCACAAGGCATCAACGAGGCAACCTCCAAGGGTTTTGGTGTGTTCTAGGAGTTGCCCCTAGCCCTGTATATATAAGTTGATGCCTAGGGTCGTAAATTGGTGAGGGGGGCTCATCAAAGTCAGTCTAGATCGCGTGGAGGAGTCCTCCTCGTATTCAAGGTGGAAATGCCAGGACCGGTGGCGTTTTTGGAAACGCCGGGGCCCGTGGCCTTTCTGCCCCCCCCCCCCCGAGTCAACCCTTGGTGCATCGACCTATGGCCTTGCGGGCCACCATGCACCAAGGACCCTGTGGATTTGTCCATAAGGTTCTAGGCCACCGTGCACCAGAGACCCTCTGAGATCTCCAAGAACATTTTCGGGAATATCCGGAGCACTTGCAGAACCACTCGAAACTCTTTCATCGCCCATTCTCTATTTTCCTTTATCTCCTAGTTCTCCTACAAACCACTAACCATTAAGTGTGTGACCCTGCAGGGTCAATAATGTGCATACATGACCTGGGACACCTTTTGGTCAATAATCAATAGTGTGATTCTGACACCCATATTGATTCCTACATGCACACGAATATATTTATCGAGGAAACCTTCTTTTTGCGTACACAATTCCCTTTGCTTCATGACATTTAACAAAATCCAAGGTGAGACTTTTGTCAGTATCCTTATGAATAATTTTTTTGATCATAATACTAAGTTATCCTCGTTACTGTTTTGTTCTTGTTTCTTGTTTCTGTATCCTTGTATCCTCGTGATCATATCATACCGTGTTTGGCCAGACGATGATAGATACCGTAATATTGAGTGTGCCCGGGGAGTATTATCCATCATCAAAGAAGTAAATCCCAATCTTGAGCTATCAAATCCCTAGGCATAGGTTTTTGATGTGCCCGAAAGCTGCCTTTATAATCACCCTATTACGGGTAACGTTTAAAAAACTCCAAAGTGTACCATCCGACATGAATGTACTTGATACTCTCATGGTTTAAGGATGTGAGTATATGATAACACTTTTATGATTATACTTATAACATTGTGACGATGTGTTCCCGTAGTATATCATTCGGTTGGTCTGTTCACAACACTATGTGCTCTCGTTGTTGCCGGCATCCTTGCTACTTTAACAATGTCCTATGACCAGGAAAACAGGATCATCAACACATGAGCTAGCCTTAGAGGCGAGACTAAGACCCCATTTTTCATTTATGTTTCCATACATGCATGTGAGTTTTCCTCTTAATCTCACATTCAAGAAGCATAGCAATTTCTAGCATAGAAATGTAAACATTAGTTATAAACATGGAAATAGATAATAAAATTTATTATTGCCTCTAGACCATATTTCCAATAGGTTGCCATCCGAGTTGTCGTCCCCTAGGACTCATATTCATCCAAGATAGGGAAGATGGACTCCATTGTCACCACAAACTGGCAACTCGAGGAGGGTTGGTGTATTGTTGATGCAGATCATAGGCATTGCATGTGCGTTGGATCTTGTGCCCAACATAGTGCCATGTTGTAGAGACGTGTCTCATCGACTCCGTCGGTGATGAAATGCAGGCTCCCAAAGATGGAAACCCGGCCCTCGAAGAGGGGGAGCAATGTGGTCAAGGCAATCCGTGGCATTGGCGATGAAGCTCAGGGTCCAAAGAATCCCAACTTATTATGCTCGCCAGAAATCGGGGGTTGTAGGCCCTCCAGACTGTTTTGCGTGGATGTCGCCTTTCACAGTCAGCCATCTCCCTTTCCTCTTGCATTGGTCCCGTTTGTACATGCGTGTGCCATGCGTTCACTTCGGCTCTCAACTACCCACCAATGTTTCTCTCGCTTTGGCCCTCCTATCCATGTGTGAGTACCCTGCTCGGTTCTTACCATTTTAGTAGCCCTACAAATCAAGGGGAGGAGGAGAAAAGTGCTGTCTGTGTTGGTTGTGTGTGTCGCTTGGTGCTTTGCACGGTGTGTCTACTTCGCAGGGCGTTACATGCTACCGTTCAGCCTTGAGCTGCAATGCCGCACAACCCAACAACCCGCACCACACGCTTCTTAGGGTGACCGTACACACACCACGACCGTCGCAGGGATTGTGAGATACGGTAGTTCTATGAAATTGTTAGTTGAAAGGAGCGTCTGCGTGGCCGGGAAGTACGTCAGGTGTTATTAAAATTCTTGCACTAGACGTACGTTTGGGGCTCACGGAGTCCATATAGAACTTAAAATAAAAGATGAGTACCAATCATTGTTTGGACTCCCAATTAAATTACCTAATATCAGTTAACAATTCTTAGTTCTTTTTAATATACGATCATATGGTTAGCTAAGTTGTCTTAATCGACTTATTAAGTCCGTGTTGCCCATCTAGTCCCTACAAGCGGCACATCTAATCATTTTATATTGGCATGCTACAAGGATTCTTATATGTATTCTCTGTAGGTACCCATAATTTTCTTGCGGGGTAGGTACCGGCAAATATGTAAATCAAGAATCTAAAACTTAATGTTACACTCCAAATTCTTATACATCCATTGCATAGACGACATCAAACTTATATATTTTGTCCCCCCGTGCTCACGCCAAAACGCTATAAAGATACATAGGAATATCATTGATAGAAAAATCCGTCCACATCACCGTGCAAGCACTTTCAGCTAGGTTTGTTTGATTTATACCACCATCCCAACACCAGACGGTAAGTACCTTTGATTTATAACATCCACCCACTAGACGTACTTCACCGCTACGTTGGAGACCTTCTCCATCATTTATAGTTAAATACATGCATGGAACTATATAAGACACCCAATTGCATTCGTAGAAACAAAGCAGAGCACACATTGCACACTAGTACTCGCAAGCAATCCATCAAACATACCATGGCCATCTCAAAAGCTTTGATCATTGGCCTCCTCGGATGCCTTTGCTTCCACAGTTCGGTTCTAGCAGCTCGCGAGATCAACGATGACTTATCGATGGTGGCAAGGCATGAGAGCTGGATGGTGCAGTACAACCGTGTGTACAAAGATGCTACTGAGAAGGCATACCGATTTGAGGTCTTCAAGGACAATGTCGGGTTCATCCAGTCGTTTAACGCCGAGAATCACAAGTTCTATTTGGGCATCAATCAGTTCACCGACCTCACCAACGAGGAGTTCAAGGGGACAAAGGCTAACAAGGGATACAAACCAAGCTTGCAACGGGTTCCTACCAGATTCAGGTACGAGAATCTAAGTCTCGATGCACTTCCAGCAACCGTAGACTGGAGGACCAAAGGTGCAGTCACTCCCATCAAGGACCAGGGCCAATGTGGTGAGTATATTAAGGATAATATGTATTGCATATATGTTTATTGTTTTTAGAATGTCGGCTGATAGTATATACTAAAACATAACCATGTGTAGGTTGTTGTTGGGCATTTTCTGCGGTTGCTGCTACAGAGGGCATCGTTAAACTCAAAACTGGCAAGCTTATCTCACTGTCAGAGCAAGAGTTGGTGGATTGTGATGTCCATGGTGTAGACCAAGGTTGTGAAGGAGGTCTCATGGATGATGCCTTTAAGTTCATAATCAAGAACGGTGGTCTCACCACCGAGTCCAACTACCCATATACCGCGGCAGATGACAAGTGCAAGAGTGGAACCAATGATGCCGCAACCATCAAAAGCTATGAGGATGTTCCAGCCAACAACGAGGGAGCGCTCATGCAAGCAGTCGCAAGTCAACCTGTCTCGGTAGCTGTAGATGGAGGAGATATGACGTTCCAGTTTTACAAAGGTGGAGTAATGACGGGCTCATGTGGCACTGATCTAGACCATGGAATTGCAGCTATTGGTTATGGCAAGACCAGCGATGGCACAAAGTATTGGTTGTTGAAGAACTCATGGGGAACCACATGGGGCGAGAACGGATATTTACGAATGGAGAAGGACATTACCGACAAGAGGGGCATGTGTGGACTTGCAATGGAGCCTTCTTACCCCACTGCATAGACGTCCTATGCAAAAAATATTACATAATTGCACACGTCCACTTTAATTAAGTATAGTTTGTATGTGTATCTAAATTATGTACAAACATATGTCTTGTATAGTATTTCATGTTCCATGAGTTCAATGAATAAATGTAAATTATGCCACATATATAAAGATTGAAGAATGTAGCTAGCTATATCATTCAGAGACTGTTAATTGTGCCGCCTCTTGTGCCTTCATGCATACATAATGAACTACTTCCTCTGTTCCCAAATATAAGTCGTTTTAGAGATTTCACTATAAAGACTACATTCGAATGTATATAGCCTCCTTTTAGAGTATAGGTTCACTAATTTTGCTCCGTATGCAATCTATAGTGAAATCTCTAAAAAGACTTATATTTAGGGAAGGAGGAAGTATTTGACTAGTTCTTGTTTTTATGATAATCTTGGAACCATATAGATAATATGTGAAAATGGTGGAGTTGATTTATAAATAAATGTTGAAGCGTGGAGGTGGAACAACATGATGAATGTCAATTCGTAAATCTTGAGGAAATGAATAATGATGGAACATTCTCTCCCCCAATTGTTACTGTCCTGGTCGTTCAACCCACAACACCAGCCAGACCAGAGATATCTTTTCTTTCCCCTCTCACAAGGCGACTAGGGAAAGCCTGTCTCCCCTCGATCTCCGCTGGTGAGTCCATGGATTTGTCTCCCATCCACTTGCAGCTCCGGCGGTCGATGACGGGGAGGGGGTTTCTGGTGCCTCGGTTCCGGCTAGCAGATAGGTAGGGTTTTAGCCCCGCATGGGGCGGCGTTTGGACGGATGATGACGCTTCTTCTTTGACTCAGTCTTCCGGGCTTTGATCCTCCTCAAGTTCGTCCGTTGGGATGGATTAGACGGAACTTCGGCATAGATTCCTGTCAGCTTTCGGGGCGCCGAGGTTAGGGTTTCTCGCCATGCGTATCCAACGGCGATATTTGGTGTCAAATTATTCAGATCGATTTAATGATTCAACGGCGATGACTGCGGCTCCGGGACACTGGTCAGGCCGGCTCCGGTATGGCCGGGACAAGGGGCATGTGCACGAAGACATCCGTTTGTTATTGATAAGGTCAGGCTGGCTCCGGTATGAAACAGCGACAGTAGCGCGTCAGCGGCTCGTTCTGGTGGAGGCAATGGTTGTTCGGTGGTCCATAGACCTCGATGTAATTTTTATTTTGTTTGAGGTATTTTGTAACTCTGGTGAATCTTTATAACAGATATGATCTTTTCAAAAAAAAAACCACAACACCAGGCGCATGCTTCCTGCATACATGTACTAAAATCCAACAAACTAAAACTTGTGCTTTCGTAGAGTTGCAGTAGTATGCAAAGCACTGGCGCGTTCAAGGTCCCGTCATGAACATTAGGTCATTAATGTTATGTTTGTGCTGTAAGGTTTCCAAACTTGGACAAGCCAGTTTTCCAGCAAATTTGTGGCGCTGTGCAACTCCCGACGCTGAGGCTTGCTGCGGCCACCTCGTGCCCGTGCTATGGTACACTACTAGGAAAAAGGCTAGCAGCAGTGCGGGTTTTAGATGTATCAGTAGCGCGGGTACCCGCGCTACTAATACGGCGCTACAACTGTAGCAGCAGCGCGGTTTTGGGAAGCTCGCTACCGCTAGTAGCGCTAGCGCTCTTTGGCAGGAGGCGCTACTGCTATTGCGGCGCTGCTGCTAACTTTTGTACACTCGCTACTCGCTAATTTAAGTAGTTTTTTGGCATATTTGTTTTGTATTTGAACCGGCTTTGTAGAAGAATCTTTAGCACATAGAAATTTCATCATGATACACATACAAATGCTCGAGACCACAAATGTAATCATAGCATGTACATACAAATAGTCTCTTCATAATCATCATCCAACACAAAGTGATATCTTGTTATCATCTCGAAAATAGTAATACATGCAAGTCTCGAATACTTGCAACTACAAAACGTCATCCATCTAAACAAAGGCATACGCAAGAAGTGCTATCACTATGAGTGAGAGCGGAACCATGCAGATACATGAGGTGGCGATTCTGAGTCCTCTCTCGCGCTAGCGTGAACCTCAAGTAACTAGCTTCTCCTTCTTATGCGCTTTTGAAGCCTTTATGGCTGGCGCCCGTGAACCCATTCACTTGCGCCGACACTCATGCCACTCGTTGTACACCCTCGAACCTTCCCTTTGTACACGACATAGCATTTCCATCTCGCCATCAAGAAACTAGGTACCTGTTAGAGATGCATGTTCATGAAGAGGATGTACAATCATATATATGCAAAAAATATACTAGAGCAACACCAAAAAGAAAGGTTAGCAACTAGATGCAACATATACGAGACGCAAATTAATTAACTAGAGGTACGCAGGTCATCGTGACGCAAACTAACAAAGTAGCGTTACGCAAGTTCGGCAGGACCGTGGACATCACAAAGTTTCATCGCTACAAAAGTATACAAGTTCAACCGACACATATCATCATCATCGGCATCATAAATCACTAGAAGTTCCATCCTTCCATATCATCGAGGACGAACCCTAGCTGCTTGAACGGCGTGAGGTCTAGGCGTTGCATGCCTATGCGAGTTCGGACGTCATTTCGCGATATAGGGCCGTGGTGGAACATCCCTTCTCATCGGCGACTTCTTTCATGATGATCGTCGCAATGTCGCTTTGGATGCGAAAGAAGTCATCTCTAAGTTTATAATTCGCTTCTCCATGAGATTCTAGCCACTTGTGGATATGATCATCATTTCTGCTGTTAATCTGAAGCTTTGGTGATCCGTGTTGAACTGAATCATGAGATGGACGATGTAGAATCCATCCTTCTTGCTTGGTTTTGGGACATGGATGCAGGAGAAGTTAGTTTTATGCGCGAAACCCATCTTCTTGTTCCTTTGTTTCCTGATATGCACGTGGCCACCTCTATAGCTGAAGCCTTGGAGAGCATCATCTAGAATATTCATTATGTGGGTGTAGTCCTTTTTCTCGTAGTCTCTTGAAGGGTCAAAATACACGGCGTGGGAGACTTGCGGGTAAAGAACGATAAGGACGCGCCCGTTGCTGCGGGGAAAAGACACCTCAAATTATTCCCCATATGAGAGAGAAGGAATGATTGAAATGTACGAAAGGGTTGTCCGGAACTGACTTACTTTGGATGATAAGGCACGAGGACAATTTCCCGGTCCTTATTCTGTACCATGAAGTTTTGGAGGTACTCCCTAGCAGTTTCACGCTCAAAGTCGCCGAGACTCAAGAAAGACTCGTGCATGTAGTACGGATCCGCCACATAGATTTGCGAGACTTCTTCACTCTTCACGACGGAGCTCATATGTAGCGCAAAAAGGCGGACGATAGTAAAATCAAGCCGCCTTGTTAGAAACATCTCAAAGATATGGTCAAACCGCAGGAAGAACACCTCCGCGGGCCGTGTGTCGACGTAGCACTTCCCCTCAGGCACACGAGCCGCGTATGTCGGATATCCTGGATCCTTTGAGGCTAGTAGGATTTTCTCAGTCGACAGCACATGGTCGTGCAGTCTCACGAGATCCCCGATAGTGCCTCCAGCGGTTTCGGCGGTAGCATCGGCTCGCCTGTGAGATGGAACATGACCGCACCTTTCACGGGTACACGCTCTTGTAATGCATCGTCGGCTGCTGTGTGCTCTTGCTTGTTTGGAGGCGATTACCTTCCCGATCTCTTCCTCTCCTTTTCTTGGGCACACCTTCCAGACCCTTCCTTAACCCCTGCCCAAGTGTTCCCGGGCTAAATCAGACGACCCTCGCGCCCGGCTAGTTGAGCCTGTGTTGGCGGCATCTTGAGCGTGTCTGTGAGGATTTCATGAAGAGAGACTTTTGCATTCCATGGTGCGGCCCTGCCCGGCATATCATCCATATCCTCATTAGCAAGTGATAGCCCGATTAGTCATATGGTTGACTCATCATATCTATGTCACATCATACGCGTTTGTATTGAGGTAATCCATAGGGTCGACCTCCGTCTCATCATCCATTCTCATTCTCTGGTACATCAGCCAAGATACTATTGCACCCCTTCATCATGTCGTCCGCAGCTCTCACCGGCACTACTACAGGAGCTGGTAATTGCGTAGGTGGGGTGGTGGTCTCCGCACATGCTTGTTGATGTGTGGTAGTTATTGGTGTGCTCTCGGCGGCTCGAGACGAATAAGATTCTTGACCATAGCAGCACCCAACCCTTGCAGCGTCCAATCCATGGCGGGGTCTCGTCGTCCGCTCCCACATCTTTGATCTTTGGAGGAGGCAAATCCTCGTGCCCGATTTCACACTGGTCAAGCTAACCTGAAGTGCCCAGTGAGATCGGGTGGTTGTGGAATGTGCGTTGAGAGGGTCCATTATCATCCCCTTTCCCACGTCCACCTTCGGCCTTTGATCAAGTAGAGTATGGTGCATGGGGTTTCTTTCACCGCAAACACATATGTCGTGGTGTAAAACAACCGAAAGGCAACAAAAATGGAATATTATCTATATATATATATGTTGGTGCGACATGTAATTACCCGGACGGCGTCGAGCTCAGCTAAAGACGAAGGCCCACCTAGCGCGCTGAGGCCGAGGACGGGCTGCTATGGCGGAGCGGCTGCGAGAGGAGGCCCGGTTGCTTGAGCAAGTGATGGTGCGATGGTGTTGTTGTTCATGGAGTTGTTCGCGCGGCGGGCATCGGGAAATCATGTACCGTCTTGTGCGGATTTTCCTTCGCCCGATTGATGATAATTGGAACCAAGTTAGTAGCGAAATCATTTCGCAGCGATTACAACTGCATTGATTTTCTTTGTAGCAACTCATATTTGTCCTCGGCTGCTTTTTTCTCGACCGCAAGCTTCACCTTTGCATCGATGTCCGCTGACTAAACTTCTTTTTCGCTTCTTGGCCTCGGGCGTCGTTGTAAACACCTTCCACGTGGCGCCGTCTCGGCGCCGTGCACACGACCATATTGCGGCCGCTGGTCCAACGGGAGTCCCTTAAGTTCGTTCAAGGCCGGTTGAGAGGGTGTCCCACTTGGGCCTCATCGGAGAAGTGGGGCTTTGGCTGCAAGCGGTGTTGCTTCTCGATAGTCTAATCAATTTCCTCGTGATCTTGTCGTGTAAAAACCTTTTTCTCCTTGTCCCACTTGTAGCGGGCCCGATGAAGTCATACTCCAAGGGGTTGGTGAACTTGCGAAAGGGGTGCAGGAGACCAGCGGCTTCACGTTCGCGTCCTCCTTATCCCATATGGGCCTTTTACCGAGGTAGCCACGGCTTCCGAGGCGATGCTTCCCATGTTCCTTTTCGAAGGCTTTTGAATTTCGCAGCCTTAGCCTTGGCTGCCTCGGTAGCGCAAGTGTCCTTGAACTTTTGAACTCCTCTTCCGTAAGTGTCGGATTTTCCTCCGAGAATCTTGGGCGGGGTTCATCGGCCTCAATAGCTCGTTTCACCCTCCCTTTCCAGAGGCCAAATCATTGCTGAACATGCCCATGGCGTGATTGTTAATCTTTTTCATCTTGGATCATCCCACGGTTGTTCTATGTTATCATCCCGGTCGGGAACTTGAATCTCTTGGGCAACCGTTAGGAGCAAGCTGCGTCAAATGTTCTTTACTCCTTAAGTCGTAAATCGTTGATGCTCGCGCATTCCGTAGGATGCATCCTACTTGGTTCCCAAAGCACTTGCGAGGTTCTTCCGCTCTAACGGCTCAAACTTGCAGGTGCCATCTTTGTGATCACAAGTCGTCCAATCCCTAGTTTGTTAGGTTTTCGTATCCTCTGCTTCTTATGCTTCCTCTTTTCGGTATCGGCATCGGGGCGGTACCTTCCCTTGATACCTTCCCCACGGTACCTTCCCCACGGTCTCGGCGCCGCCATCGGTGCGTGGTGCCGTCGGTGTCGATGTCGGCGTCGATTACCATCATCGAGGCCGACCTGCAAACCTTGCTTAGCAATCAAATAGTCGAGGTACTCTTGTTCACCATCATAATCCATCTAAATCGCATCTTGGTGAAGGCCCGGTTTCTTCGTTGTTCGACATGTTTCCTATGATTAAGTGGCCTCATTTATTTCTAAAAGTATGAATAAATGAGAAATGACATAAAAGAAATCTATGTGCCAAGACTCGATATGCCAACTATGTAGCACAAATCATGCCTTTATTCACGGAAATTTCGGCATGACCTTTTCTAAAAATGGACATATCGGCGCTGAAATTCACCAAACGGAAATGAATCAACATTCGGCGTAACATAGGCCACTCGGATCATTTTCCAAACATGACATGTCCAAAACATGACATATGCACATATCACATGTCAGTTCAAATTTCCATATAAATTCAGCTAATTTTGAAACCTAGCTAAATTCATAACTAAATAGATAACCTAATTAATTAACATGAAGAACCCTAGCAGAGAGGGGGGTTTACAGAGAGTGCAGGGCGAGGAGGGAGGCGAGGGCCGACGGTCGGGGCGAGGCTGGTCGGGGCGAGCGGCGCTGGAGTCGGGGCGAGCGGTTGGGTCGGGGCGAGCGGCGTGGTCGGGGCGAAGGCGGCGCCAAGTCGGGGCGAAGCGGCTGGTCGGGGCGAAGCGCGCTGAGTCGGGTCGAGGGCGGACGGGAGAGCGCTGGGGAGGCTAAGCGCCGGTGAGTCGGGGCGAAAGCCGGGCCGGGTCGGGCGCGGCGGAGGACGGTGCCGGAGAGAGTGGGGATTTGGGGGGAAATGGCGGGATGAAGCTGGGCGAGTGCGAATTTTGGGTTAAGTGGACGTAGCAGTAGCACGTTATGTAAAAACGCGCTGCTACTATATTCTGTAGCTGCAGCGGTTTCAGGGGAAGGCGCTACTACTATGATCTGTAGCTGCAGCGCTTTATGGGAAACTCACTACTACTATGGTGCGTAGCGGCAGCGGTTTATGAGAAACACGCTACTACTAAGATCTAGCAGCAGCGGTTTTGTGGAAACGCGCTGCTACTGCCGTCGCTACTGCCAGTTTTCCTTTTTCTTTTCCTTTATTTTATCCCACTTTTATTTCCCGAGGGCAGTGAATGAAGGGAGGGCGATATATATTGCATCATTTGACGGTTAAATATGTATGCAAAATTGGAATATATATATTACACATCATTGGACCCATGCAAAATAATGGCTAAGTGTGTATACAAAATAGGAACATATATATATTACACATCATTGGACCCATAACATACGTTTCCTCAGTGCTGACGTTTTCGTTTTTGAGTCAGCTTCTTTCCCTTCTTGTTCGTCGAAGAATAATTGAGCCCCTCATTGTGACTTTGCCTTTTCCATGGAGTACGATTTTTCTTAGGTAACGTGGTATTGATTCTTCTTTTGACGTATACTTCATCATCATCGTCATCTTCCCTCATTGGGTTGCCGTACTGATCATAGTCTTCCTCGTTGGCGACTCCATCCATTTCAATGATGTTCCTTTTGCCTCTCCTCACGACAACACGGCTGAGATTGCGCGGGTCAGTTATGAAGAAGCATTGTGTCACGTGCTTAGCGTGTACCCATGGCTCGTTTTTTGCGATAGCGTTCACGGTAGCGCTCTTGGCGTCGGGTATAGTCATGGTAATGAACATCCGCTTTCTCTTCGACATTCTTAGCCCATCGACACGGAACATCGTCGTGTTGTGCAGTCGAGTAGTCAAGCTCCCAGATCTCCGCGACCCTTCCATAAAATCGTTCGGTTGTGCGTTGTCGCTGCGGTCATGCATTCCATCGTCACCCCGAGTTACGATCATCCTTGTCCATATCTTTTGCCTCCGTGTAGAACGTGTATCCGTTGATATCATATGCACGATAGGTTACGAGATTGGGCGAGGGCCATGTGCTAAGGCGTAAATGAGCAATCCGTCCTTAGAGCCCTCCTCCGGGATTAGCAATAATATGCTCTTTGAACCAATGCAGAAAGTGGAGTTGTGCTCTCTAGTAACCGGCGTCATCTGCATACCCCCGTCACGATACTTCTTTGCGATAATTTCTTTGTGCAAGTGCCACGAAAGGATCTACCTCGTCTAGGTGTTGTAGCACTACCAAGTTTGCTCTGTCACAAAGTCGCTGCGTCGATCTGAGTATGCCACGTGCAGTTCCCTGCGACCGTTCTGATGACCATCTCCTTGAGCCTCCCATCGTGCTTGTTAACGGGCAAACCAACACTAACACCAGCGGCTGGTCTGCGTCATATAGAAAATTCTCACGTAAAGAGATGCACTCTTGTGCCAAATAATACAGACGATGCTTCCATCCGGACGGGACATGTTACGAACGAATCCTTTGATGATCCCATTCATCCTCTCAAACGGCATCATGTTGTGCAGGAATGACGGCCCCAGGTCTATTATGTCATCCACAATATGGACACACAGATGCACCATCACGTCGAAGAACGCGGGCGGAAGTACATCTCAACCTCATTCAGTATCACAACGATCTCTTCCTGTAGCCTTTGGAGCTGCTTCACACTGATCGACTTTCGAGAGATGACGTCAAAAAAGTTGCAGAGACCAATAAGCGTGTCACGGACGTGCTTGTCCATTATCCCTCTAAGGGCAACAGGTAGTATCTGCGTCATCATCACATGACAGTCATGAGACTTCATCCCGCTGAACCTTTTCTTGTCCGTGTCTAGATATCTGCTTATCTTGCCACGAATCGAACTAACTTTCACTTCGGTAAGGCACTTAAAGAATTGATTGATCTCAGCGACTTAAGGTGAAGCAAGAGGGGGGGGCAATAATCTTCTTTCTTTAATTTCTTGCCCTTCTTCTCCGTGCCTCTGTCCGTCTCTGTCTTGTCGACATTTTACGGGCGGCATGTGCGATCTTCCTGATTTTCAAATCTTGCAAGTCTTTTCTTGCCTTGGCCCATCCTTGGTCTTATCCGGCATGTTCATCAGTGTTGCGAGCAAGCTCTCAAGGACATTCTTACAGATATGCATTTGATCATGGCAATGAGGTGTATCGAGTTTGTGCTAGTACTCCAAGTCCCAGAACACAGACCTCGTCTTCCATACCTTTAGCAGCGGCTCCAGCGCCTTTCTCATCGTCTTTCCCGGCGCGGGGCACTCATTCCAGTTTTTCAACAGCTCATCGATTTCGGCACCGCTCCGCTTACGTGGAGGTCCTCGATGCTCAGCGTGACCATTGAATAGATCTCCACGGTTTCTCCACGGGTCGTCCTGTTCAAGCCATCTTCGATGCCCCATGTACACGATTTTCCTGACCGCCATCTTTCCTTGGCGTTAGCTGCTGAGACGTTGTATCATCCATGCACCGCGTGCATCCGCAATATCCATGGCACACCTGCCCGCCACATTTCCGTAATCGAGATAGTCCTGCCTTTATCGTGATCGGTCTGGCTCTCATGTTGAAATACTCACCTTTCTTTGGCGTCCCATGTCTTGACCGGTGTTTTCCATAACGTGTCTAACTCCTCTTGAAGTAGCCCCGATACAAATTAATATTATTTCCTGGTTGTTTCAGCCCTTGAATAAGCATGCTCATGTGAATGTATTTCGATTTCATGCACAACCTGGGGGAGGTTGTACATCCATACAAACACGGGCCATGTACTATGGTTGGTGTTCGGTTGCCAAGCGGATTCATGCCATTGGTACACGCGCCAAGCACGATGTTCCTTGCATCACATTCAAAATACCGATAGAAGCTGTTCAACGCTCTCCGGCTTCCATCCTTCACGTGTCTCACCGGATCATCTCCATCGTCGGGCTTCTTCCTCTCCGCGTGCGGCGCATTAGCTTTGCTTCCTTGGGATCTACAAAATACCTCGAGACGGGAGTGATCGGTAAGTACCATACAATTTTCGGGGACATTTCTTCCGGCCTTCTTGTATCGAGAAGCATTGCACACCGGACAGCTTGTTTTTTCGCGTGCTCCTTCCGATAAATTATGCAATCGTTGATGCATGCATGGTATCTAACGTGTGGCGGATCAAGAGGGCACACGATCTTCTTGGCCTCATCAACACTAGTAGGACATAGATTACCCGCGGGAAGAACATCCTTTAGGTACTTGAGATGCTCATCGAGGCTAGTGTCGGTCCATTTGTTTTTAGCCTTCGTCTTGAGGAGTTGGGCGTGAAACTCAACCGGTCACCTCAGATTGCAACCATCATACAATGGAGTGTTCGAGTCTACCACCGTTGCTCCAGCTTAGCCTCCTCTCTAGAAGCAGCTCTCTCAAGACTCGTCTCCTTGCGAAACAATGCTTGAACATGAGGGTTCCGCACGATTGAACTTAGTACCGGCGAACTCTGCTGCGTGGAGTCCATGTCGTTCTCTCCGCCGCCATGTCCGGCCCTTCTCCTCCGCCATGTCCGGCCCTTCTCCGCCGCCATGTCCGCCTCTTCCCCCGCCATTATCAATCATCTCTTCGTCTTGCCCGTGTCATCATTGCCTGCCCGTCGGCATCCTCAACATCGTCATCCTCATCTTCAATTATCCACCTAGTATAGCCATCCATGAAACCAGTCATGAGCAGGTGCGCCGACCGACCATCGTCATGGGGTCGAGCCAAACTATTCCTTTGCATTTTTGACACGGACATAAAACCTCTGTCCGGTTATTTTATTTCATGTCTTGCACGCCGATCGCAACCACCTGTCCACCATCGTTCCATCGACCATCGTCAACTCGCACGGTAATAATAAAAAATTGATTGTAAAAATGCATGCATGCATCAAAGTCATAAATTTTTTTGGCATGACCTTCCTTAAAAATAGGACATATATGGATCTAGAGTTTGCCCGGAATTCGCCGAAACGGAAATAAATCGACATTTCGGCAAAACATAGGCAACTCAAAAGCACAATTTGGCGGCGTCAACTCATGCCACACACACAATTTCCAGAAACATATCACACACACATAAACACATTTCCATTTTGCAAAAGCATGAAATTTTCATCACCTCTATTTCGATGGCCGGAGATGATGTTGTAGGGAGATCAAAAGTGCACAAAGCTCTTCTTGACAAAGATAGATCTAGTTAGGGGGCAAATAGGTCACTTAACTAAATCCTACATCTACCTAGCTACCTAATTTGGAAGGAGACAACTTCAACTAGTGGAGGGGAAGGAAAAGAGAAAGGAGATACATTAATGGAGGTGGTGTAGTTATGTAGGAGTAATGAAGAGAGAGAAGGTGGATAGAGAAGAGAGAGAGTAATGGGGAGAAGTATTGAGAAGAAGAAGAGTGGGAGTGGGAGCATGTGGTGGAGGGAAGAGAGGAGAGGGGAGGTAAAAAAGGAGGGGGAGGGAGGGACGGGTTGGGGTTGGTGGGGTTAGCAGATGGCGGGGAGAAAAAGCAGCTGCTGCTAAGAAATTAGCAGCAGCGCTTTTACGTAAGGCGCCATCGCTAATCGGGACAAAAATTGTGGCAATTTGAAACTTACCAGCAGCGATCTCGAGGAAACCGCGCTACTACTACGTGCTTAGCGATGGCGCTGTTTATGCGATCGCGCATCGCTACTTAGAGTTGGGGAACACCGCGGTCGATATTTGTAGCAGCGCGTTTCGTGGTCGGCGCCATCGCTAAATATTTATCAGCAGCGAGTTTACGTAACCCGCGCTACAACTACTTAGCAGCAACGCTCTATTTTGAACCGCGCTGCTGCTAAGATTCTGTGTATAGGCTTTTCCCTAGTAGTGGTAGAGGGCGAATGTTGAAGAGGCACGAGCCCTGCTTGACGCCACGCAGGTGTCGCGGAGCAGCCGGCCGAGTGACGAGTGTTGTTCCGGTGGCTGACATGCCGGCCGAGCCAGTTGGGTTCTCCGGTGGCGACTCCGGCTGGCTCGGTGTCCAGCCTACTCATTGTACACAGAGAGCGTTGTCCCTCATCACGGTCGGTCGGGGCATGCGGTGGATGTGTTCTCTTCCCCGAACGCCTCAAGTTGCTGGGCTGGATCGCAGGCAAACAAGCAACACCTTTGCATATTGTGTCACTTGTTGCTCAGAGCATCTCCAGCCGCCCCCCCAACAGGCCTCCCAAGACCCTTTTTTAGTGCCCGCACCGGAAAAAACGGCCTAGTCGCGTCCTCAGGAGCCCATTTTTCGCCGTTTATGTGAAACCGGCGTCGGCGGATCCAGACCGAACCCGACGCGTTGGGGGATGCCCGGGCGCCGGGGGAAACATTTTTGGTGCGAAATAATCGCGGGCCCGCCGAGTCAGCGACCCCGGCTCATCGTCGTCCTCATTGCCTCGATTTCCCGCGGGATCAATGCCCAAGGCTGCCGCCGGTCAGCCTTCCGCTGATTCCCCACGGGCGGCGCAGTAATGGCCCAATGACTCGTCGTTCCCCTCCCGCCACGTGCACACGCATGCCTGCCTCCCCCTCGGCGGATATGAAAGGCCATCGTCCCTCCTCGCCAGTGGATGAACACTCTGTCGCCCTCTCCCTCTCTCTCGTCGCCGGCGCCCCCCCCCCTCCCGCTCCGCCACCAACCTTCGATGGGTGAGCGGTTTCCCGGCGACGTTGCGGCGGCCAACGACTTCGGCCATCGCACGTTACACGAGTGGCAGGCGCACCTACTCCATGAGGCCAACTACCCGGTGCCGCTGGACATGCGCACGCCGGGGAGGTGGAGGCTCAGCGCCGGAGGCGTCCCAGTCCCCCCGCGCCCTGACCCCGAGCACCCCGGCCACTTCCAGGACGAGATTGAGCGCATCCGCGCGTACATGCCGGAGGAGGTGCGCGACCGCCCGGAGTACGCCGTCGACAACCATGAGAGCTGGGCGGCGTACTTCCAAAGCCACCACGAGGAGCAGCTCGCCTCCACCAACAACGCGCCGGTGAGGGGACGCCACAAGGCCGACGGCCGCCACCTGCGGTGGGGTGTTCCCAGGCGCACACTGCACGCCGTCCTCGAGCACCTCGAGGGCGGCAACGAGCCACCACTCCAGTACCCATCGGCCCTGGCACCTGTCCCCCGCCGGAGGGCGGCATGTGGATGCCGCGGCCCATGGCGGGTTCATCCTTGTCCTCCTCCTCCCTCTCCTCCGGCTCGCCGGCGCTAGCCAGCGTCAAGCCCGAGCCCGTGGAGACGCCGCTAGGGCGGCGGCGGTTCCTCCTCCTCCTCCTGCGTCGTCAAGCCCAAGACGGAGCCGGGCCTCGTCGCCGTCAAGAACGAGTACGACGTCCTGGCCACCGCCGATGAGGCATCCCTGAAGTGGGCGCGTGAGGACTACACGATGCTGGAGACAGAGCGCCAGCGCCGTGCCCTCGAGGAGATCGTCGCCCGGCGCTGCAGCCACGACGAGCGCGGCGTCATCGTCCTCAACGACAGCGACGAGGACATGCCACCGCCGCCGCCGAGGCCCGTCCGCCAAGGCGACACAGGGCAGGGGAGCAGCAAGGACGACGGCGTGAAGAAGGAGGAGGCCGCCGATGACTACATCGCTTTTGGCGCGTTCTTCGGCCTGTAGGGCGGGTGGGGGCGGCGGCGCATGTTTTAGTTTTTTATTTATGTTTTAAGACTTTAATGTACAAATATTAATGAAAAATCACCTTTTTTGCCCGATCTATGTCCTGTTTGACCAATTTTTTTATTTTAAAACGGCGTCTGAGGTTCGGCTTGGGTTGCCGGTTGGGGAAACGATCGCCCCATACATGGGTAGCTCGGCAAAGTCCGGGCCACGTGCCCGTCCCCGCCACGTTTAACGGCCCTGTGACGGCGGGCAATATAAGCCGACTGTCTACTAACGGTACACGACTTACTTATTTACATTTTCTTTCTTTTATGATAATTCAGTTACAGGTACACTGATTATCCGATATACTTTGATAACACCTGGCTTACTTATTTTCATTTTCTTTTCGTGAATGCTAGGCGTCGGCCGACCGGCCCAAATTTCGGTCGGCTATGTGCTAACAGTCAGATGCAGCCCTCGCATAGCCGTCCGATCCTTCCTTCCCACCGGGCATGAGATCCGAGACAACACACCAGCACATGGCAGCCGCACCTCGCCGAGGCGTCACGTTGCACACGTCCACTTTCCCCCGTTTGCCCTCGTCGTCGACAGTTGCCGCTGTGCTCCTCGTCGATGCTTGCGGCTGATGCTCGTCGTAGACGCTCGCAACAAAAACATACTACGATGGTAGCAAAACCAGACAATGGTGGTAGCAAAAAATGGTGGCCGCCGATGCTATCAGACACTTGTGGACAATTAGCTTCATTCATCATGTGCTTGATTTTGCTGAATTAATTGCTTTTACAGCCTGCCACGCTGGCTCCCAGATGAGGGGTCAGATAACGCCGTCCCTCCACCCGAGCTGACCGAGAGCACCTCGGGCGGGCGCACGCGTCCCTCCGCTGCTCATGATGAGCTTGGGGAGATTTCTTCACATCGGGAACCTATTATGTTAAGCACAGTGAGTGGTGCTGATGTGCCTATGGACGAGGTCCAGACCTCGGCCACAGAGGACCAAGGGGAAAAGACCCCCTGGTTTCTGAAGAACCAGTGCTTAACTGCCCGGAGTTCTAGGTCCCAACAGCTCCACCACCGACAAGCCGCGCGTACGCAACCACTACCTCTCCAGTGAGGACGGGGCCGAGGACGCCCAGCTGCCCCTCCTAGGGCGACATAAGGAGATAGAGGCTGCTCTCAAGATCTCCTCGATTCTGTCCGAGCACCATGCTATTCTTGGTATGACGTCAATCAGTTTTGATCTGTCGGGGCCGGAATGGTAGAGGCCTTTATAAGCCTTTCAAAAGGTTTTGAGGTATGCCAGTTCACACAAATGTACTTACTAAGTTAATGCTCAGTATGCTCAGTAGCCCTTTAAGGACAAGTTTTGCGAGAAAAAAATTGTTCGAGGACCTTCAAAATTTCCAAGCTTTTAATTCGTGCGTTCAGGAAACACTACGTCCTGCTTTGATTATATTGATGTGATGGAGTACAAAGTATAAAATGATCTACCTTGAGATCGTATGATTGTGTTCTAAACTCCAAGGCTGGTAATCGTGCCCCAAAATACTAAACCCCATGGCTTATATATACACCACGGCACCTAGGTTACACACATGGTCGATTGCCAACACATTGGCTATTGAGCTATCCTTAGAGTGCACGTCAAGTCTTCAGAGGTTTCCATCTTGATCACGTTGAGGTTTACAACTTCGGTAGTCCTTCCTTCCGGTGATCGGCGGGCCATGTGCCCGGCACATAGACTATGGGTCATACAGATTAGTACCCTTAGTCTAGGACACCGTCAGCGGTGAGCGGTTAGTGGAGCAACAGGGACGGTAGATTTGCATCTCATATAACGGCGCGCGCTCGGCCGGCCAAACCTTCGGTCACCAAACCGTATTTAAACATTTCCCTTTTATTTTTCACAATGCAATTACAGGTAAGCGGAGTACCGGATATATAACACTCAGCTTACCCTTTTGTATTTTTTTGCATTCTATTTATTATAAATCCATTTGTTAAAAGCAGAAAATATTATTTACTATGGCGTAACCCTTCGCCTCCTGCAGCGAGTCCATAGTCGATTAGGGTTTTTTGACCTCCCACCGGCGCTACCACCGGTCCACCTCGTCTTCAATGGCCTTAGGGCCATGGAGGTGCGGTGAAGCCCGACCCTTGACGGTGGGAGGGTTGTTATTCTGTTTTAGGTGTTCCTTTGAGGTCGATTAGGGTTTGTGTCCTAGTTAGGAAGGCATGGCGGTGGCGGCTCCCTGAAGATGCAAAAAGGCCCTCCCCACCTAGGCCCTGTCCCGGCGATGCATCTAGCATCGTCGAAGAGCATGTGGAGTCGTATCTCCGATGAATCTTGTGTGATTCGGTAATTATTGGTCTTTGATGAATCTCCATGGATCCAGTTCGTTCGTCTGTCTACAGGTTGGATCCTTTAGATCTACGCTTCATTTCATCGGCGGCGGTTACTGTTCTAGTGTGCTAGACTGCTAGTCCTATGGGCCATAGAACGACGACTTTCCGACTGTGTACTGCAACAAGTTTTTCCGACTCTGGTGAGGGAGGGCGATGACGACTACGTGCCTTTGGCTCGCTCCAGTGCTTGTAGTCATCGTTAGGTGATCTACGAACCTGGATGTATTTTTTGTAATTTCTAGTGTTTCTTGTACTGCCATGACATATGATGAATAGATTAGAAATTTCTCGCAAAAAAGTTTTGTTTACTTTTACCCTTCATTTGTGCTTTTTTATTGTATTTTTTCTTTCCCCTATCTTTCTCAACCGTTCTCTCTCGGTAGTATTTCGATCACTTTCTCCCGTCCTATGTTTCCCGCCCTCTCTCTTTACTGCTACTTTCCCACTTTAAAATTGTGCATTGGCTTTTTACTCTTCACACCACCCTTTTATACCCATGATTAAGACCCCATGCAAAATGAGAAGTATTTTCGACCCTTCCTCACGCGCCTCCATTTCTGGCAGGCCCCACGATGTCTACCATGGTCGTGACTTTGTTGAATTGATCATCGCTCGGGTGATCTAGATGTAGCAGAATGTTCTTGGCGATGTATGCGGTCGCCATAAGGTTATGGACCGGGGGTGCGATGAACCATCACATCGTATGATTCCTCTTCAAGGATGGAGATGTAGATCTAGTGGGTATACGCTACACAGGAGTGGTGTCGGCGGGGGCCGCATGGTGCGGCCTCCGCCACTGCTCCATGTCGATGGTGGTAGCCCACCTGTTGGCGCGTCCTAATCATGTTGCAGACGTAGTTGTGCCTGCGCGAGGGCTTAATGTTGGGCCTCTATGGCCTTTATCTTCGGATCGTCACCGACGTTGAACATGTGAAGGACTCCGAGCTCATCCACTGTAGCTGCATCAGGGTCGGTTGCATTCGCACCATCGGGTTGCGGGCGAACTGGCGCTTGGAGTGTCAGTGCCGGTGTTGACCACGAGATCCTCCTCCAGTGCTACTCCTGAAGGGCAGCTATCAAGCTCTCGTCCTCAAACTCATATTCATCCAAGATATGGAGGATGGAATCCACCTTCGCCACAAGCTAGTAGGGGCGGGCTTGTGGGTTGTTGATGTAGATAACAGGAAATGCTTGAGCATTGGCTCCTGCGCTCGGTGAAGTGCCGGGTTGCGAAGACGCATTTTGCCAAACTGGTCGACGATGAACTTCAGGCTCCCAAAGATGAGAACCTAGCCCTCGGAGAGGGAGAAATGAGGTTAAGGTAACCCACCGCATTGGTGATGAAGCTCAGGGTGCCAAAGGATCCCAACTTATTGTGCTTGCTAGAAATCGGGTGTTACAGGCTCTCCGCACTGCTTTTCATGGATGGCGCCTTTTACAGTCGGCCATCTCCTTTCCTCCCTGCACTGGTCCCATCTATGTGTGTGTGTGCCATGTGTTCACTTTGGCTCTCAGCTGCCCACCGATGTTTCTGTTGCCCCAACCCACCTATCCATGTGTGTGTACTCTGCTCGATTCTTGCGAATGATTTTCGTAGCCCTACAAATCAAGGGAGGGGGAGAAAACTCTTGGCTGTGTTGGTTGTGTGTGTCGCTTGGTGATGTGCATAGTGTGTCTACTCTGCAAGGAGTTACATACTACCGTTCAGCCTTGAGTTGCAGTGCCGCACGACCCAACAACTGCTGCACACGCTGCACGGGGCACCACTCGCACAACACAGCCACCGCAGCTGTTGTAAGGTATGGTACTTTACGAAGTTGTGAGTGGAAAGGAGCATCTACGTGGCAGGGAAGTATGTCTGGTGGTATTAAAATTATTGCACTTGACATGCCTTGAGGTTCATGCACTCCATATAGAACAGAAAATGCAAGATGAGTGCCAAACATTTTTTGGATCCAGATTAAATTACTAAGATCAGTTAATTAATCTTATTTCTTGTTCATATACGAATGATATGGTTAGTCAAGTTGTCTTAATCAATTAATTATGTTCGTGTTACACTCCTAGTCTCTACCGGTGGTCAGTTCTAATCATTTTATATAGGTAGGCTGCAATGGTTCTTGGCTATATTCTCTAGCCCACAATTATGTAAATCAGCAGAACCTAAAACTTAATGTTACGCTCCAAACAAAATTGAGCTTGTAGAAAGTTTATACATGCACCGCAAAGATGAAAATAAACTTATAATTTTTGTTCGCCAAAAAGGCTATAAATATACTACATAGGAATAGCATCGATAAAGAAATCTGTCAATATCACCATGCAAGCACATTCAGCCAAGTATGTTTGATTTATGATATCCATGCACCAAATGCTAAGTACGCTTGATTTATAATATCCGCCCACTAGACGTGCTTCACCGCTACGCTGGAGACCATCTCCATCTCCTATACTTAAATACATGCATCAAACTATATAAGACACCTAGTTTCATTTGCAGAACAAAGCAGAGCACACATTGCACACTAGTAGTAGCGCAATCCATCAAACATACCATGGCCATCTCAAAAGCTTTGATCCTTAGCATGCTCGGGTGCCTCTGCTTCTGCAGTTCGGTCCTAGTAGCTCGGGAGCTCAATGATGACTTGTCGATGGTGGCAAGGCATGAGAGCTGGATGGTGCAGTACAACCGTGTGTACAAGGACACTACTGAGAAGGCACATCGATTGCAGGTGTTCAAGGCCAATGTCGGTTTCATCGAGTCGTTTAACACCGAGAACCGCAAGTTCTATTTGGGCATCAATCAGTTCACCGACCTAACCAACGAGGAGTTCAAGGCGACAAAGGCTAACAAGGGATACAAACCAAGCTTGGAGAGGGTTCCTACCGGATTCAGGTACGAGAATTTAAGTCTCGACGCACTTCCGGAAACCGTAGACTGGAGGACCAAAGGTGCAGTTACTCCCATCAAGGATCAGGGCCAATGTGGTGAGTATATTAAGGATAATGATGTATTGGATATATGTTTACTTTTTTGAGAATGTCGTCTTATAATATCTACTAAACCATAATAATGTGTAGGTTGTTGTTGGGCATTTTCTGCTGTCGCTGCTACGGAGGGCATTGTTAAGCTCAAAACTGGCAAGCTTATCTCATTGTCGGAGCAAGAGTTGGTGGATTGTGATGTCCATGGCGAAGACCAAGGTTGTGAAGGAGGGCTCATGGATGATGCCTTTAAATTCATTATCAAGAATGGCGGTCTCACCACCGAGTCCAACTACCCATATACCGCAGCAGATGACAAGTGCAAGAGTGGAACCAATGATGCCGCAACCATCAAAAGCTATGAGGATGTTCCAGCCAACAATGAGGGAGCCCTCATGCAAGCCGTCGCAAGTCAACCCGTCTCGGTAGCTGTAGATGGAGGAGACATGACGTTCCAGTTTTACAAAGGTGGAGTAATGACTGGCTCATGTGGCACTGACCTAGACCATGGTATTGCAGCTATTGGTTATGGCAAGACCAGCGATGGCACAAAGTATTGGTTGTTGAAGAACTCATGGGGAACAACATGGGGCGAGAACGGATATTTAAGAATGGAGAAGGACATTACCGACAAGAGAGGCATGTGTGGCCTTGCGATGGAGCCTTCTTACCCCACTGCATAGAAAGGGTGTCCTATGCCACATATCCTCGTATGCACACAAATATCAAATAATTGCCCACATCCACTTTAATTAAGTATAGATTGTATGTGTATCTAAATTATGTACAAATTTATGTCTTGTATAATATTTAATTTTCCATGAATACAATGTAAACTATGTCACATATATAAGGATTGATGAAGAATTTGTGTTAGCTATATCTTTCAGAGAAATTGAATTGTGCTGCCTCTTGTGCTTTCATGTCTGTGTAATGAACTATTTGAGTAGTTCACGTTTTTACGATAATCTTGGAACCATATAAACAATATGTGAAAATGATGGAGCTGATCCGTAAATAAAAGTTGAAGCCTGGAGGTGGTACAGATAGATGAATGTCAATTCTTGAATCTTGAGGAAATGAATTATGACGGACCATTCTCTCCCCAATCACCGTTGTCCTGGTCGTTCAACCCTTAACACCAGAGCGCCCTCTCACCGACCTTCAAAGCCAGCCGCATGCCTCCTACATTTTTTCTTTTTGAAAAGGAGGATGACCCCCGGCCTCTGCATCAATTGACGCATGCAGCCATAAAAAAATTGGGGGAGAATTTCACTTCCCCGGCCTCTGCACCAAGTACCAGGAAAGCCTTGTCCTCAAGAATAAATAGGAACCTAGGTGTTGGGTTTTTACATCCACTCTCCTAACCTGTTGAGCTAGGCTCACTCCCACATGTACTAAAATTTATTTAACAAACTAAAACTTGTGCTTTCGCAGAGTTTTAGTGGTATGCAACGCACTGGCATGTTCAAGGTCCTACTGTGAACATTGGTGTTAATGTTATGTTTGTGCTGCGAGGTTCCAAACGTGGACAATCAATGTTCCAGCAAATTTGTAGCGCACAAGGCCGGATCGCAGGAAGACAACCATCACCTTTGCATATCGCGTCGGTGTCTCAACGTGCTCATTGCTGCACGCGCTGCCCTCGCCGTCCATGGCAATCCACACGCACGTAGCCTTCGGACATCCTCCATCAATGGACGTTCTCTCCGAGTCCGAATGAGCACCAGAGATCTGTTGAGCAAAGCAGTGGTCCATGAATATATAGCTGGCTCGCTCGCAGAAGCAAAGAACATATTCCGAGCCATGCATGGAAGATGGCAATCATGCACACACATGAAAGATCTAACGGCAAACCATTCGAATAAAGACGAGGCACAGTGTGCTTTGGGGCAGAGGAATAAGACAGAGAAAGCAACATATTATTAGCAGCAAAAGAGGAAGATAAAGATAAAACGAAAGCAACATATTTCAAAGAAAAAAAAGGGGAAAACATAAAGATACAGCATCTCTTATATTGTATGTTAAGACTGGTCGTGCGGCAGCCATGGCAAATGTGCTTGTCTATATATTACTAGTTCCCTGTTCCATGCCTCTGCAGATATCAAAAAATAATCAAACAAGGCCAAGCGGACGGCATCGACGTCGATCTCGGCTCCGTTTGATCGCTCCTACGACGTCACGAGGTACATTCCTGTACTGACTTCACTACGGAAAACTAGCATAGAAAGCAGCACACTGTGTTGAACATTTGATTTTTTTTCTTCATTTCATTTCCGACTTAATCTGCATGTGTTACGTATAGCTTTGAACCTTTGAGTACACTGCGCATGCGTCATTTCTATTTGCACTATGTCAATAGTTGCTTCCACTATCGTCTTCTTTTTCGTGTCAAACGGTTATACTGATATTTAAAGTTTACAATCAGCGATCATGGCGGATGGTTATGAGGAGTGCAGCGAGGCAAACGTGAAAGAGCTCTCCGAGAACATTATAGGACAGCTGTGGCGAGTGGAGGCGATGCTGCTCCTCAACACTATCTTCGCAGGAGTCATAGTCGGAATTGGCGCCTATGGCCACCGTTATCGCCACTATGGTTTCACCCGCTATCTCATGCTGGGGGCAACCACCTTGTTCCTACCCGTCATATCTTATGTCATCTCCGCAAGTGGCTCCGTCGCTGATCCCTTTCATGTTCTTATCCACGAAGAATTGATAGCCAATTGCTGGCCACGCGGCCTGCACTCAAACATGGTCATAATATCCACCTGCCTTGTTTTGATTTCAGCTATCAATACAAGCCCGATAGTTGCTACTGATGATCGAGAAGATCGAAGTGTACACCCCCCCTTTGAACTTCTTGTTCAAGGAATTTGGATTCTTTACCTAGCTATCCCCGACTTTGATGGTGGACGATCTTTTAAGATCGCAAGAGGTTATTTCATAATAACACCTTTTGCTCTTATTTATGCCAAAATGGCATTGAAATGTTATGCATTTCTAAAGGCCCGGAAATCCTTTGCACTCGGACGCAATCCTCGTCTTATTGTTGGATATATGCAGCAACTGCTGCGAGAAGAAGGAGACAATCAACATGGTGAGGAGGATGTGAATGTGCTTCCACCGCCACTTGTAGTTACGGGCGAGGACAAAGGGCAAGTCGAGAAGCAACCTGAACCTCATGGTTACATGTTCAGAAATAACATGAAGGCACTTCAAGATGGCAACTTCGTGACCATTGACCGAGTTTGGCAGTTGGACAACATGTTTCTGATGCCAATACCACAACCACTGAAAGATATATGCTTGTCATTTGCATTGTTCAAGTTGCTAAGGTGTCGATTTGCAAGGTACAAACTCGCCCATGTTATCACTAAGGAGACCATCAAATTCGTCAGAAGTGTCTTGCTAGAGGATGGTGAACATGAAAGAGCGTTCAGGATGATTGCAGATGAGCTTTCTTTTCTTCATGATTATTACGATTCACCACTCCCAGTCCTCTACTCAGGTAGCTGGTTTACTACAACATTAAGTATGGTCATCTCACTCTTGAGCATATGTTACTGCATACTTTATGTTCTGGACATCATCAAAGAAGCTAGGATACCATGAGAAGTTCCTCAGGATGGTGCCACAATTACTTGCATGTACTTCTGTACTATGAGCGAACTCGGGAGGCTTAGCCAACGACCAATATGGTTTGGACGTGTGCATTTCGATCTAGTGCCAGGGCTGTTACTCATTGTGTTCGTTGTGGTTGCTGAGGCGAGGGACATTGCTTCCCACATATGCTCCAACTGGACCAAGGTAATCCTCACGTGCCGCTGTGTGCGCCGTGCCTCCTTGAAGCTTTCTCCCGTTGTCCCGAAATGGGCCACCGGTTTGTTGAGATGTAGATGTGACAGGTTGATGAGGCATTGGAACGACAAAATAAGACAAAGCTCATTGTTGGTACTTCACCCAAGGCAAATTCACCAACTTGTTCTACCCGGTTGCCTTCTTCGTTTGCTGGACCGAAAGAAGAATAATGTCGAAGTACCAACGGCAGTGAAGGCTTGCATCATTGACGCCCTGAGAAGCACAAGCAGTGGAGCCCTAAGCAAAGGCACAACTTCCCTGCGCCAGAGCCAAGATGGCCGAAGCATACTCTGGGCATGTAACAATAGCAAAGGTACATCTGACACCATACTTGTGTGGCACATCGCCACGACCATCCTTGCAGCAAGGCATCCACACCACCAACATGACGATCCTCATGGTCGTGGGCGGCCTTCTTCTATTGTTTCTGCGAAGAAGATCGCTGCCACTCACCTGTTGCGCTACTGCGCGTATCTGGTGGCCTCCTGCCCCGAGCTACTTCCTGATGATGATGCATGGAGCAGGTATCTCTACAAGGAAGTCAAGAAGGACGCCGACCGAGCCCTCGCCATCGGCAGCAGCGCACCAGTATCATCCATGTCGCCAAAGCGGGGTACCGGAAGCTGGTCGAATTGTTGGGCGCTACACAGAATCATGAGGTGCTCAAGGATGCCGCGAAGCTCGCAGAGCAGCTCGGGGAGCTGGCAGGAGGCGAGGAGACGGCGTGGGAGTTGCTAGCCGGGTTTTGGTCGGAGATGATCCTTTACCTGGCTCCGTCGGACAACCTCAAAGGGCACCTGCAGGAGATCGACCGGGGCGGCGAGCTGATCACGCTCCTCTGGGCCTTGCTCACCCACATCGGGATCGTCGACAGGCCCAGCGACACCGCTGCAAGTGCTCCAGCCACTGGTGTTTAAGTTTGCTCTGCCTATTTGTTAGAGTTGTGTCGAATATTATTGTACAAGTTAGGTTACAGTTGGACTTCGAGTCATACGGTGTGTAGACAGGATATGGAGTCGTGTCCAAGTAGAACACTTGTATCCTAGGCCTCTCATATATAGCGAGGGTAGACACACGATGTAACCTATGCCAACATAATAGCACCGGAACGCAGGGGAAGCCGGCGGCATGTGCCGGTGTCCAGGGCGACCGGGTGCGGTATTGTAGCGGTGTCATGGGGAGGAGCGCCCATAGTCAGGCCCCGGGGATGTAGCCATATCGGTGAACCTCGTTAACAAATCTCGGTGTCGTGCTTGTGTGATTGCTTGGTCCTCGGTAGATCAACGAGGTGCGCCTCAAAATAATTCTAACAAGTGGTATCATGAGCAAGGTTGGAGAGGCTGCGGATTGTTGATCTAGAGGAAGCGACGAAGACCGGCGGATGGTCACGGTGAACGTGCGGATTCACACGATTTCAGGAGGACCGCGGCAACGTTCGGAGATCGTCAGGCGCAAAGCAATTAGGACACACGAAGGCAGATGCGTTTGTCTGGCGGCGATTGCAGCGGCAGCATGCTAATGCGGATCTCGGCGGAATCGTGCTGAAGCTGAACTTCTCGGCGTCTCGTTGTTGGCGAGATGCGATCGTTGGCTGGCGGCACGTGCGGACTCGCTTGCCAGGGTGTGTACGCCGAACGCTCGATGCCCAAGCATGCGGCAAGGCCGCGGTTCAGGTGCGGGCGTGACCGACGCACCGAAGGACGTGAGGCCTAGTCGCGGGCGGCCGGGCGGGGCATGAGGCACGATGGCCTATGGCTGCGAGGCCCAGGCTGGGCTGTTTGGGAGCCGCGTGATGCAAGACCCCACGTGGGAAGCCGGCTGCGAGCAAACTAGTCTGACAGAAGCAATGGCGTGAGATTTGTTGCTGAAAAAAGGTGCAGTTCTTGTGCGTGCATGGAGGAGCTATTAGTGGACCAAGACAAGAGAAGGGAACTGTGCGGAGGGATCACTTGGTCAAGTTTGCATGAAAATTTCTCTTGTGGGTCATGTTTGCTAAGAGTGCTTGGTGTGTGTACGTTAAGGACGGCAGCACGCGCATAAGGCTTGGAGGAGCCTGGAATGCGTCGTGGCAGGATCATGCATACGCAGGGCGTCAAGGCAATGCACGGAGATGTGCAGACACGACGCAGGGTGGAGCATGGTTGCAGTCGGATAATTTCGGCTGGGTCGGACTGGACTGTCTGATGGATCGACGGATATGTTGGTCAAAGCAGAAGACGGCGGTGATTTCAGCGACGACGACATAGGAGCGTGATGCTGATGGTGGCCAACTTCTGGAGCGTGGAAACACGTGATGCAGGCTTGAGGGCTTGTGCAGCTTCGACAAGACAATGACGCAGGGTTGATTCAAGGTTGTGTACACATGAGAGCTTGAAGTCGACAGGGCGTGGGGGTGGCTCGTACAACTACCATGGAGTCATGTTGAAGGTGGAGTCTGATGGACGACTTCACTCTGTGCTGATGGAGGGGCTACGGCGTAAGAATTCAGAGAGTCGAAGCCTATTTCAGCGGGATAGCGAGAGACACGTGGATCGGACTGGGTACCAGTGGTCTGATGAAGACGTGATACTCGGCATCGGTCGGTGATGATCGGTGGTTCTCTGCAGTGGGGGTTGAGGCAGTGTGGGCTAGCTACCCGGGAGACTCGACCAGGACAGCAGAGGCTCGACGCGGTGATAGCGGCGAGGCGTGCGGAAAGCACGGGACACGGCGACAGGCCAAGGCACTGGTGGTCAGACATGTGGTCAGGCAAACTGTGCAGGGGGTGCTGAAGCAGTGTTGACGAGTACCGGATTCAAGTTGGTGACTGGGTCTATCGGTGCTAGTTGATGCACAGGAGTTGACCGTGGAGAATCTGAGAAAGTGGCGGAAAGTCTGAAATTGTCAAAAGCTGAGAGAGTACATGGTCGTATATTCTGTTCTGTTCGGTGCACATGGCAAAGTGCGGATGACAAATACAGAAGGAGGCGGAGTGCTATAGCTGTGGGACATGCCAGAGACTATCCGGAAAAAGGATGAGACAACTGTGAATTTGACTCAGGGTGACACAGGGCGACGGTGAAATTCCTTCAAGTTTTAGACAAGCACTCAAGAAAGAGCGGTGACGTTGAGTTCAGGTAACTCTTATATGTGGCGTCCAATATGTGAGTTGTTCACTTTAACGCAGACTGTGATCGGTGTGTGATGGTGTTGGATGGATACTCCGGAAGTTGGAAGCACAAGGTAGAGTAATGAGGAACTTAATTTTGCTCGAGTGTTGATTGTGAAGAAGACAAGAAGGGATTACAGTTGCAGGTGGAATCACATGGAGTCTGGGAGTAGCAGCGTTGCTCATGGCGTATCTCAAGTCCAATGTACATGGAGGTTCGACGCACGGATGAATTCAAGGTGGTGAAGAATATTCGCCAAGGTGGAGTTTGTTAGAGTTGTGTCGAATATTATTGTACAAGTTAGGTTACAGTTGGACTTCGAGTCATACGGTGTGTAGACAGGATATGGAGTCGTGTCCAAGTAGAACACTTGTATCCTAGGCCTCTCATATATAGCGAGGGTAGACACACGATGTAACCTATGCCAACATAATAGCACCGGAACGCAGGGGAAGCCGGCGGCATGTGCAGTGTCGAGGCGACGGGTGCGGTATTGTAGCGGTGTCATGGGGAGGAGCGCCCATAGTCAGGCCCCGGGGATGTAGCCATATCGGTGAACCTCGTTAACAAATCTCGGTGTCGTGCTTGTGTGATTGCTTGGTCCTCGGTAGATCAACGAGGTGCGCCTCGAAATAATTCTAACACTATTCATGCACACGCTGATATGCATGCTTAGCTGGAGGCTGTGGATTTCAGTTCCTTTCACTGTTACTGCTCTTGGTTGTGAGTGTGTTTAAGGTCTTGCTGTTGGGTGTGAGTGTGATTTTAGGCCTTGTTGTTGGCCCTTTTTATTTATTTTCTCTCATTTCTATTATCCAAGAAGAGATTGGAAGTGTGTGACGTGTGAGAGAGATGAGACATGGGGATAGTGGGATTGTGACTTTTCGAGTGCCAGAGATAATGAGAAGTTTGTGGTGCTATCTTACTGCTTCTGGGAATGTGACTTCTGAACCTTTACTAAACCGTTCCATAGTTATGTGTAGCCCGTGCGCAAGGCCGGAGGTAGATAACTCCTTGCATCGCCGTCCATGTCCTTGTGGAGCGCAATGCGTCCATGGCGCTGCCCACGCACGCACGCAAGCCTTTGGGCATCGAGAGCCCGCGCCAGCATCGTCTTGAAGTAGTAGAGCCGCATCGAGTCCAGTGATCCAGTCGTCGGTCGCCAGCACGGTCACACCTAATACGCTGCATGCACCACTCAGCCGCGATGTACCGGTGCTCTGCGGCGCACTGGGGCTGGCGTCGGCGGAGCGCCCGTGCCGTGTCGCGAGTGTCCTCGCGCACAACGACGTCCGCGGCGGTCGTGCCGGGCGAACGAGCTGTCCCAGGGAAAGCATAGCCAAAGCTAACGCAGTATTTAGAGGAAACACTAGTCTCTTTCCAAAGGATTTTCGGATGAATTTTGGAGAGCTGGAATCTTTAAGAAATTTCTAAATTTGTTGTTTCATTCATTTTTTTGGAAAAGGAGGATAAACGCCGACCTCTGCAACTGGACGATGCATACGGCCATCTTATTAATTATTCACAAAGACCATACAAAGTAATACATCAGTGAGCCTTAAGCCACAATCTAGGCAACACCTGTTGCTACTCCTATCCCATTGATGAAGGTGTGCCGAATATCGGGCAAAATACCAAACGGACATCGCATCAAACCCTAACATCTAAAGCCGGATGCCTCAGTCCAGCCACACACCGGGACTGGGCCCATACCGGACCGACGCACTCTCAGAGGCTGCCGCCTCCATCTTCCACCGGTCCATCTCCAGAGCAGCAACTGACCTATCGACCTCGCCTGGCCTGCCGTCGACGCCACCACGACGCCAGACAACTTCACCATCCTCCACGAATCCGTCCACACACGCTCGTCGCCGAACCTCCGCAGCAACATGCCATCGGGATCTGCCTTCGGCCTTGTGGTGGATGAGACACCGCTCTTCCGCTTGTCCCGTCCAACTGGCACCTGCTCCAAAATGATGCCCTTAGGAGGGACAACGGCATCAAAGGTACCATCATCGTCCGATCTGGTAGATCCAGATCTAGCATTTCCCCTGGAGCATCACGAATGGGGTGCCACGACCTGCAACAACGATGCCTCGAGAAGGGAACGACGTCATAGACGCCGCCATCGTCCGCCGTGACCGAAGTCAGCGCGATTTTCATCGGAAGTCGCGTACCCCAAACCTCGCAGCTGGGTGGAACCGAACGGAGCCTCGCCGTGGAGACGAGGGCCGCCGTCGGTACACCGGCAGGGAGCCTCCAGCCGCCCCTCACCGGTCCTCCTCGCGCCACCGGCCGGCCAAGGCCGTACCGAGACGGATCTGGACAGGACGCCAGATCCACAGCCATCGGAGCCACCCATGTGCCCCCGACCGCCACACCGCCGGCCATGTAGGTCCCCATGTTAGAATTATTGTATAAGGATAGAAGAGGTGTTTAACTTGTATGCAACTCTATCTCATCTTCTCTTTATCCCTTGTAACGACCTTCTCCTGGTCGATCTCCTCCTAACCGATCTCCCTCTCCCTCGATCGGTTTTCTCTCTGTAAACGTATGCTCCAAGGCATTGCCTCAATATATACACGCGGCCCGAGACAAAGGGTTCTACGCTTCTCAAACTATTTTACATGGTAACAGAGCCTCTTCCTCATCAGATCAAGAGAGATCGCATCTAGCTACCGTTCGCGACCGAGCCATGTCCACCACCTCCGCCTCCATGTCACCTAGCACCATGGGCGCGATCACCACCACCTCCTCCGCCTCCACCTTTGCTTCCTCATCCACCGCTACCAACACCTTCCTCGGATCACCACCACAGGAGAAGCTGATGAGGGGGAACTTCCTCCTCTGGAAAGCCATCGTGCTTCCTCAGATCAAGGGTGCTCAGATGGAGCACCACCTTGACCCCACGAGCCCGCCACCGCCGGCTACCCTCACCATCACCAAGGAGGGCAAAGAAGAGCAAGTCGCCAACTTCGCCCGCACCCTCTGGTATGCGCAACAACAACAACTCCAAGGGTTCTTGATGGGTTCTTTTCCCGCGAGATTCTCTCTCAGGTGGCCACGCTCCAGACGCCGGCCGCGGTATGGCGCGCCATCAACGACATGTTTGCTGCCCAGAGCCAAGCGCAGGCGATGAACACCCGCATCGAGCTCACCAACCTTAAAAAAGGTAATATGTCTATGGCAGAGTACCTCGGCAAGATCAAGACGCTCACAGATAAAGTCGCGTGCACGGCCTCGGCGCTCTCCGACCCGGAGATCATCTCCAAGATCCT
Source organism: Aegilops speltoides (assembly GCA_021437245.1). Lineage (NCBI taxonomy): Eukaryota > Viridiplantae > Streptophyta > Magnoliopsida > Poales > Poaceae > Aegilops > Aegilops speltoides. Next base: position 459,170,555 of record CM038146.1, on the reverse strand, counting down.
TGCTGGCCTTGACATGGAATATAACCCTGTCGTCTCTGCTCTTGCTGCACGCGTGGAACCAATCACGGTCCCAGAACTGCATAGTCAGCTCCTCAGTTTTGATGCCCGCCTCACCCTCCTCCACGACGGCGATCTCCGGCAATCATCTGCATACTCCGCTGCACGGGGTCGCGGCCGTGGCCGTGGTCACCAGGGCGGCAACCGTGCCGGTGGTCGCGGCCATGGCTCCTCTTCGGGCGATGGCGCACGCTCTGGTGGCCCCTACGGCCACAACACCGAGGGCGGCGGCTACGGCAACAACCATGGGGGTGGCGGCTTCAACTCCAACACTGGCCGCCGCCCCTCCTCCTCCCGTAGCCGTCCTTGCTGTCAGCTCTGCAAGAAGGCCGGTCATGAGGTCATTGACTGTTGGCATCGGTATGATGAGAACTTCATCCCGGATGCTCGCTTGGTTGCAGCTGCTATGCGCGAGCAAGGCGGGGATGGTGTTTGGTATGTTGACTCCGGCGCTACGGACCACGTCACAAATGAGTTAGAGCAACTTGCTCTGCGCGAAACGTACCATGGCACCGATCAGATCCACACTGCTAGCGGTAAAGGTATGGATATTTGTCATATTGGTCAAGTTTCTCTTAATTCCCCTAACCTTCAACGTGATCTAGTTCTTAAGGATGTTCTTCATGTTCCTCAAGCTGATAAAAACCTTGCCTCTATGTCTCGCTTAGCCACTGATAACAATGTTTTCTTTGAGACTCATCCTCGCTATTTTTTCATTAAGGATCGGGCAACGAGGGCACTTCTCTATCACGGTAGATGCATTGGCGGCCTCTACCCCATCTCATCCGGAGCATTTCGCAACAAGCATCGTCGAGTCTACTCCGTCATCAAGCCTTCTTTGGCAAGGTGGCATCAAAGATTAGGTCATCCCTCATCAGTCATAGTTAGGCAAGTAGTCAATAAAGACAATCTTCCTTTGTCACTTAGTTCCAATAATGAGTCTGTTTGCGAAGCATGTCAATGTGCCAAGAGCCATCAGCTTCCCTATCCTAAGTCTACTAGTGTTTCTCATGCTCCCCTACAATTGATCTTCAGTGATGTATGGGGTCATGCCCGAGATTCTTTTGGTCGAAAAAATACTATGTTAGCTTCATTGATGATTACAGCAAGTTTACATGGATTTATTTGCTCAAGTATAAATCTGAAGTTTTTTCCATCTTTCAAGAATTTCATAAACTTGTTGAGAGACACTTTGATAAGAAAATCATAGCAGTCCAAAGTGACTGGGGAGGGGAGTATGAAAAACTCAACTCCTTTTTCCGCAGTATTGGGATCACCCAATATGTGTCTTGTCCTCATGCTCATCAGCAGAATGGCTCTGCTGAACGCAAACACCGCCATATTGTTGAGGTTGGTCTCTCTCTTTTAGCTCATGCGTCCATGCCCCTCAAGTATTGGGATGAGGCCTTCATCACAGCTACATATCTCATCAATCGTCTTCCCAGTAAGGTTATTGGCAATTCTACTCCTTTAGAACGCTTGTATAACCAAAAGCCAGATTACAATTATCTCAAAAAATTTGGGTGTGCTTGTTACCCCAATTTACGTCCATACAATCGTCACAAACTTGAGTTTTGTTCCACACAATGTTGTTTTTCTTGGGTACAGTAATCTTCATAAAGGTTACCAGTGCCTTGAACCATCCACCGGATGCATCTATATCTCTCGAGATGTTATTTTTGATGAGACACTATTTCCTTTCTCCAAGCTTCATCCCAATGCGGGTGCTTTGCTTCGTGCAAAAATCGCACTTCTCTCCGACTCTCCTACACGTCCTGATCACGGGGGTGAATTAACTGATCATGACCATGTGCAAAAATCCAAAGAAAATTGCGTTTCCAATACCTCTTGTGTAGATTCTACTTATCATTTTATGTGCACACAGGACAAACCAGGACCGGACTCCTATGCTGATCCTGCTGCCAGCGCGCGATCCGAGCCGGATTTGCGTCAGACTGCGGGCGCGCGATCCGATGCAGATCCGCCCCTGTGCTCTCTGGTGGCCGACAGCGGCGCAGCCGACCAGGTGGGTCGCGCCAGTCCAGGCGCGTCGCGCCAACCTCCGCCAGCGTGCCCCGAGACGCCCATCGAGCGAGGCGCAGAGGGGAACGAGTCCCTCGTCGCCACGTCGCCTTGGGCCCCACCGACCGGTTCGGCCGGTTCTGCTGCGACACCACGGGACCCGCCAGGCGGTTCTGATTTGCCGGTCGGCCCTGGCTGCACGCCAGACGAGGAGCAGCGCCAGCAGCGTGAATATTTCTCGGATCAGGAGCCCGATCTGCCTGGATCTTCTGTGCACAACACCGAAACAGCAGGATCTCCTGCACCACAACCTCTTCGTCGAAACACCAGGTCTCGGTCAGGTATTATTAAAGGAAAACAATATAGTGATGGTACAATAAGGTATAACCCGACCAAGCGTGCCTTCCTTGCCACTTCTGGTGAACCTGTTAATCTGCATGATGGTCTTGCTAATAAAGATTGGAAGGAAGCCATGGATAATGAATATAATGCACTTATAAAAAAATCAGAGTTCGCATCTAGTACCACCGCAACATGGCACTAATATAATTGACTGTAAATGGGTATACAAGATTAAGAGAAAATCAGATGGCAATATAGACAGATACAAGGCAAGGTTGGTTGCAAAGGGCTTCAAGCAAAGGTTTGGAATTGATTATGATGATACCTTTAGTCCTGTGGTTAAAGCAACTACTATTCGTCTTGTTTTGTCCATTGCTGTTTCCAGAGGTTGAAGCTTAAGACAGCTAGATGTTCAGAACGTGTTTCTTCATGGTGTTCTTGAGGAAGAAGTGTTCATGCGGCAACCACCAGGTTATGAAAATCGCAGCACACCACATTATGTATGTAAGTTGGATAAAGCCTTATATGGCGGGCTCCAAGAGCATGGTATTCTAGGTTGAGCATGCAGCTACAGCATCTTGGCTTCACATCGTCCAAGGCAGATACATCCTTGTTCTTTTATAGCAAAGGCAATATCACTGTTTTTGTCCTTGTTTATGTTGATGATATAATTGTTGCTAGCTCAAGTCAAGAAGCCACTACTTGTTTGCTTAAGGATTTAAAGCTTGAGTTTGCTCTCAAAGATCTAGGTGATCTTCACTACTTTCTTGGCATAGAGGTAAAGCAGATCAGAGATGGAATACTTCTATCACAAGAGAAATATACAGCTGATGTTCTAAAGAGAGTAGGATTGGAGAATTGCAAACCAGTCAGTACACCAATCTCCACCTCAGAGAAGCTTACAATTGACAGTGGAGAAGCTCTTGGTCCAGAGGATGCAACAAATTATAGAAGTGTTGTAGGTGCCTTGCAATATTTGACTCTTACACGTCGTGATATCTCTTATTCAGTAAACAAGGTATGTCAATATTTGCATGCTCCTACAACCACTCATTGGACAGCAGTTAAAAGAATTCTAAGGTATCTTCAGTATACTCAAGGACTTGGACTTCAGATTGTCAAGTCCCCTTCCTTGCTTGTTACTGCATATTCTGATGCAGACTAGGCAGGGTGTGCTGATGATAGGAGATCTACTGGTGGTTTTGCTGTGTTTCTGGGATCTAACCTTGTGTCATGGAGTGCAAGAAAGCAAGCTACTGTTTCAAGATCCAGTACAGAGGCTGAATACAAGTCTTTGGCGAATGCTACAGCTGAAGTGATGTGGATACAAACATTACTTTATGAACTTGGGATTAAAGCTCCAAAAGCTGCACGGCTGTGGTTTGACAATATTGGTGCAACTTACCTTTCAGCAAATCCTGTTTTTCATGCACGAACAAAACATATTGAAGTGGATTTCTATTTTGTCAGAGAGAGTAGCTCGAAAGCTACTTGAGATCCGGTTTATTCCTTCAGGGGATCAACTTGCGGATGGGTTCACTAAACCCTTGACAGAGAGAAGACTAGACGAGTTCAAGTACAATCTCAACCTTAGCAAGGCTTGAGGTTTAGATTGAGGGGGAGTGTTAGAATTATTGTATAGGGATAGAAGAGGTGTTTAACTTGTATGCAACTCTATCTTATATTCTCTTTATCCCTTGTAACGACCTTCTCCTGGTCGATCTCCTCCTAACCGATCTCCCTCTCCCTCGATCGGTTTTCTCTCTGTAAATGTATCCTCCAAGGCATTGCCTCAATATATACATGCGGCCCAAGACAAAGGGTTCTACGCTTCCCAAACTATTTTACACCCCATTGTTGCCGCGCAGCAGGGGAGCCGCCCTGACTACCGCCCCCGGCCTCCCCGCATGAGACACGGCCTCCGCCTCACCAGATCTGCCGCGGCGACCACCCGCCCTAGATCTGCGGCCCTTGCCGGCGGCAGCGGCGGCTGGGGATGGAGGAGCGGGGAGGGGCTGGCGGCATGGGATCGGGGGCCCCTGGCGCCACCTGAGGGGAGGCGACGTGTGGGTGAGCGGAGAGACACGAGGGGTTGGAGCACCTGACGTTAGCTTGATGCTTGTTTTATTCATAGGTTATATGAATTTTCTTTTCTCCTGTGTATTTCATTGCACTACATTTTCTAAGAAATTTTACATCCTCTCTACGTCTTGAAAAGAATTCTTCACTTTTCATGCGGTGCAATGAAACAAAGTTTAATGCAATGCAATCACGTAGGATGCGCGAAAGCGTCTCCTACAACCCAGCTGCACGGCCGGACTAACCATCCCTATGACGCTGCGAGGTGATCAGCCCTTGTAGTCGTGAATTCTTGGCATTTTAGCATTCGGAGACATCTTGCATGCATGCTGGTGGAAGTGGAACAGCCGCGTAGGATAATATAACATCTTCCATGGACGCTTCTCTCCAAATCCAAATGAGCACCAGAGATCTGTCGCGCAAAGCAGTGGTCCATGAATAGATAGCTGGCTAGGGTACTCGCATAAGCAAAGAACATGCATGGATATGGATGGTAATCATGCATACACATGAAATATCTAACGGCAAACTATTCATATAAAGATACGACACAGGGCGCTTTGGGACAGAGGAATAAGACAGAGAAAGCAACATATTATTGGCAAAAAGGAGAAGATAAAGAAAAACCGATATCTCTTGTATGGTAAAGCTGGTCCTTTTGGACCATCACAATTGTGCTTGTGAATTTAGTAGTAGTACTAGTATATATCATAGTTCCATGTCTCCCATGCTTTGCAGACAGACAGTAAACAAAAAAGACACGGGGCGCAGTCCGCATCGACTTCTCCGCTTGATCGACATTGTGACCCACAAGGTACATTACTCTACTGGCTTTGTTAGGCTGGTCATAGTGGGGAGTATCATACACTAGTATCATACACCAGTTCATTTTTCGTCACGCTGTAATATTTCTCCACTTTCCCCTTTTGCCCTCGCACTTGCTCTCTCCCCAACAGGCCCCCGACTACCACTCGCCTCCTCCCACCCACCCCGCCCACCATCGCCCACCGCTAGCTCCGACGACCCCCACCTTGGCGCCCATCCACGAGCTGGAGCAGCCGGATGAGGACGACCCCACCAAGACCGCCTCTTCCTCCGGCGACCACGCCACCCTGCGCCACCAGGACGCCGCCGCACCACCACCGAGCTTCCAGCTCTCCCCGTCCCAATCCCCTCCTCCGCTGGCCGCTCCTCCAAGACCACGAAGCGGCAAGAGGCGGAGGACAGCAGCAGCTGCGCCCGCCTCTCTCCCACGCCAGCAGAAGCCGTGCTCGATCCGGTCAAAGGTGATATTTTTACACGGGAATCGGTGCTCGATCCATGCTGGAGCAGCGGGAGGAGGACGGCGGTGTAGTGGGCTTGTTCTTCCCTGCCGTCGACAAGCAGCCCCGGCCTGTTGACCCGCGCGCCCTTGTCTTGGCCCCCTATCTTTCTCAACCATTCTCTCTCGATAGTATTTCAATCACTTTTTCCCGTCCTATGTATCCCGCCCTCTCTCTTTACTGCTAAATTCCCACTTTAAAATTGTGCATTGGATTTTTACTCTTCACACCACCCTTTTATACCCATGATTAAAACCCCATGCAAAATGAGAAGTGTTTTCGACCCTTCCTCACGCGTCTCCATTTCTGGCAGGCCCCACGATGTCTATCATGGCCGTGACTTTGTTGAATTGATCATCGATCGGGTGATCTAGATCTAGCAGAATGTTCTTGCCGATGTATGTGGTCGCCATAAGGTTATGGACCGGGGGTGCAATGAACCATCACATCGTCTGACTCCTCTTCAAGGATGGAGATGTGGATCTAGTGGGTATACACTACCACAGGAGTGGTGTTGACGGGGGCCGCATGGTGCAGCCTCCGCCACTGCTCCATGTCGATGGTGGTAGCCCACCTGTTGGCGCGTCCTGATCATGTTGCAGGCGTAGTTGTGCCTACGTGAGGGCTTAATGTTGGGCCTCCATGTCTTTTATCTTCGGATCGTCACCGACATTCAACATGTGAAGGACTCCGAGCTCAGCCATTGTAGCTGCATTAGGGTCGGTTGCATTCGCACCATCGGGTTGTGGGTAAACTGGCGCTTGGAGTGTCAGTGCCGGTGTTGACCACGAGATCCTCCTCCAGTGCTACTCCTGAAGGGCGGCTATCAAGCTCTTGTCCTCAAACTCATATTGGATCCACCTTCGCCACAAGCTAGTAGGGGCGGGCTTGTGGGTTGTTAATGTAGATAACAGGCAATGCTTGAGCATTGGCTCCTGCACTCGGTGAAGTGTCGGGTTGCAAAGACGCATTTTGCCAAACCGGTCAATGATGAACTTCAAGCTCCCAAAGATGAGAAACTGGCCTTAAGAGAGGGAGAAATGAGGTTAAGGTAACCCACCGCATTGGTGATGAAGCTCAGGGTGCCAAAGGATCCCAACTTATTGTGCTTGCTAGAAATCGGGTGTTACAGGCTCTCCGCACTGTTTTTCGTGGATGTCGCCTTTTACAGTCGGCCATCTCCTTTCCTCCCTGCACTGGTCCAATCTATGCGTGTGTGTGCCATGTGTTCACTTTGGCGCTCAGCTGCCCACCTATGTTTCTGTTGCCCCAACCTACCTATCCATGTGTGTGTACTCTGCTCGATTCTTGCGAATGATATTCGTAGCCCTACAAATCAAGGGAGGGGGAGAAATGTGTTGGCTATGTTAGTTGTGTCTGTCGCTTGGTGATGTGCATAGTGTGTCTACTCTACAGGGTGTTACATACAACCGTTCAGCCTTGAGTTGCGGTGCCGCACGACCCAGCAAATGCAGCACACGCTGCACGGGGTGCCACTCGCACAACACAACCACCGCAACTATTGTAAGGTATGGTAATTCTATGACGTTGTGAGTGGAAAGGAGCATCTGCGTAGCAGGGAAGTATGTCTGCTGGTATTAATATTGCACTTGACGTGCCTTGAGGCTCATGCAGTCCATATAGAACAGAAAATGCAAGATGAGTGCCAAACATGTTTTTGGACTCCGGATTAAATTACTAAGATTAGTTAATTAATCTTATTTCTTGTTCAGATGCGAATGATATGGTTAGTCAAGTTGTCTTAATCAAGTTATTATGTTCGTGTTACACTCCTATTCTCTACAGGTGGTCAGTTCTAATCATTTTATATAGGTAGGCTGCAATGATTCTTAGCTATATTCTCAAGCCTACAATTATGTAAATCAACAGAATCTAAAACTTAATGTTACGCTCCAAATAAAATTGAGCTTGCAGAAAGTTTATACATGCACCGCAAAGATCAAAATGAACTTATATTTTTTGTTCGCCAAAAGGTTATAAATATACATAGGAATAACATCGATATAGAAATCTGTCAATATCACCATGCGAGCACAGCCAAGCCTGTTTGATTTATAATATCCATGCACCAAATGCTAAGTACGCTTGATTTATAATATCCGCCCACTAGACGTGCTTCACCGCTACGCTGGAGACCATCTCCATCTCCTATACTTAAATACATGCATCAAACTATATAAGATGCCTAGTTTCATTTGCAGAAACAAAGCAGAGCACACATTGCACACTAGTAGTAGCGCAATCCATCAAACATACCATGGCCATCTCAAAAGCGTTGATCCTTAGCATCCTCGGGTGCCTCTGCTTCTGCAGTTCGGTCCTAGCAGCTCGGGAGCTCAACGATGACTTGTCGATGGTGGCAAGGCACGAGAGCTGGATGGTGCAGTAGAACCGTGTGTACAAGGACACTACTGAGAAGGCACATCGATTTCAGGTGTTCAAAGCCAATGTCGGGTTCATCGAGTCGTTCAACACCGAGAACCGCAAGTTCTATTTGGGCATCAATCAGTTCACCGACCTAACCAATGAGGAGTTCAAGGCGACAAAGGCTAGCAAGGGATACAAACCAAGCTTGGAGAGGGTTCCTATCGGATTCAGGTACGAGAATGTAAGTCTCGATGCACTTCCGGAAACCGTAGACTGGAGGACCAAAGGTGCAGTTACTCCCATCAAGGATCAGGGCCAATGTGGTGAGTATATTAAGGATAATGATGTATTGTATATATGTTTAGTTTTTTGAGAATGTCGTCTTATAATATCTACTAAACCATAATCATGTGTAGGTTGTTGTTGGGCATTTTCTGCTGTCGCTGCTATGGAGGGCATCGTTAAACTCAAAACTGCCAAGCTTATGTCATTGTCGGAGCAGGAGTTGGTGGATTGTGATGTCCATGGCGAAGACCAAGGTTGTGAAGGAGGGCTCATGGACGATGCCTTTAAATTCATTATCAAGAATGGCGGTCTCACCACCGAGTCCAACTACCCATATACCGCCGCAGATGACAAGTGCAAGAGTGGAACCAATGGTGCCGCAACCATCAAAAGCTATGAGGATGTTCCAGCCAACAACGAGGGAGCCCTCATGCAAGCCGTCGCAAGTCAACCCGTCTTGGTAGCTGTAGATGGAGGAGATATGACGTTCCAGTTTTACAAAGGTGGAGTGATGACTGGCTCATGTGGCACTAACCTAGACCATGGTATTGCAGCTATTGGTTATGGCAAGACCAACGACGACACAAAGTATTGGTTGTTGAAGAATTCATGGGGAACAACATGGGGCGAGAACGGATATTTAAGAATGGAGAAGGACATCACCGACAAGAGGGGCATGTGTGGCCTTGCGATGGAGCCTTCTTACCCCACTGCATAGAAAGAGTGTCCTATGCCACATATCCTCCTATGCACACAAATATCAAATAATTGCCCGCAACCACTTTAATTAAGTATAGTTTGTATTTGTATATAAATTATGTACAAATTTATGTCTTGTATAGTATTTCATTTTCCATGAATACAATGTAAATTATGTCACATATATAAGGATTGATGAAGAATTTGTGTTAGCTATATCATTCGGAGATTGTGAATTGTGCTGCCTCTTGTGCCTTCATGCATGTGTAGTGAACTATTTGAGTAGTTCATGTTTTTCCAGTAATCTTGGACCATATAAACAATATGTGAAAATGATGGAGCTGATCTGTAAATAAAAGTTGAAGCATGATGAATGTCAATTCGTTAATCTTGTAGAAATGAATTATGACGGACCATTCTCTCCCAAATCCCCGTTGTCCTGGTCGTTCAACCCTCGTACACCGGCCTCCTCTCCCCAACCCACAACGGCAGCCGCATGCCTCCTGCATGTACTAAAATTCAACAAACTAAAACTTGTGCTTTTGTATGCAAAGCACTGGCGCGTTCAATGTCCCATTGAACACTAATGTTAAGTTTTTGCTGCGAGGTTCCAAAGGTGGACAACCAGTGTTCCAGCAAATTTGTAGCGCTATGCAACTCCTGACGCTGAGGCTTGCTGTGGCCACCTCGATCCCGTGTTGTGGTGGAATATGGCGAAAGGCTGAAGAGGCACGAGCCCGGCCTGACGCCATGCAGGTGTCGTGGAACAGCCCGCCGAAGCTCCGGCGACGAGCAGAGCGACGAGTGTTGTTCCAGTGGCTGACACGTACGGGGAATGTGGTGGATGTATTCTCCTCCTCAAAGCCTCCTCCCCTTAAGCTGCTGTACGGCCAAGTTGCCCGGCCGGAAGGCCGGATTGCAGCCAGACGAGACGAACAACACCTTTGCATACTGTGTGTCTCGATGTGCTCAGTGCCTTCACCGGGCGCGCTACCCTAGCCGGGCATGGCTTCCGTCGACGGACGTTTCTCTCTCTCTCCAAATTTTTTTTAGAAAAGGAGGTATACCTCCGGCCTCTGCATTTGGACGATGCATATGGCCAATTTATTAATTATGAACACAAGACCTTACAAAGTCGTATAACAGTAATACCAAAGCCACCACCTGAGCAACCTCTGTCGCTACTCCTATCTAGCTGATGAAGGGGCGATGATGGTCTGGGCCTAATACCAAACAGATCTCGCAGCCAAACCTAACATCTAAGACCTGAGGTCCCAACCAGGACGCCTGCCGGGTATGGGCACCCACCAGTCCGGCGTGCTCCTCAACCAGGACGCCTGCCGGGTATGAGGCCGCCACATCCACCTGCCACATATCCATCTTCAGAGTTGTACTGCTGCATCGGCCTTGCCCAGTCTCTCTGCCGCCGACGCCACCACGACGCCAGACAGTATCAACCTCCTGCGCGTGTCCTTCGCCACACATCTGACGCCAAGCCTCAGCAGATCCATGCCGCCAAGAGCCGCCGCCAAGCATATGTAGAGAGAAACACCGCTACACCGAAAGGGAGGCAACACACCCCCATCCCTCACCTGCAGACCCTCCCATCCGATCCCAATGTCCTTGGCGCCGCCTCCAGGAAGGGTACGGTGCACGGGGCGCCGCCGACGCCCGATCCGCATCGGATCTTGGGTTTTCACCCGGACATGGCTCGGAGTGGAGAAATTGTGTCCTCAACAGCGCCCCCAAGGAGGAAAGCGGCGCCAAAAGGCGGCGTCGCCGCTGCCGGCCAGCCAAGGCGGCCAAGGTTTCCCTCGGACACCATGGATCTGGAAGATCCAAAACCGAACCGGGGACTCGGAAAGGATGCATGGAAGGGAGGGGCGCAATACCTCCAGATCTGGCACGGGAAGACCCCGCCGCCACCTTCCCCGGCTCCCGCGCGGGCTTTCCCGGCGGTCGTCTCCGGTGGCGGCGAGGGGGGTGGGGGGTGGCGGCGGGGGAAAACCCTAGACTCCCCGAGTCGCCCTAGGGGCGACGCGAGGGACGGGATGACCTCTCTCTCTCCAAATGAGCATTATAGATCTGCTGTTCAAAGCAGTGGTCCATGGACCGGTAGCTCATGTTCTGAGCCATATATGCATGGGTTGATGGTGTAATCATGCATACACATGAAAGATCTAACGGAAAACCATTTGAATAAAGATAAGACACAGCCACACAGGACGCTTTGGGACGGAGGAAAGAGACATAGAAAGCAGCATAATTACTGACAAGAAAAAGGAGGATAAAGAAAAAGAAAAAATACATAAACGAAAGCAACATATTCCAAAGAAAGAAACGGGAAAAGACAAAGACAAACATCTCTTGCAGGGTAAGGCTGGTCCTTTTTTGGACCATCACAAATGTGCTTGTGAATTTACTTGTTTCTATATATTACTAGCTCCATGTCCTCAATTTTTTGCAGATAACAAACAATAACCAAACAAGAGTACAAGACCAGGCGCTCCGTCTCGACGAGCCTACGACATACAAGGTACATTCCTCTACCGACTTATTCTATAAATCAGCATCATCCTGTGCTGATTGCAGCTTTGATGGCTTTTCATTCGTTTTCGGCTGAACTCTGCAAGTGCCTGCTGTTAGAGCGTCATTTCTAGTTGCATCTGTGCCAACAGTGGCTTTCATTATTTGAATTTTTTTAATGTGCCTAAAATTTATATTGATGTCTACATCTGATCTGACCATCAGCTCATGGAGGGCAATTCTACCTGCATGGAGCCCTATTTAAAGTGCTGCCAGCAGACGCTCAAATGTTTTATCAACTGCACCGATGGGGTCGAGGATAAGTTATTGGAATCCATATCAGGCCAGGTGTGGCGAGTGGAGGCGATGCTGCTCGTCAACACCATCCTTGCAGGAGTTATCATCGGAATAGGTGCCTATGGCCATCGTTATCGCCACTATGGCTTCACCTGCTATCTCTTGCTGGGGGCAACCACCTTGTTCCTACCCATCATATCTTATGTCCTCTCCGCATTTGGCTCCGTCGGCAAAACGTTTGGTGTCATTATCGACTCTCAATTGGTAGCCGAATGCTGGGTAGACTTCATTCACAAATACATGGTCATAGTATCCACATGCCTTGTTTTGATTTCTGCTATCAATACAAGCCCGATAGTTGCTACTGATGATAGAGAAGATCGAAGCATACACCCTCCCTTCGAATTTCTTGTTCAAGGAATTTGGATAGTTTACCTGGTTATCAGCAGTGATGCTATTGCGTATCAAAGTTATCTCAGAGTATTCGCAGCCTTTCCTCTTATCTATGTCAAAATGGCACTAAAATGTTATGCATTTATAAAGGCCCAGAAATCCTTTGCACTCGGACGCAATCCTTGCCTTATTGTTGGATATATGCAGCAGCTGCGGGAAAGAATTGATCAACATGGTGAGTCACCAACAGGCAAGGAGAATGTGCCTCCTCCACTTGTAGTCATGGGGGAGGACCAACAGAAACTAGAGAAGCAACCTCATGGTTACATGTTCGGAAAGAACTTGCAGGAGGTTCAACAGGGCGGCTTGGTGACCATTGACAGAGTTTGGCAATTACAAAACTTGTTTCTAAAAGATATATGCTTGTCATTTGCATTGTTTAAGTTGCTCAGGTGTCGAGTTGCAAGATACAAACTCACCGATGTGATCCCTACAGAGGCACTCAAATTTGTCAGGAGCTTCTTGCTAAAGGATGGTGAGCATGAAAGAGCCTTCAGGATAATTGCAGATGAGCTTTCTTTTCTGCATGATTATTATGATTCACCACTCCCAATCTCCTACTCAGATAACTGGTTGGTTATAGTTAGTATGATCATCTCACTCTCGAGTGTGGGTTACTGCATATTTGTCGGGATGGACATGGTGCACATTGCTGGTTGGAATACTGGGAAGCATCGCCATGGACTGCACACAATCACTTGCGGTTTCTATTGTCATAAGTTTTTATTCAATAGCCAGTACGTAAAGTATTTTTTTGGAAATTTGTATCTTGAGGTAGTTCCGCCACTGTTACTCCTTGTGTTTGTGGTGGCTGCTGAGCCGAGCTTCCCACATATGCTCTAACTGGACCAAAGTAATCCTCACATGCCGCTCTGTGCACCGTGCCTCGCAGCTTCCCCCCGTCATCCCGAAATGGGTAGGCTGTTTGTTGCAGTGCAGATGCAACATATTGATGAGGCATTGGAACGACAAGATGAGACAAAACTCGTTGTTGGTGCTTCGTCCAAGGCAATTTGATTTTCCTGGGTACCTCCCTCGCCTACTGCTGAACCGGAAGAGTAATAATGTCGAGGTACCAACGGCAGTGAAGATTTGCATCATCAGCACCCTAAGAAGTACCATTAGAAGCAATGGAGCTAGCCTAAGCAACGGCAAAACGTCCCTGCGCTAGAGCCAAATTGGCAGAAGCTTACTCTGGGCCTGTAACAACAACAAAGGTACATCTGACACCATACTTGTGTGGCACATCGCCACGACCATCCTTGAAGTGAGGCACCCACACCACCACCAAGATGGCCAGCCTTCTTCTGTTGTTTCTGAGAAGAAAATCGCCTCCACTCACCTGTCGTGCTATTGCGCATATATGATGGCGTCCTGCCCCGAGCTACTTCCTGATGATAATACATGGAGCAAGCACCTCTACAAGAAAGTTAAGAAGGACGCCGAGCGAGCCCTCGCCGGTGGCGGCAGCGGCATTGAGGTGCCATCCCCCATGTCGCCGGAAGTGGTTATCGAGTTGTTGGGCGCGGAAGGGAATCATGAGGTGCTCCAGGATGCCGCGAAGCTAGCAAGCCAACTTGTGGATCTGACCGGAGGCGAGGAGATGGCGTGGGAGTTGCTGGCTGGGTTTTGGTCGGAGTTGATCCTGTACGTGGCTCCGTCGGACAACATCAAAGGGCACCTGCATGCCATCGACCGGGGTGGCGAGCTGATCACGCTCCTCTGGGCCTTGCTCACCCACGTCAGCATCGTCGACAGGCCTGACGACGCCGCTGCAGGTGCTCCAGCCGCCGCCGCCCCTGCAAGTGCTCCAGCCACCACCGTCGCCAGGCCCGACGCCGCTGCAAGTGCCCCCTCAGTTAGTAGTGTTTAAGTTTGCCATACCTATTCTCTTTAACAGAATATCACGTATACATTTTTTGCAGGTTTTATTCCGGACTACGGCTCTGATTCGTTCGTGGTCGCTACTCACCCAGACGGAGGCCAGGGAGCATTTGGTTACTAGGTCTGTCCGTTGGGAGATGGTAGCTCGGGATATCTTCAACCGGTTTGGATGGCGGTCATGTAATAGGATAGGCATTTAGTATTCCTATCTAGTTTGCCCAGCCGGTTGTGGCACATTGATGTGGCTAGTTTGATGTATCTAGCTTATCCGGGCTCTGTGTGAGCTTGTTTTGCTTCTTTTTTTCAATTTTCAGGACCTTTGGAACCATGTTGATACTACTCTATTTTGTTAATAAGAGGGCCGTATGCATCATGCTGATGCAGAGGCCGGGGTATCCCCCTTTTCGAAAAAAATGCATATGCTAATTTGCATGCTTAGCTGTTGATTTCATTTCCCTTCATTGTTCATTAAGGTCTTGTTGTCACTTGTCAGTGTGTTTAAGGTGCTGTTGGTTGTGAGTGTGCTTTAAGGCCTTCTTGTTGGTTGGCTTTATTTTGATTTCTCGTTTCTGTAAGCCAAGAAAAGATGGCAAGTGTCTGAGAGAGAGGAGACCTGGGGATTGTGGTGTTGTTTTACAGCTTCAGAGATATGAAAAGTTAGCGCCGTTTTTCTTGCCGTTTCTGGCTTGTGATTTTTCAAGTCTCAGTCGTTCTAAACCGTCTCATAAGTTACTTGGCCCGTGCAAAAGGCCGAAGGCAAACGACTCCCTGATTGCCCTCCATGTCTTCGACTGCCCATGCCGGCCTTTCGCAAACGACTCCCTGAGTTTCCTCCATGTCTTCAAATTGAATGGCACTCAAGGTGAAAAACCGCGGTGCATGTGGCACGGCATCACACCTGATGGTCCAGGCAAAAACCGCGTGCCGTGATTCTGGATCGGGCGCAGATCTTTGCGCTCCCACCTCTCCTCCTCCTCTCTTTCTCTCCCCCATGCCGCCATCGTTGCAAGGAGCAGGGGACATAGGTGCCGTGGACACACTACTAGGGAAAAGCCTAGCAGTAGCGCGGGTTTTGGGCCTATCAGTAGCGCGGGCACAAGCGCTACTGATAAGGCGCTACAGCTAATGCTTAGCAATAGCGGCTTGACGACGCCATTGCTAAATTGACTTACTAGCAGCGGTTCTTTATAACATCGCTATGTTAATTAGTAGTAGCGCTTCTCCTAACCCGCTACTACTACTATTTAGTATTTTATTTCTTTTCTATTTCATGTTGTATTCATACACCTTTACACAAGTTTTCATACAACAGGAATTTAGAGATTGTTTTACATCATAATGAGTTATTACATCATGGGGTGAAAGAATCGTGGACTAGTTTCAAGTGGATGTCCATCCACTTGAAACTAATCATGTTCTTTCACCCAATGATATAATAATATCATCATCATCATCATATCATTAACAACTTAGCATCATAATACATCATTTTCATATAACACCTCCTCAATATCATCGTTTTCATCATTGACATCACATAACACCTCCTCAAGATCATCATTATCAACTCTAACACATTACCACATAATAAACATATTGTACCTCATAGGACCTATTACATTCGATTAAGACCTACTACATTTTCTAAGGTAAAATAACAAAAACAAGATAGCCCCGACTCTCCATTATGGAGAATGGAGATTAGCCTGTCTCCCATTCTTGCCTTTTGCTGAATGTTACTTCCAAGAACCTCCTTGCGAATGTCCATACATTTCTTCCATTCTCTGATGATCATGTGTTCACGGTTTTTAGAAATTCGATATGCACAGGTGAGCTCCCTAGATTTACCTGGCAGTATGTTCAGAACTGAGAGGCGACCATGCAGACACATCAGATGAGGCACACAATCCATCGGGAGTTTCTGTTGAAAAACATAATAATAACTTTGTAGTTAGCAAGGATGTACTAGTTTTAGAAGTATGCAAAAAATACACGAATGTCGTAATAGTAAAAAATCTTACCAGGGTATCTCCAGAGAAGTTATCGTTGTTCAACACATGCACTAGTGGCACGTATTCACCATAATTTGGAGGAGTTCGATGATAGGCATTGTAATTCTCAAGAAGAGTACAAAATGCGATCAGATGATTTTTCTCCTTATATGTTAATTGGGTGCCTTCGGTGTAGTGGGTTTTATCTACCATCTTCCACACAGTCTTTGAAGAATCAAAATAAGCTGTCAATGGAAATAAGCTATCAACTATTTTGAAATAAAGAATATAAATTAGTTAATAACTATGTTTGATAAACTCACATAGCGGTACAATCGGCAGCGTATCAACAAGGACCCAAATGTCCATATTGTCTTCCTCGCTGTCAGGATCACCAAGATCCATGGTGATAATCATACCCTCATCAAAACCATACATTTTGCAAAGTGCTTCCCAATTTTGGCAACCAAAATGGGTTACGCTCTGAGCATTATACAGATTTACTTCAAAAATCCATATCATGATGGGTCCTTAGGTGTATTTTCTTTGTTTCAAAATTTTCATGGTCTTCAAAACCCATCCTCTCCAAGACATAGCGTCTTGCATGGCATGGGATAAGCTAGTCGAATTGTAAAATATGAAAATTAGACGTTGAAATAGTTGAAGTCATGCTTAATGGAGAAAAAACTATTGTCGCTGCTATGCATCGTATGAACATCGCAGGTCTCCTCGAGCTTAATGCTGAAGCGGCGATCGTCGTCCAGCCGAACGAACCTGTCGCACATACCTCGATCGTCGTGGCACCAGCTACACTTCGGAGACCGTCGCCGTCCGAGTACGACATTTCCTATAATTATAATTCAAAGATTAAACTTGTACATATTCTAGCACAAGTCATGTCAGAATTCACGACAAAATTCGGCATGACCTTTGCTAAAAAAGGACATATCGAGCGCCTGAAATTTGCCGGAACGGAAATTAATCAACACTCCGACAAAACATAGGCCACTCGGAGATGTAAACTGAACATGAACGGCCACTTGGGCAACCACATATCCTATTTGAGCAACAACACAAAATATACAAGGATATTTGGCTGGTCTCACCTCGATGTCGGAGGGGGTACGTCGGTGACTGGGATGACGGCGGGGTTGTCGGAGGGGGTCGGTGACGGGGACGACGGAGGTCACCTGAAACCATATAAGTTATCACTAGCAACAAAACATGTTCAACTAGTTTTATTAATTCAACTAGTTCTTACTAAATATAAACTTACTATAAATAGAAAAAAACTAGTTCTTTCTAAAAATAAAGTAGTTCAACTAGTTATATTAATTATCTTACTAAAAATAGATTAGTTCTGTTAATTCAACTAGTTCAACTAGTTTATTAATTTACTTACTAAACTAGTTCAACTACAACTAAAGTAGTTCAACTACCACTACTACTACTAAAAATCTAGTACTAACTAAGCTAAATTAACATCTACTACTACTAAATTAACATCTAGTACTAGCTAACCCTAAATTAACATCTACTACTAAATCTAGTACTAACTAGTGGCAGGGGTGGGGGACGGAGAGGTAGCTAGGGGCGGCGAGGTCGAGGCGGTGGGAGGCGGGCTGTCGGCGGAGGAGGAGGAGGGCGGCGCAGCGGATGGAGGAGGGCGGCGGAGGAGGAGGGAGGGCGCAGCAGCGGAGGGGAGGATGTGCGAGGAGGATGGAGGAGGGACGGAAGGAGGAGTACCTCGGGCGATTTAATAGCGGCGGGCGGCGGATTTACGACGGTTGTCATGGCGAGAGAGTGAGTGTGAGTGTGAAGGGCCGATCCTCCGTGGGGATAAGGTAGGGATAGTTGTAGCGCGTTTGGCAAAAAGCGCTACAGCTAACGCAAGTAGCAGTAGCGCTCTACAGTATAACGCGCTACTGCTATAGCTAGCGGGGGGCCAAGGTCATGGCAACTATAGCAGTAGCGCTGTATGCCTCAAACGCGCTACTGCTACTTTCAAGTCGAGAGCGTTTATAGACACGCGCGCTGCTGCTAAGTAGCAGTAGCGTGGTATTTTGAAGCGCGTTGCAGATAAGATTCTGTGTATAGGCTTTTCCCTAGTAGTGACAGGAAGCAACGGGTTGGTCGCGGTGGGCTTGAGCTGCTGGGGAGATGGAGGAGGCCGTCGTGGTTCGTCATGGAGGCGCCGCCGCCGGCAAGCTGGTTGAGGTACGTGTCAGATTCGTTAGTCCTTCATGATTGTAGTTCGTTCTCCTCACAGACCATGTGTTTCTCCTTTCCTCCCTCAATGTGCCGTGGAATACATCGTTGTTACCTCCATTACTGGCTTGCAAGCTTTAAGAAGGAGATTTTAATATGTTGGTCATTCATATCTCTGGCCATGTGTGATGAATTTTTTTTGTTAATGGCTAATGCTTTATTTCAGAGAACCAAATCTGTACCATGCCGCCTCACCCTCTCAGGTTATTGTTTCACCCCTTTTGATAGTTTTTTAGGTTTGTCCTTGTTGTTCTTCCCTAAGAGCTGCAATTTTCTACCCTATTTGTGTACTTCTTATTATCGTGCTAATTCCTTTGTATTCCTGGTTTTTCCGGGTGTCGTGTTTGTGTGTTTGTTTTTGTGGTGCTGCTTATACGTGTGACTACCGTATGATCGTATATATATGCTGAAAAGTAAAACAATTTTTCCTTGGCACAATATATAATTTGCAATGAGATGGTAGTACATCAGTGTATTTACAGGAAAACAATGGTCGTATATATGCTGAAAAGAACATTCATCTACTATTTCTTAATGTATGCTATCGTATATTACATCCCCCCAAATGACGAAAATGAAGTTCAGGGGCATGTTTTTTTATATATGCTTGACTTAACTGGAGCTTAAATTTGTCATTTGTTTAATTACCAATCTGATTTATTCTTGACTCTTGATTGCTGCTACTGGAACTGAGGGATGTTGACACGTGTAACAAAATAGTTGAAAGATTTCATACCGACGAGGCTCTTGAGGCTACAAACATTTCTTCACTCCTTATACGAAAGGATTCTGGGACTAAGTTATATGATTTTATATTCTAGTCTGATTTTCCTTCTGTTAATATGTGCTCCTGTGCAATTTTTCATAGGCTTCTTTTTCTTTTTTCTGGTTACGATTTTACAAAGCTGAGCAATAGTTTCTCTACTAATATAGCTTGCGTGAAAAACATCCGCCTTTGGGATGCTTTCGCGGCGTGTGTAACTGCCTCACATTAGCCTATGCTTCTATCCGAGTTGCTTACTACTAAGACCATAATGGATCATGATTTTAAAAGGTAGTCATTCACTCCAGGAAAGTGAAAGCTGTTAAACATATATCTTGTCATGTACAACAGGAGGCGCATAGGAGAGTTGTAGAAGAGTTGGTTTCATGTAATCTTCTTTTTAATATTTCAATCTCTTCTCCCTATTATCTTCTGTAACTCCTGTAATATCTCTCCCGTTCTCTCGTGAGTTCCTTGCTTGGGAATCACGTTGATTGTATGCGCTATGGGGATCTGCGCCCCCACCAATCAATATATACACAACGCGGGCCTCCTATGGAGGTTGAGACGCTTCACCAATTCTTTCATGGTATACAGAGCCCTTCCTCTCCACCTCATCTAGCTATCCACCTTCCCTTGCCATGGCGTCCTCCTCATCTTCCTCCCCTGCCCTCACCTCGCAGGTTTCGGAAAAACTCACCCGCACGAACTTCGTGCTATGGAAATCCCTAGTGCTATCGCAGATCAGAGCTGCGGGCATGTACGGGTACCTTGATCAAACCACCCCCAAGCCATCCCAAACCATCACCAAAAAAACGCCGATGGCAAAGACCAAACCATCATCAATCCCGCATATGCAGCCTGGCATCGGGAGGATCAGCAAGTTCTTACGTTCCTCCTTAACAATCTCTCTCGTGAAGTCCTTATCCAAGTAGCCTCTCATGAGGAATCTCATGAGCTGTGGGCATCCATAGTTCGCATGTTTTCCTCCCAATCCAGGCCTTTGATGCCGCGGAGGTTGAAGCCTTCGTCAAGGCCATGAACCCGGCCTCGGCGCCGGGCCCGGATGGCCTCCCGGTTTGGTTCTTCCAGGCATTTTGGCCGATGGTCAAGGAGATTATCCTGGACCTTTTTCGCGAGTTCGCTAGGGGGACTTTGGATGTATCCCGGCTTAACTACGGGATCATCTCCTTGATACACAAAGTGTCGGGAGCCGCTGATATCAGGCAGTTCCGCCCTATCACGGTCCTTAATGTTATCTTTCGGATTCTGGCTAAAGGGTACGCCACTAGGGCGGCCTTGATCGCCCCTCGGATTCACCATCCAAACCAGTCGGCCTTTACGAAAGGCAGGTACATTCTAGATGGGATCCTTGTACTCCACGAGATCGTCCATGAAGTCAAGAGCAAGCACCTTCGTGCGGTGTTCTTCAAGATCGACTTTCATAAAGCATACGACACTGTCCACTGGTCCTTCCTTCGGGAAGTGCTGCTCAAGCATGGGTTTGATCACCACTGGGTAGCTCGGGTGATGCAGCTGGTGACGAGTGGTCGCACGGCGGTGAATGTGAATGGGGAGATTGAACCCTACTTCCTGACTGGACAGGGAGTTCGGCAAGGCGATCCGATTTCTCCATTTCTCTTCAACCTTGTGGTCGACGCCTTGGCCTCGATCCTAGATTTGGCCAAACAGGCTGGTCACATTAGGGGGATCTGCCCCCATCTTGTCGCCAATGGAGGCCTGACTCACCTCCAGTATGCCGATGACACCATTATGATGGTCAAAGGGTCGGACAAGGATATTCAGAATCTCAAATTCCTCCTCCTATGCTTTCAGGAGATGTCGGGCCTTAAGATTAACTTCGCCAAGAGTGAGGTGATGGTCCTAGGATATTCCCAAGCCGAAGCCCAGAGAATCACCAACCGCCTAAATTGTTGTTTGGGGTCTTTCCCGACCACTTATTTAGGCATGCCTATTAGTGACACGCATCTCCTGGAGAAAGACTTCCGCCCAATAGTCGCCAAACTCCAACCAAGGATGGAGCCTTGGCAGGGGAGATGGTTGTCCAAGGCCGCGCGAGTGATTTTGATGAATTCCTCCCTCATTAGCCTCTTGATGTACCTCATGGGATTCTATAGTCTTCACGAATCCCTTCATAAGGAGGTCACCAAGCTCCTCTCCAGATTCTTCTGGGCTGGGGAGAATAATAAACAAAAGTACCACATGGTGAAGTGGTCTGAGATCTGTAAGCCTAAGGACCAAGGGGGCCTTGGGGTCATCTCATCGAAGCGGATGAACATAGCCCTCCTCTCCAAATGGCTCTGTCGTATCCAGACCGGTGAGGAAGGCTTGTGGTTGGAGATTATTCGCGCAAAATACCTGCGTGGGCAACCGTTGGCCTTCGCTTCTCGTTCTAGAGGCTGCCAATTTGCAGTGAAGGCCAACGGTTGCCCAATTCTGGCAAAGATTCTTGATTAGAGAAGGGAGAAGGCCCGACCCGCTCCCTCCCCGCCCTAGGCCCCCCCGCCGCCGCCGGTGACCTAGCTTCCCTTGGCGCCGGCCGCTGGGCGCGCCCCCGCCCGCCCGCTCCTCCTCTCTCCCCTCTCCTCCCTCCCCTACCACGGCGCGCCCACGCGCCGAGGGTCCCCTGTGGCCGCTGCCCTCGGCCCTGCCTCCTCCCAACCTCCCTCCCCCCGCCGTGGTCGCTAAGCTCCGTCGGGCAAAGCCAGGCGGCGGCGGCGGACCCTCCTTCCCGTCCGCTTGGGCGCTGTGGCGGCTCCTTCGAGCAGCGGCGCTGACGTCCATGGATCCAGCGGCGATGTAACGCCCGGATTCGTTGCGCCAGTGTCTCGCGATTATTCGCCGTCGTTGCCATGTCTTTTGCTTGCGTGTTGCACTTTGCCATGTCATCTTATGCATTTCATATCATGTCATCATGTGCATCTCATTTTGCATACATGGTCGTCTCATGCATCCGAGCCTCTTCCCCGTTGTCCGTTTTGCAATCCGGCACTCCTATGTCCTCCGGCGTCCCCCTTTTGCCTCTTTTCATGTGTGAGTATTAAACTTTCTCGGAATGGCCCGAGGTTTGCCAAGCGGCCTTGTTATAGCACCGGTAGACCACCTGTCAAGTTTCGTGCCATTTGGAGGTCGTTTGATACTCCAACGGTTAACCGGGTAACCGTAAAGCCCTCTTTTGTGTGCAGCCCAACACCCCTTCCAAAATGGCCCAAAGCCCAGCAGACTCCCCTCCATGCTCTCGGTCGTTCGATCACGATCGCGTGGCCGAAAACCGCTCCTCATTTGGACTCTCCTAGCTCCCTCTACCTATAAATATGCCCTCCCCGTCCAAATCAGCGGATGTTTTTCCCCCGAAACCCTAATTTTCCCTCCGCGCCGTGCCGGACATGTCCGGGATGGACCGGACATGTCCAGCCGCCGTCCCTCGGCCAACCGCATCGCGCCACGTAGCTCTGCGCCGCCGCCGCCGCCCGCCTGCCGTGGACCCGCCGCCCCAGCGCCGCCGCGCTTCGCCGCCTTGAGCCCGACCGGCCAGCGCCGCCGCCCGCCCGGCCGGCGAAGGCCTCGGACCTCGCCGGCGGAGCCGCCTCGCCCCAGAAGCGCCCGCCAAGCGCGCTTCCCGCCGGCTCGCGGCTCGCGCCGCCGGCCTTCATGGCGCCTCCGCCCCGCGCGAGAGGCGCCCAGCGCCGTCGCTCTAGAGGGCCGGCCTCTCGCCGGCGACCCCGACATGGCCGCCGAGCTCGGGCGAGCTCCTCCGCCGCCCGCGCCGCCCGGCTCCGTCCCGGCGCCGCGCCCCTCCTCCGGCGGATCCGCGAGATCCGGCCCGGATCCGCCCGTCTCCGGCGACCCCGCCATCTCCGGCGTGTTTTTCCGGCGAGATCCGCCGCGCCTCGATTTCCGTGCCCGGGTCAACCACCAGATCCGGAGGTATATTTTCACCAAGTCCCCGTTTCTGTGACATAAACATGCCATGTTCATCGCATCACATCTCTGCATCCGTAGCTCCGTTTCGTGCGTATAATATGTCGAATTGTTCATCTCGACGAGTACTTCATTTCATTCCATTGCATCATTTTCATTTGAGCTCATCTTGATGCCCGAAATGCTGTTGTAAGAGTGCATGTTGATGTTAATCTACTGAAACTATTATAACTTGCTCATTTATCATTTTTGCCATGATTGATGTGTGCATCCTATGAGGTTGATGTCTACATGTATGTTGATCTATGCCATGCCATCTTTCCAGGGGTGTATACCACGTATTTTTGTGAGTTGTGTGCTGAGTGCATCAAGCTTGCTAAGTAGGGTAGTTGCTGTTGCTGTTTTCCTGACAGATTCTGTTATATTTTGTTGCTATGTTAATATGCTTCTACTAATCATTCTATGCATGATCTGGAGATGCTCTATAAACATGTTTTGATCTACATGTCTTGCTCTATCCATTCATGCCCTTGGTTGCAATTATAGCCTACTGGAACATGTTGTAATCTTGCTCCAAAGTTGCTTGAAAATGTTGCTGTCAGCCTATTAACATTAAGTTCCATGTTTCCATGATTGTTTCCTAGTGATCCATGCACCCTATGAACTTGCTCTTGTCATGCTTAGCTTCATAAATATGTCTTCTTACTGTTGGTTGTCTTTGCCATACCATGTATTGCTCTGTGGTGAGTGGTTCAAGCTCACCAACATGCCTACTTATTGTTGTTCCCGCCATGTTTAAATCTGTAATATAACTTGCCATGTTCACATGGGTGCCATCATATTTTCTGATCCTGTTTGGCTCATGGTCAGTAAGGGACTATTGTTCTATGCATTTAGTAGTATCATGCCATGCCTTTATTTGCCATGATATGTTCCTGTAACATGTTGTTTGATAGCTCTAAACATTGCAACCTGATGTTATTTCCTGATAAGTCTGAAACTGTTATTATTTGCAATCTTACCATGTGTTTTGGAGCATGTTCTAGTGATTTCTGGAGATAGCTCAGTGTTCATGTTTGTTATACTTTACCTGTACTTCATGCCCATGCCTTTTGTTAATATGTTGGGGTGCTGTAGCTTATTGTTTTGATGCTTGCAAGATGCCTAGTTGCTGTTATGGACAGATTGTTGCTATGACTTGTACAGAGTGTATGTGTTGCACCGTTGCTCCGTTTTGAGTGTGCTCTATATGAAACTTGCTTGATTTTGCATGTAGTTTCATATTTTCATGTTGCATCCATGTTTTGGTGTGTTTGCTTGATGTTTGAGTGCATTTTGCATCAATTCCATGTTTAACTTGTTTTGCTCATATCTTCTAGGCCGTAGCTCCAAATCTAATGAACTTTATATGTAACTTGACTAGAATTTTGTGTAGATCATCTTGGTGCATCTTAACTTGCTGTTTAACAACTTGAACATAAGGTTTATTCAGTTCTGGACCAATTTCGAAATATGCATATGAGGACTTACCGGAATTGTTATATGTTGTTTCCGGCCTCATTTAAACTTGTTTTGATGTGTTGTTCTTATTTGCATCATCTCTTGTCATGAGTAGCCTCATCTAGTTTTCTCATGCATCATGCTTGTTGTGCATCATGTCTTGTCTATGTGTGGTGTGTTTTACCATGTTGTGTGCTTCTTCTTGTTGTTAGTTCCTGTTTCGTTGCGATCGTGAGGATTCGTTCGTCTACGGTTGGTTCGGCTTCATCCGCTCGTCTTCTTCATGGACTCGTTCTTCTTCCTAGAGGGATTTCAGGCAAGATGACCGCTACCCTGGATCTCACTACTATCATTGCTATGCTAGTTGCTTCGTTCTATCGCTATGCTGCACTACCTATTACCTGTTTATCAAGCCATCCCATATTGCCATGAACCTCTAACCTTTGACACCATTCCTAGCAAACCGTTGTTTGGCTATGTTACCGCTTTGCTCAGCCCCTCTTATAGCGTTGCTAGTTGCAGGTGAAGTTGAAGATTGCTCCATGGTGGACAGGGTTTTGTTGGGATATCACAATATCTCTTTTATATTATTAATGCATCTATATATTTGGTAAAGGGTGGAAGGCTCGGCCTTATGCCTGGTGTTTTGTTCCACTCTTGCCGCCCTAGTTTCCGTCATACCGGTGTTATGTTCGCGGATTTTGCGTTCCTAACGCGGTCGGGTGATTTATGGGACCCCCCCTGACAGTTCGCTTTGAATAAAACTTGTCCAGCAAGGCCCAACTTTGGATTTACCATTTGCCTCACCACCACCTACTTTTCCCTTGGAAGTAATTAACCCAAGGGTCATCTTTATTATAGCCCCCCCGGGCCAGTGCTTGTCTAAGCGTTGGTCCAAACTAGAGCACCGTGCGGGACCATCCCTTGGCAACTTGGGTTACGTCGGTACCTGTACGCTTAGCTCATCCGGTCGTGGCCTGAGACGAGATACGCGCGGCTACTATCAGGATGTCGGCACGCCGGGAGGTCTTGCTGGTCTTGTTTTACCATTGTCGAAATGTCTTGTAAACTGGGATTCCGAGACTGATCGGGTCTTCCTGGGAGAAGGTCTATTCCTTCGTCGATCGCGAGAGCTTGTCATGGGCTAAGTTGGGACACCCCTGCAGGGTATAAACTTTCGAGAGCCGTGCCCGCGGTTATGTGGCAGATGGGAATTTGTTAATGTCCGGTTGTAGATAACTTGACACCAGATCCGAATTAAAACGCATCAACCGCGTGTGTAGCCGTGATGGTCTCTTCTCGGCGGAGTCCGGGAAGTGAACATGGTTTTTGTGTTATGTTTGACGTAAGTAGGTGTTCAGGATCACCTCTTGATCATTGCTAGCTTCACGACCGTTCCGCTTGCTCTCTTCTCGCTCTTATTTGCGTATGTTAGCCACCATATATGCTTAGTCATTGCTGCAACCTCACCACTTTACCCCCTTCCTTTCCCATTAAGCTTTGCTAGTATTGATACCCATGGTAATGGGATTGCCGAGTCCTCGTGGCTCACAGATTACTACAACAACAGTTGCAGGTACAGGTTATGCGATGATCATGACGCGAGAGCGATGTTTGCTTGTTTTGGAGTTCTTCTTCGCTTCTTCTTCGATCGGGGATAGGTTCGGTCGGCAGCCCTGGCTAGCGAGGTGGATATTGTTTGAGTTTGTTTATGTATCATCCGTAGTCGGATGTTGATCTCTTGTATGATGTATTGTTGTATTCGTGTGGCATCGTATGCCTCTTGTATGTATCCCCATCTATTATGTAATGTTGATGTAATGATATCCACCTTGTAAAGCGTTCCAATATCGGGTCTATCCTTGGTGGGACCTTGAGTTCCTTTTGGATAGGGTCGCATATTGGGCGTGATAAGCGATCTCATGGGCGGCGGGGTGGCTCTTGTGGCGGCGCCGGTGACCCTCGTTCTGCTGTGGCGGGCGGCTGCGGTGCTCGGTCTCGGGAGGTGGCGCGACCGGGCTCTTGCGGATCCGTCCGGATCGCTTTGGGGCCGGCCGGCGGCGCCTGCTCGGTGGTGTGTGCCGGCGACTCGGCGCTTGAGCTCGCCGGCGACGCAGTAGGGTAGCGGCCGGGCGTGGCTGCTGCTCCGACCGTGGACGGCGGCATGGGTAGGTCTCGGTGGCCTACCGGTGTCGCGGCGGCTTCACAGTGGCTCGATGGATCTGTCCGCGGCAACGGCCGGCTTCTCCGGCGTCGGTTTGTCTGTGTTCGGGCCGTCTCGACCTTCACCCCATCTCCTCGTCGCCCGGGCGCTACTCCCATCAAAAGGCTGGTCCTCTCCCAGCTACGGTCCACCGCTCGTCTCGCGCCCGATGCCGCATGACAGAGCTCGTCTCGCGCACGAAGCAACAGGACCGAGCTCGTCTCGCGCATGATGCAGCAGGACTGACCTCGTCCCCCTCTCGTTGCTGCAGGACCGAGCTCATCTTGCGCTTGCGGCAGCAGGATGGGTCGGTGGACGCCAGTTCTGGCCGACCTATTGGGTCTCGACGCTGGGGTCGCCCAGGAGCGCGAAAGGTGGGACCTTTCCGCTTGTCTTTTTCGTTGGGGTGCGGCGGGTCACGGGTGAGGTGGTGTCGAGGTATTGGATGCTAGGGCGGCGGCCCTGGTGGTGGTGGTTGCGTGGTGCTCTTGGACAAAGCCCGTGCCTTGGTGCTGCCCGGTCACCATGGTCGTGTGGGCGGCGTGGTTGCCGGGGTGTGGCGTTCGGTGGCGGTGAATGTTGGCCGAGGTGAAAACCTGCTCTATCTTCGGACGGACCGGCGGCGGCGAAGATTGTTCCTTTCTTGAAGGCGTCGTCGTGGCTCTCATTGCCCGTCATGCGGCTCCGGGGGAAACTCTGATCCTTGGATCGGGCGGTGGCGGCGCTCCGGCGTCGTATCCTTCCTGTTGTTCCGGTGGCTGACACGCCCGCCGAGCCGGTTCGGTTCTCCGGTGGTTACTCTGGCTGGCTCGGTGTCCACTGTCCAGCCTACTCGTCGTGCATGGAGAGCGTCGTCAGTCATCACGGTCGGTCGGGGCATGTGTTGGATGTGTTCTCCTACCCGAACGCCTCATCTTAAGCTGTACCGCGAAGTTCTGGGGCTGGATTGTATAGCCCGCGCACAAGGCCGGATCGCAGGCAGACGACCAACACCTTTGCATATTGCGTCGGTCTCTCGACATGCTCAGTTTTGCGTTCACCGCGCGTGTTGCCTCGCCGACCATGGCAATTAATCCACACGCACGTAGACGTAGCCTCCGGGCATCTTGCATGTCCATCATCTTCCATCGATGGGCGTTTCTCTCCAAATGAGCACCAGAGATCTGTTGTGCAAAGCAGTGGTCCATGGACTGATAGCTGGCTAGGGGTCTCGCAGAAGCAAAGAAGATGTTCCGAGCAATGCATGCACTAGTAGAAAAAGAGGCTTTCCGTCCAGCCCCATAAGTCGCGAAGCTGTAGGAACCGCGACTAATGGGACCTTTAGTCGCGGTTCTGGAGGTGAACCGCGACCAAAGGCCTGGGCCCAGGGCGCTCGGTGGCAAGCTGGTGCACGTGAGGGGCTTTAGTCGCGGTTGGTTAGACAACCGCGACTAAAGGTCTCAGTGGCCCAAGGCCTTTAGATCGCGGTTGTTGTGCCAACCGGGAGTAAAGGTTAGACCTTTAGTCGGTTGATGCAGCAACCATGACTAAAGGCCCGAACCTTTAGTCATGGTTGGTTAGACCTTTAGTCGGTTGGTCCGCCAACCGCGACTAAAGGGATTTGAGGCCTCATTTTCAAACTCTACCCCCCGTGGATCGCCTTTTCAGTTTTCAAAAAAATAAAAGAAAATGATGAAAATGTCAAAAAAATAAAATAAAATAAGTTTTCCATGTGATTTGTGGTCTAGTTGTTGGGAAAATTTGTAAATGTGAATTTCGGCTTTATTTGCAAAATCTCTCTAGAATTTAGTAAAATGGGCATAACTTTTGCATACTAACTCGGATGAAAAAGTTTTTTATATGAAAAATCATCTACTCGAAAAGTTACATCCGAATTTAACAGAATCCCCAAAAACCTAACAGAAAAAAAGATACAGGGCTTTTAAGTTCTGGAGAGGCAAAAAAATTCAAAAAAATTCAAATTGTGGTCAAACTGTGGTCAAACAATGGTCAAACTAATTATTCTAGAATATTAGTGTTACTAAATAATTATTTCAGTTTTTTTAAATTTTGGTCAAATCTGGTCAAACTGTGGTCAAAAAATGGTCAAACTAATTATTCCAGAAATATTAGTGTTACTAAATAATTATTGTTTTTTAAAACAATAGTTTCAAACTCAAACAGTGAAATGTGTCACTTCATGCTCAAGCTAAATACCTGAGGGTTAATAGAATTGACATCCTACTATTGTCAGGAAAACAACAAGTGCAGACTTGGAAACGAGGGAGAATAGAACCCGGAAGTTAAGCGTGCTCAAGCTGGGGGAGTGGGAGGATGGGTGACCGTTCGGGAAGTTAGATGATTTGGAATTATGAGGGGTGATTAGAGATTAGAGGATAAATTGAGCAGTGATGAGGGGTGGTGATTAGAGATTAGAGGTTAAAATAATTCAGAAATTTGAAAATAAAAAAATGAAAAAATTCGCAAAAAAATTAAGTAAAAAATTTAACTCATGGAGGAGGCTTTAGTCGGTTAGCCGACGAGAACCGGGACTAAAGCCTTTAATCATGATTCAGAAGAGGCCGCGACTAAAGAGGGTCTTTAGTCGCTTATCTCTGTCATGATTCTTGAAGCCGCATGATTAAAAGCCCTTGCCAACCGCGACTAAAGGCCTTTTTTCTACCAGTGATGGCATGGATGATGGATCGATGGTAATCATGCATACACATGAAAGACTAACTGCAAACCATTCAATAAAAGATAAAGACACAGGGTGCTTTGGGACAGTGGAAAGAGACAGAGAAAGCAACACATTATTAGGAAAAAAGAAGATAAAGAAAAAGAAAACCATAAGCGAAAGCAACATTATATTCCAAAGATGGATATCGGAAAAGATAAAAGCAAACATATGTCTGGCCGTATGGTATGGGGCCATCGAAAATGTGATTGTGAATCTAGTACTCCTCCGATCCATATTACTTGTTGCCGCCTTAGTATTACATATTGCTGGTTCCATCCCTCTAGCCCAAAAAGAACCAAACAATAACCAAACAAGACTAGGTGGGTGGTCTGTATTGACGTTTTCGCATGATCGCTTGCAACGACCCTACGAGGTACGTACCTCTACTGACTTCGCTATAAACAACTAGTACAAAGCACAACAGCACAGTGTTGAGTAAAGTTTTGATGGCTTTCCTATTCATTTTCAACTTAATTTGCATGAGCCTTAGATCGTCATATTTATTCACGTTCGTGTCAACAGTTGCTTCATTATCGGATTCTTTTTTCCAACCGTGTTGCTTGCTTTCATTATCGGATTTTTTGTCAATCGTTGCTTGCATTCATTATCAGTTTTCTCGCGTCAACACTTTATACTGATGTTTAAATTTGACCGTCAGCTCATGGAGAAGAATTATACCTGCTCGTACCTCATCTTTACTGTGGAGCAGCAATGTCCGGTCAGCTGCACCAAAGAAGTCCAGGATAAGTTCTTTGAGTACATTTCAAGGCAGCTGTGGCAGGTGGAGGCAATGCTGCTCGTCAATGCGATCCTTGCGGGAGTCATAGTCGGAATAGGTGCCTATGGCCACCGTTATCGCCACTATGGCTTCACCCGCTATCTCCTGCTTGGGGCAACCACCTTGTTCCTACCCATCATATCTTATGTGCTATCCGCAACTGGCTCCACCGGAAGTTTGTTTGATTTCACTATCAACGATGAATTGACAGCCACATGCTCGGGAGGTTACATTCACACATACATGGTCATAGTATCCACCTGCCTTGTTCTGATTTCTGCTATCAATACAAGCCCGATAGTTGCTACTGATGATCGAGAAGATCGAAGCATTCTCCCCCCTTTGGAACTTCTTCCTCAAGGAATTTGGATAGTTTACCTGGCTGTTAGCACAGATTCAGTTCCCGTGTTCGACGGTCAACTTGAGTATCTCAGATACACACCTTTTGCTATTATCCATGCCAAAATAGCATTAAAATGTTATGCATTTCTAAAGGCCAGGAAATCCTTTGCACTTGGACGCAATCCTCGTCTTATTGTTGGATATATGAAGCAGCTGCTGCGAGAAGAAGGAAATGATCAACATGGTGGGGAGGATGTGAATGTGCCTCCTCTACCACCACTTGTAGTTATGGGTGAGGACGAAAGGCAAGTAGAGAGGCAACCTGAACCTCATGGTTACATGTTCAAAAATAATTTGGAGGCACTTCAAAATGGCGGCTTGGTGACTATTGATAGAGTTTGGAAGTTAGACAACAAGTTTCTGATGCCAATGCCACAACGACTGAAAGTTGTTTGCTTGTCATTTGCATTGTTTAAGTTGCTAAGGTGTCAGTTTGCAAGGTACAAACTAACCGATGTTATCACTAAGGAGACCATCAATGTCGTCAGAAGCATCTTGCTAGAGGATGGTGAACATGACAGGTCGTTCAGGATAATTGCAGATGAGCTTTCTTTTCTTCATGATTATTATGATTCGCCACTCCCAGTCTTCTACTCAGGTAGCTGGTTTACTACAATACTAAGTATGGTCATCTCACTCTTGAGCATAGGTTGCTGCATATATTCTGGGATGGACATCATCACAGAGGTGTACAGATTAGCTATTTGGAAACCTCGAACTGATGATACAGTTCCAGATAGCAAGGAGAACGGACTGTACACAATAACTTGTGGTTACTTTTGTCGTCAACAAACTTTGAATAGCGAGGTCACATTGGAAGCGTTTGGAAGTTTGTATTTTGATCTAGTGCCAGTACTGCTACTCCTTGTGTTCGTCATGGTTGCTGAGGCGAGGGATGTTGCTTCCCACATATGCTCTAACTGGACAAAAGTAATCCTCACCTGCCGTTGTGTACACCGTGCCTCCTTGAAGCTTTCTCCAGAGAAATGGGTTGGCCTTTTGTTGCGGTGCAGATGCAACAGGTTGACGAAGCATTGGAGCGACAGTATGAGACAAACCTCGTTGTTGGTGCTTCACCCAAGTCAATTTCACCAGCTTGTTTTACCTGGCTGCCTCCTTCGTTTGCTGAAAAGAAAGAGGAACAATGTCGACGTACCATCCGCGGTAAAGGTTTGCATCATCAACAACCTAAGAAGTACCATGAGAAGCAATGGAGCCAGCCTAAGCAAAGGCATAACATCCCTGCGCCAGAGCCAAGCTGGCGAAAGGTTAGTCTGGGCCTGCAACAACAGCAAAGGTACATCTGACACCATACTTGTGTGGCACATCGCCACGGCCATCCTTGAGGTGAGGAACCCACACCATCAAGGAGATGGCCGGCCTTCTTCTGTTTCTGACATGAAGAGCGCCGCCACTCACATGTCGCGCTATTGCGCGTATCTGGTGGAGTCCTGCCCCGAGCTACTTCCTGATGATGATGCATGGAGCAAGCACCTGTACAAGAAAGTCAAGAAGGATGCCAAGCGATCCCTTGCCACCGGCGGCGGCACACCGGTGTCGTCCATGACTCCGGAAGCAGCGTACCAGAAGCTGGTCGAGTTGTTGGGTGCTACACAGAATCATGAGGTGCTCAAGGATGCCGCGAAGCTTGCGGAGCAGCTGGGGGAGGTGGCTGGAGGCGAGGAGATGGCGTGGGAGTTGCTGGCCGGGTTTTGGTCAGAGATGATCCTTTACCTGGCTCCGTCGGACAACCTCAAAGGGCACCTGCAGGCCATCGACCGGGGCGGCGAGCTGATCACGCTCCTCTGGGCCTTGCTTTCCCACATCGGGATCATCGACAGGCCCGGCGATGCCGCTGCAAGTGCTCCAGACACTGGTGTTTAAGTTTGCTCTGCCTATTCATGCATGCGCTGATATGCATGCTTAGCTGTGGATTTCAGTTCCTTTCACTGTTACTGCTCTTGGTTGTGAGTGTGTTTAAGGTCTTGCTGTTGGGCGTGAGTGTGATTTTAGTCCTTGTTGTTGGCCCTTTTTATTTGTATTTTCTCATTTCTATTATCCAAGAAGAGATTGGAAGTGTGTGACGTGTGAGAGAGATGAGACATGGGGATAGTGGTATTGTTTTACCGCTTCTGGGAATGTGACTTCTGAATCTTTACTAAACCGTTCCATAGTGTTATTTGTAGCCCGTGCGCAAGGCCGGAGGTAAACAACTCCTTGCATCGCCGTCCATGTCCTTGTGGAGCGCAATGCGTCCATGGCGCTGCCCACGCCGGCGGTGACGGTCCGCACGCACGCACGCAAGCCTTTGCGCATCGAAAGCCCGCGCCAGCATCGTCTTGAAGTAGTAGAGCCGCATCGAGTCCAGTCTTCGGTCGCCAGCACGGTCACACCTCATACGCTGCATGCACCACTCAGCCGCGATGCACCGGTGCTCTGCGGCCCATCGGGGCTAGCGTCGGCGGAACGACCGTGCCGTGTCGCGAGTGTCCTCCAGCACAACGACGTCTGCGGCGGTCATGCCCGGCGAACCAGCCACGACAATGCTACACGTACAAACGATTTACAGGCTTTTACAGAATAGTTAACCATGATTGGTCAATAGGTGAGCGTGGCGGCCCACCCCCTGAAAATCCGGGGGAGGGGGGGAGAGGTTTGTGATTGGTTGTTAGATGGAAGGAGTGTGTAAAAGCGTGTAAGTCTTTGTATGTCTAGCATTTTTGAACCAGCTGACCCAGGGAAAGCATAGCCAAAGCTAACGCAGTATTTACAGGAAACACTAGTCTCTTTCCAAAGGATTTTCAGATGAATTTTGGAGAGTTGGAATCTTTAAGAAATTTCTAAATTTGTTGTTTTATTCATTTTTTTGGACAAGGAGGATAAGCGCGGACCTCTGCGGATGATGCATACGCCATCTTATTAATTATTCACAGAGATCATACAAAGTAATACATCAATGAGTCTTAAGCCACAATCTAGGCAACACCTGTTGCTACTCCTATCCCATTGATCAAGGTGTGCCGAATATCGGGCCTAATACCAAATGGACATCGCACCAAACCCTAACATCTAAAGCCGGATGCCTCAGTCCAGCCACACACCGGGACTGGGCCCATACCGGACCGATGCACTCTCAGAGGCTGCCGCCGCCATCTTCCATCGGTCCATCTCCAGAGCAGCAACTGACCCATCGACCTTGCCTGGCCTGCCGTCGACGCCACCACGACGCCAGACAACTTCACCATCCTCCACGAATCCGTCCACACGCGCCCGTCGCCGAACCTCCGCAGCACCATGCCATCGGGATCTGCCGTCGGCCTTGTGGTGGATGAGACAACGCTCTTCCGCTTGTCCCGTCCAACTGGCACCTGCTCCAAAATGATGCCCTTAGGCAACAGCATCAAAGGTACCATCATCGTCCGATCCGGTAGATTCAGATCTAGCATTTCCCCTGGAGCATCACGAGTGGGGTGCCACGACCTGCAACAACGATGCCTCGAGAAGGGAACGACGTCATAGACGCCGCCATCGTCCGTCGTGACCGAAGTCAGCACAATTTTCATCGGAAGTCGCGTCCCCCAAACCTCGCAGCTGGGTGGAACCGAACGGAGCCTCGTCGTAGAGACGAGGGCCGCCGCCGGTACACCGGCAGGAAGCCTCCAGCCACCCTCACCAGTCCTCCTCGCGCCACCGGCCGGCCAAGGCCGTACCGAGACGGATCTGGACAGGACGCCAGATCCACAACCATCGGAGCCACCCATGTGCTCCCTACCGCCACACCGCCGACCATGTAGGTCCCCATTGTCGCCGCGCAGCAGGGGCGCCGCCCTGACTACCGCCCCCGGCCTCCCCTGAGACGCTGCCGCCGCCTCACCGGATCTGCCGCGGCGACCACCCGCCCTGGATCTGCGGCCCTTTGCCGGCGGCAGCGGCGGCTGGGGATGGAGGAGCGGGGAGGGGCTGGCGGCATGGGATCAGGGGCCCCTGGCGCCACCTGAGGGGAGGTGACGTGTGGGGGAGCAGAGAGACGCGAGGGGTTGGAGCACCTGACGTTAGCTTGATGCTTGTTTTATTCATAGGTTATATGAATTTTCTTTTCTCCTGTGTATTTCATTGCACTACATTTTCTAGGAAATTTTACATCCTCTCTACATCTTGAAAAGAATTCTTCACTTTTCATGCGGTGCAATACGAACTTTAATGCAAATGCAATCACGTAGGATGCGCGGAAGCGTCTCCTAGAACCCAGCTGCACGGACGGACTAACCATCCCTGTGACGCTGCGAGGTGATAAGCCCTTGTAGTCGTGAATTGTTGGCATTTTAGCCTTCGGAGACATTTTGCATGTATGCTGGTGGAAGTGGAACAGCCGCGTAGGATAATATACCATCTTCCATGGACGCTTCTCTCCAAATCCAAATGAGCACCAGAGATCTGTCGCGCAAAGCAGTGGTCCATGATAGATAGCTGGCTAGGGTATTCGCATAAGCAAAGAACATGCATGGATATGGATGGTAATCATGTATACACATGAAAGATCTAACGGCAAACTATTGGTATAAAGATACGACACAGGGCGCTTTGGGACAGAGGAATAAGACAGAGAAAGCAACATATTATTGGCGAAAAGGAGGAGATAAAGGAAAACCGACATCTCTTGTATGGTAAAGCTGGTCCTTTTGGACCATCACAATTGTGCTTGTGAATTTAGTAGTAGTACCAGTATATATCATAGTTCCATGTCTCCCATGCTTTGCAGACACACAGTAAACAAAAAGACACGGGGCGCAGTCCGCATCGACTTCTCCGCTTGATTGGCATTATGACCCACAAGGTACATTACTCTACTAGCTTTGTTAGGCTGGTCATAGTGGGGAGTATCATACACTAGTATAACACACCAGTTCATTTATCGTCACGCTGTAATATTTCTCCGCTTTTCCCTTTTGCCCTCGCACTTGCTCCCTCCCCGACAGGCCCCCGACTACCACTCGCCTCCTCCCCACCCACCCCGCCCACCACCGCCAGCTCCGACGACCCCCACCTTGGCGCCCATCCACGAGCTAGAGCAGCCGGATGAGGACGACCCCACCAAGACCGCCTCTTCCTCCGGCGACCAGCCACCCAGCGCCACCAGGACGCCGCCGCACCACCACCGAGCTTCCATCTCTCCCGTCCCAATCCCCTCCTCCGGCTGGCCTCCTCCAGCACCACCAGAAGCAGCACAGGCGGACAGCAGCAGCTACGCCTGCCTCCCGCCCACGCCAGCAGAAGCTGTGCTCGATCCGGTCAAAGGTGATATTTTTACACGGGAGTCGGTGCTCGATCCGTGCTGGAGCAGCGGGAGGAGGACGGCGGTGCAGCGGGCTTGTTCTTCCCTGTCGTCGACAAGCAGCCCCGTCCTGTTGACCCACGCGCCCTTGTCTTGGCCCCCTATCTTTCTCAACCATTCTCTCTTGATAGTATTTCAATCACTTTTTCCCGTCCTATGTTTCCCGCCCTCTCTCTTTACTGCTACTTTCCCACTTTAAAATTGTGCATTGGATTTTTACTCTTCACACCACCCTTTTATACCCATGATTAAGACCCCATGCAAAATGAGAAGTGTTTTCTACCCTTCCTCACGCGTCTCCATTTCTGGCAGGACCCACGATGTCTACCATGGCCGTGACTTTGTTGAATTGATCATCGATCGGGTGATCTAGATCTAGCAGAATGTTCTTGGCGATGTATGTGGTCGCCATAAGGTTATGGACCGGGGGTGCGATGAACCATCACATCGTCTGATTCCTCTTCAAGGATGGAGATGTGGATCTAGTGGGTATACACTACCACAGGAGTGGTGTTGACGGGGGCCGCATGGTGCGGCCACCACCACTGCTCCATGTCGATGGTGGTAGCCCACCTGTTGGCGCGTCCTGATCATGTTGCAAGCGTAGTTGTGCCTACATGAGGGCTTAATGTTGGGCCTCCATGTCCTTTATCTTCGGATCGTCACCGACATTCAACATGTGAAGGACTCTGAGCTCAGCCATTGTAGCTGCATCAAGGTCGGTTGCATTCGCACCATTGGGTTGTGGGTAAACTGGCGCTTGGAGTGTCAGTGCCGGTGTTGACCACGAGGTCCTCCTCCAGTGCTACTCCTGAAGGGCGGCTATCAAGCTCTCGTCCTCAAACTCATATTGGATCCACCTTCGCCACAAGCTAGTAGGGGCGGGCTTGTGGGTTGTTAATGTAGATAACAGGCAATGCTTGAGCATTGGCTCCTGCACTCGGTGAAGTGTCGGGTTGCAAAGACGCATTTTGCCAAACTGGTCGACGATGAACTTCAGGCTCACAAAGATGAGAAACTGGCCCTCGGAGAGGGAGAAATGAGGTTAAGGTAACCCACCGCATTGGTGATGAAGCTCGGGGTGCCAAAGGATCCCAACTTATTGTGCTTGCTAGAAATCGGGTGTTCTGTGCTCTCCAAGACTGTTTTTTCGTGGATGTCGCCTTTTACAGTCGACCATCTCCTTTCCTCCCTGCACTGGTCCCATCTATGCGTGTGTGTGCCATGTGTTCACTTTGGCGCTCAGCTGCCCACCTATGTTTCTGTTGCCCCAACCTACCTATCCATGTGTGTGTACTCTGCTCGATTCTTGCGAATGATTTTCATAGCCCTACAAATCAAGGGAGGGGGAGAAATGTGTTGGCTGTGTTGGTTGTGTCTGTCGCTTGGTGATGTGCATAGTGTGTCTACTCTACAGGGTGTTACATACAACCGTTCAGCCTTGAGTTGCAGTGCCGCACGACCCAGCAAATGCAGCACACGTTGCACGGGGTGCCACTCGCACAACACAACCACCGCAACTGTTGTAAGGTATGGTAATTCTATGACGTTGTGAGTGGAAAGGAGCATCTGAGTAGCAGGGAAGTATGTCTGATGGTATTAATATTGCACTTGACGTGCCTTGAGGCTCATGCAGTCCATATAGAACAGAAAATGCAAGATGAGTGCCAAACATTTTTTGGACTCCGGATTAAATTACTAAGATTAGTTAATTAATCTTATTTCTTGTTCATATGCGAATGATATGGTTAGTCAAGTTGTCTTAATCTCCTAGTCTCTACAGGTGGTTAGTTCTAATCATTTTATATAGGTAGACTGCAATGATTGTTAGCTATATTCTCTAGCCTACAATTATGTAAATCAACAGAATCTAAAACTTAATGTTACGCTCCAAATAAAATTGAGCTTGTAGAAAGTTTATACATGCACCGCAAAGATGAAAATGAACTTATATTTTTTGTTCGCCAAAAGGTTATAAATATACATAGGAATAATATAGATATAGAAATCTGTCAATATCACCATGCAAGCACATTCAGCCAAGCCTGTTTGATTTATAATATCCGTGCACCAAATGCTAAGTACACTTGATTTGTAATATCCGCCCACTAGACGTGCTTCACCGCTACGCTGGAGACCATCTCCATCTCCTATACTTAAATACATGCATCAAACTATATAAGATACCTAGTTTCATTTGCAGAAACAAAGCAGAGCACATTGCACACTAGTAGTAGCGCAATCCATCAAACATACCATGGCCATCTCAAAAGCTTTGATCCTTAGCATCCTCGGGTGCCTCTGCTTCTGCAGTTCGGTCCTAGCAGCTCGGGAGCTCAACGATGACTTGTCGATGGTGTCAAGGCACGAGAGCTGGATGGTGCAGTACAACCGTGTGTATAAGGACACTACTGAGAAGGCACATCGATTTCAGGTGTTCAAGGCCAATGTCGGGTTCATCGAGTCGTTCAACGCCGAGAACCGCAAGTTCTATTTGGGCATCAATCAGTTCACCGACCTAACCAACGAGGAGTTCAAGGCGACAAAGGCTAACAAGGGATACAAACCAAGCTTGGAGAGGGTTCCTACCGGATTCAGGTACGAGAATGTAAGTCTCGATGCACTTCCGAAAACCGTAGACTGGAGGACCAAAGGTGCAGTTACTCCCATCAAGGATCAGGGCCAATGTGGTGAGTATATTAAGGATAATGATGTATTGGATATATGTTTAGTTTTTTGAGAATGTCGTCTTATAATATCTACTAAACCATAATCATATGTAGGTTGTTGTTGGGCATTTTCTGCTGTCGCTGCTACGGAGGGCATCGTTAAGCTCAAAACTGGCAAGCTTATCTCATTGTCGGAGCAGGAGTTGGTGGATTGTGATGTCCATGGCGAAGACCAAGGTTGTGAAGGAGGGCTCATGGACGATGCCTTTAAATTCATTATCAAGAATGGCGGTCTCACCACCGAGTCCAACTACCCATATACCGCGGCAGATGACAAGTGCAAGAGTGGAACCAATGGTGCCGCAACCATCAAAAGCTATGAGGATGTTCCAGCCAACAACGAGGGAGCCCTCATGCAAGCCGTCGCAAGTCAACCCGTCTCGGTAGCTGTAGATGGAGGAGATATGACGTTCCAGTTTTACAAAGGTGGAGTGATGACCGGCTCATGTGGCACTGACCTAGACCATGGTATTGCAGCTATTGGTTATGGCAAGACCAGCGACGGCACAAAGTATTGGTTGTTGAAGAATTCATGGGGAACAACATGGGGCGAGAACGGATATTTAAGAATGGAGAAGGACATCACCGACAAGAGGGGCATGTGTGGCCTTGCGATGGAGCCTTCTTACCCCACTGCATAGAAAGAGTGTCCTATGCCACATATCCTCCTATGCACACAAATATCAAATAATTGCCCGCATCCACTTTAATTAAGTATAGTTTGTATTTGTATCTAAATTATGTACAAATTTATGTCTGGTATAGTATTTCATTTTCCATGAATACAATGTAAATTATGTCACATATATAAGGATTGATGAAGAA
The DNA here is from genome assembly GCA_021437245.1 of Aegilops speltoides. Classification (NCBI taxonomy): domain Eukaryota; kingdom Viridiplantae; phylum Streptophyta; class Magnoliopsida; order Poales; family Poaceae; genus Aegilops; species Aegilops speltoides. Next base: position 459,130,749 of record CM038146.1, on the reverse strand, counting down.
TTTGTGTTAGCTATATCATTCGGAGATTGTGAATTGTGCTGCCTCTTGTGCCTTCATGCATGTGTAGTGAACTATTTGAGTAGTTCATGTTTTTACGGTAATCTTGGAACCATTTAAACAATATGTGAAAATGATGGAGCTGATCTGTAAATAAAAGTTGAAGTATGATAAATGTCCATTCGTGAATCTTGAAGAAATGAATTATGACGGACCATTCTCTCCCCAAATCCCCGTTGTCCTGCTCGTTCAACCCTCGTACACCTGCCTTCTCTCCCCAACCCACAACGGCAGCCGCATGCCTCCTGCATGTACTAAAATTCAACAAACTAAAACTTATGCTTTTGTAGAGTCGCAGTAGTAATTAGTATGCAAAGCACTGGCGCGTTCAGTGTCCCGTTGAACACTGATGTTAAGTCTGTGCTGCGAGGTTCCAAACGTGGACAACCAGTGTTCCAGCAAATTTGTAGCGCTATGCAACTCCTGACGCTGAGGCTTGCTGTGGCCACCTCGAGTCCGTCCTGTGGTGGAACATGGCGAAAGGCTCAAGAGGCACGAGCCCGGCCCGACGCCATGCAGGTGTCGTGGAACAGCCCGCCGAAGCTCCGGCGACGGGCAGAGCGACGAGTGTTGTTCCGGTGGCTGACACGTACGGGGAATGTGGTGGATGTATTCTCCTCCTCGAAGCCTGCTGTACGGCCAGGTTGCTGGGCCGGAAAGCCGGATCGCAGCCAGACGAGACGAACAACACCTTTGCATACTGTGTCGGTGTCTCGATGTGCTCAGTGCCTTCACCAGCTGGCGCGCTACCCTCGCCGGCCATGGCTTCCGTCGACGGACGTTTCTCTCTCTCCAAATGAGCATTACAGATCTGCTGTTCAAAGCAGTGGTCCATGGACCGGTAGCTCATGTTCTGAGCCATATATGCATGGGTTCATGGTGTAATCATGCATACACATGAAAGATCTAACGGAAAACCATTTCGAATAAAGTTAAGACACAGCCACACATGGTGCTTTGGGACGGAGGAAAGAGACATAGAAAGCAACATATTTACTGACAAAAAATAAGGAAGATAAAGATAAAGAAAAAAATACATAAACGAAAGCAACATATTCCAAAGAAAGAAACGGGAAAAGACAAAGACAAACATCTCTTGCAGGGTAAGGCTGGTCCTTTTTTGGACCATCACAAATGTGCTTGTGAATTTACTTGTTTCTATATATTACTAGCTCCATGTCCTCCATGCTTTGCAGATAACAAACAATAAACAAACAAGAGTACAACACCAGGCGCTCCATCTCGACGTATCCGGTTGATCGCCTTACGAGCTACGACGTACAAGTACAAGGTACATTCATTCCTCTACCGACTTATACTATAATTAATCAGCGTCAGCCTGTGCCGAGTGCAGCGTTGATGGCTTTTCATTCGTTTCCGGCTGAACTCCGCAAGTGCCTGCCGTTAGAGCGTCATTTCTAATTGCATCTGTGTCAACAGTGGCTTCCATTATCTGATTTTTTAATGTGCCGAAAATTTATACTGATGTCTACATCTGATCATCAGGTCATGGTGGACAATTCTACCTGCATGGAGCCCTATTTAAAGTGCTGCCAGGAGAATTATGAATGTTTTACCAACTGCACCGATGGGGTCGAGGATAAGTTCTTTGACTCCATATCAGGGCAGTTGTGGAGAGTGGAAGCGATGTTGTTCCTCAACGCCATCCTTGCAGGAGTTATCGTCGGAATAGGTGCCTATGGCCATCGTTATCGCCACTATGGCTTCACCCGCTATCTCTTGCTGGTGGCAACCACACTTTTCCTACCCATCATATCTTATGTCCTCTCCGCATTTGGCTCCGTCGGCAATTTGTTTGATGTTATTATCGACTCTGAATTGATAGCTGAATGCTGGGCAGACTTCACTCACACATACATGGTCATAGTATCCACATGCCTTGTTCTGATTTCTGCTATCAATACAAGCCCGATAGTTGCTACTGATGATAGAGAAGATCGAAGCATACGCCCTCCCTTCGAACTTCTTGTTCAAGGAATTTGGATAGTTTACCTGGCTCTCAGCACTCGTGTTGAGAATCGAAGCAAACTTAATTATCTCAGACTCTTCGCACCATTTCCTCTTATCTGTGCCAAAATGACATTAAAATGTTATGCATTTATAAAGGCTCGGAAATCCTTTGCACTTGGACGCAATCCTCGTCTTATTGTTGGATATATGCAGCAACTGCGAGAAGAAAGTGATCAACATTCAAGTGAGGAGGATGTGCTTCCTCCAGCACCACTTGTAGTTATGGGTGAGGACGAACATAAACTAGAGAAGCAACCTCATGGTTACATGTTCGGAAAGAACTTGGAGGAGGTTCAACAGGGCGGCTTGGTGACCATTGACAGAGTTTGGCAATTAGACAACTCGTTTCTGAAAGATATATGCTTCTCATTTGCATTGTTTAAGTTGCTCAGGTGTAGATTTGCAAGGTACAAATTCACCGATGTGCTCTCTACAAAGACATTCAAATTTGTCAGGAGTGTCTTGTTAAAGGATGGTGAACATGAAAGGGCCTTCAGGATGATTGCAGATGAACTTTCTTTTCTTCATGATTATTATGATTCAACACTCCCAATCTCCTATTCAGATAACTGGTTGGTTATAGTTAGTATGATTATTTCACTCTTGAGTGTGGGTTACTGCATATTTGTTGGGATGGACATCATCACAGCGGTGTACACTGCTATTTGGAATACTGGGAAGCATCGCCAAGGACTGCACACAATTACTTGCGGCTACTATTGTCGTGAGATTTTGTTCAATAGCAATACCGTAAACAAATTTTTTGGGAATTTGTATTTTGACATAGTGCCGGCACTGTTACTCCTTGTGTTTGTGGTGGTTGCTGAGGCGAGGGATATTGCTTACCACATATGCTCTAACTGGACCAAAGTAATCCTCACATGCCGCTGTGTGCACCGTGCCTCGCAGCTTCCCCCCATCATCCCAAAATGGGCTGACCGTTTGTTGGAATGCAGATGCGACTGGTTGCTGAGGCATTGGAACGACAAAATGAGACAAACCTCATTGCTGGTGCTTCACCCAAGGCAAATTCACCAACTTGTTTTACCTAGCTGCCTCCTACGTTTGCTGGACCGAAACAGGAGCAGTAATGTCAAGGTACCATCAGAAGTGAAGGCTTGCATCATCAACGCCCTAAGAAGTTCTACTGCAAGCAATGGAGCTGGTCTAAGCAAAGGCATGACAACCCTGCGCCAGAGCCAAATTGGCAGAAGCTTATTTTGGGCCTGCAGCAACAGCAAAGGTACATCTGACACCATACTTGTGTGGCACATCGCCACGACCATCCTTGAGGTGAGGCACCCACACCACCACCAAGATGGCCGGCCTTCTTCTGTTTCTGAGAAGAAAATCGCCTCCACTCACCTGTCGTGCTATTGCGCGTATCTGGTGGCGTTCTGCCCCGAGCTACTTCCTGACGATGATGCATGGAGCAAGCACCTGTACAAGAAAGTCAAGAAGGATGCCAAGCGAGCCCTTGCCACCGGCGGCGGCACACCGGTGTCGTCCATGACTTCGGAAGCAGCGTACCAGAAGCTCGTCGAGTTATTGGGCTCTACACAGAATCATGAGGTGCTCAAGGATGCCGCGAAGCTCGCAGAGCAGCTGGGGGAGGTGGCCGGAGGCGAGGAAATGGCGTGGGAGTTGCTGGCCGGGTTTTGGTCAGAGATGATCCTTTACCTGGCTCCGTCGAACAACATCAAAGGGCACCTGCAGGCCATCGACCGGGGCGGCGAGCTGATCACGCTCCTCTGGGCCTTGCTCACCCACATCGGGATCATCGACAGGCCCGGCGACACCGCTGCAAGTGCTCCAGCCACTGGTGTTTAAGTTTGCTCTGCCTAGTCATGCACACGCTGATATGCATGCTTAGCCGTTGGTTTCAGTTTCTTTCATTGTTTTCTTGGTTGTGAGTGTGTTTAAGGTCTTGCTGTTGGTTGTGAGTGTGATTTTAGGCCTTGTTGTTGGCCCTTTTCTTTTTTCTCATTTCTGTTAGGCAAGAAGAGATGTGAAGAGTGAGAGAGAGATGAGACTTGGAACGATGGTGTTGTTGTTTTACCGGTTCTGGATTGTGGCTTTTCGAGTGCCAGAGATATGAGAAGTTTGTGGTGTTATTTTACTGCTTATGGGTTGTGATTTTTGAAGCCTTGATGTTCTATAAACCGTTCCGTAGTGTCTGGCTTGTAGACTTGTTAGCCCGTGCGCAAGGCTGAGGCAGAAGGCTCCCTGCCGTGAGTCGCCGTCCATGTCTTCGAGGGGTCCAACGCGTTCCACCACGCTGTCCATGACGCCGCGGCAGTCCACGGGCACGGAAGCCATGACCAGACCAAATTGAATGGCACTCTCAAAGGTGACAAATTGTCAACAACAGATTCAGTACCTGATGGTCCAGGCTGCAACCACCATATATACACATCGCCTGTCACCAACAAGAGCTAATCCAACAGCCAACTCATGCACCGGAGGAAATCTCACGTCGCGGACATCTTGAAATGCCATCGTCAATCCCCACAGCCACACTGACACGACAACGCAGATCCTACAAAAAAACCTAAGGCAATTGCGATCCCACACCGAAGAATCAGTGCCCCTAACAATTGGGTTCTGCTAATTACTAGTGGTACTACGAAAGATAAGACCAACCAAACCTACTGTGTTCCACAGGAACTTGGTTCAGAAAAGAAGGGAGCAAACACGGGGGGAGAGGGAAAAAAAATGATGTCTACTCTACGGGTGTGACACCCTATTCACATTATCCCTAGGAGCATTATTACAGCATTTACCATGTCATTAGCCTGGCTATTGGCTGGCCGGCGGATTCCCCTTGCTAGCCCCATTCACCGCTGGGTTATGTTGGCGAATGGCTGGTGGTGTTGCGGTGACGGTAAGCAAGTTCCTGGGTGGTGGTGCTCCGGTGACAGGAGCCGCATTCCTGGCTGGTGGTGTTCCTGTGCCGGTGAGCAAGTTTCTGGCCTGTGGCGTTCCGGTGCCAGTAAGCGAGTTCCTGGCTGGTGTTCCGGTGCCGGGAGCCGTGTTCCTGACTGGTGGTGTTCCAGTGCCAGGAGCCATGTTCCTGACTGGTGGTGTTCCAGTGCCGGGAGCCGTGTTCCTGACTGCAGGTGTTCCGGTGCCGGGAGCCATGTTCCTGACTGGTGGTGTTCCGGTGCCGGGAGCCATGTTCCTGACTGGTGGTGTTCCAGTGGCAGGAGCCATGTTCCTGACTGGTGGTGTTCCAGTGCCGGGAGCCATGTTCCTGACTGGTGGTGTTCCAGTGGCAGGAGCCGTGTTCCTGACTGGTGGTGTTCCAGTGGCAGGAGCCGTGTTCCTGACTGGTGGTGTTCCAGTGGCAGGAGCCACACTTTTAGCTGGTGTTCCGGTGGCGGGAGCCGCATTCCTGGCTGGTGTTCCGACGCCGGGAGCCACATTCCTGGCTGGTGTTCCGGTGCCGGGAGCCGCATTCCTGGCCATTGCGCTACTATTTGAGTTCATAGCATGCTGCTTCTGGGCCATAATTTCTTGGCACCTATTTTGTTTGCCTGTGGTGCCTGGACCAGCTGGCTTCCGATATATTGCTTTACTCAGCACACCAGCATTGCCTGTGCCAACAAGGCCACTAGAGGCGACAGTTGATGCAATCGTCGCCCCATGTGAAGGTAGAGCTTTGGTCTTCTTCATGGTTACTGGTGCTCTAAACACAGGGATGCTTTTCCCAACTGTGGGTAGCTGCTTCTTCTTCTGGCTGGCAGTAGCTCCTTGAGCTCCAGGAGCAATTTTGACACCTTTGCTTTTATCAGAATAATCTGTAGTCAAGCATCCTTGGGCAACAAAGCGATCGAACTCCAGCATGTCAGCATCCTTGGGATCTATCAACTCCTCGGCTTTGGGATCTACCATCTCTGGCTGCTTCACCGTCTCTGGCTGCCTCACCGTCTCTGGCTGCCTCACCATCTCTGGCTGACTCACCGTCTCTGTCTGCCTCACCATCTCTGGCTGCCTCACCATCTCTGGCTGCCTCACTGTCTCTGGCTGACTCACTGTCTCTGGCTGCTTCACGTCTTCAGGAAACAAGTCCTCCATCGTGACTACACAAAATGTTGAGTCGTCGTCAATCTCCATATTGTCGCATGGGCCAGGCACTGGTGTGGTGCTCAATGCTCTATCAGGTTCCAACATATGTGCACTAGCAGATTGTTCCGGGGGATTAACTCCTGCAACTTCTGGCACAACATTAACTTGCTCGGTTGACTGTGTTATCAAAACCGTAGGAGATGGTATAGGGGCACTGGAGTTTGGAAGTTCTGGGTGTTGAGCACTGCCAGTCTGTGTTCCAGGCTCACCAGCCATGGTGGATGCTTTAGAGCTTGTAGAAGTTTTTGAAGACCCTTTTCCTCGAGATCTTATGTGCACAGCTTGCGGGGATTGTGCAGCTTTCAATAAATTGGTGGCGATGCTTGCTGTGGCGATTCGTCCACCAGCAGCAATAGCTGCAGCTTGTATAGACGAAGGAGCATTTGTAAGATTTGCTTGTGCAGTTTGCTTCTTAGAGCTATTTCGTGACTTGATTGAAGCATTTGACACTTTTGAGGGCACAGCTTGAGAAGGAGCTTGTTGCACCCGAGGTTGAACCTGGACTTGTGCTGACACAGGCCCAGGGGCTGCACTTGGCACTGGTACTGGCAACGAGAATGATGAAGAGGATGTTGCAGATTTTAACTCAGGTGCCGCAGCACCAAATACTGGAGCAGGATGTTGAGTGCTTTGTTGTGAAGCTCCTACATGAAAAAGCTTCAATGAGCACCAAAAGGCTAGCACAAGGCACTCCAAAGATGCCAGAATGGATTTACATCTCAGATACGCAACGAAGCTATAGAACAATGTTTGACTTGTTGACACTTCGGTAAAGAAGCATTATTCTAAATGAGAGAGCTGTCTGTACTGACAATTTATAAGATTTTTATAAATACCTGATCTTAATGTAGACAACCCACCAGGCTTCCCCATAGGCATATCAAGAGCCATAAAGAATGCCTTTTGAGTAGCTTTCATATCATATCCCCCGGTGACTGGTTTAGCTTTAGCAGGCTTGGTTGTTGCTTGACGCTTGGAAATTACTGCCCATCTCTGAAAACAAGAGCACAAGTTACCTAATTACTCTACAGACAAATATGTACACGGAGAGACATGGATGTCCCATCAAGCTAATCATTATACTATGCATCAGTTATATGCGAATGAGAACTAAACAAACAGACCAAGTAAGGTTGAGATGGAACTTTATCTAGGCACAGATCACAAGCAAAGCAACGTAACTACTGCAGCAAGAGGCACATGTATTTGCCTACTTACCTTAGAATATTTGCAAAGCATGTTACCAAGTTATTACAAGTCGGGAAAACTTAAGGTAAACCGAATGGATGTAAACAATGATGAACTGCAGTACAATAATAGATGCTAGTATGCATTTTACAAGGTGACCATAGAGTTACCTGAGACAATTGACCATAAGTTCTTGTGCTATCAAAGTTATATTTACGCAGAATGTCCAGCCAATTTCCTTCACCACACTTATGTACACCAGCCATTAACTCTGCATCCTCATCCTTAGTCCATGCTTTAGTCTTCTTTGTCTTTTTATTATGAGGTCCATTCCCATCAAAAGAATCAGGAGATAACCCTGTATGGGGTGCCTGCTTTGAGTTGGAAACTGGACCTGTACCATTTGTTAGACGATGGCTCTGAGCAAGCTGTTTGTCAGATGAAACACGTGGTATCTTTTCATTTGGAGTGTTTAGCAGGGGAACATCTGAGTTAGCACGATGACTAGAACCTTGCTCGCGTGAAGGTCCATACATCAAGATCTGCAATTTATATGATAGGATCAAGTACATTGTGCATATCTAAGATAACAAGAAATGAAGTGCAAATATGCAACAGAGCAAATAGTACATGGCATGACTGCATTACACTCAACATAGTTAGTAATCAATACGAAATTGCAAACAAAACTAGAGATTTGCCTTTTCCATAAATGATGACTATTTTACGTAAGTGGAATGGAAGCTGACATAAGAACAGTTTTTTATAGACTAATATGCCAGTGATAGAAGGATGACATTTTGGGTGTAGACATGGTCCCCAAATACAACTGTGAGTATACTTGATTTCAATTGCAATAAGAATAAAAAACTTTCATAACTAAAAGTATTTTTTGAGAAAAAATCTATGATTATTATTTTTATCTGTCTAATTTAATATCCCAAAAGATATTCACTGCCAAAGATTACAAGGTTGACTGTACATATCATCTACTGCCACTCTTTCGTCACTAGAGGGGGCAAACATGATAGCTACCCTTTTCTAACTGGAGGGTGTGAACATTATGACGCTTTAATTTTTGTCTTTCTGCATATAAAGGTAGAGATTGACTCATAGTTGCAGTTGCAGAATTGTAGATTAGCAAGTTTTCTGTAGAAACTACAAGTTTGTGAAACTTGAGAGTGTGACTTGTGAGGCATTAGAGGAAGTCCATCTTGTAAATCAAATAAAATGGACCTTTACCCTCTCTGCGATAGAACAAGAAACTTGGGTGAATCATATGAACTCGATCTTCATTGACGAATACAGCCAAACTGTTCACTGTCCTATGATATCTAGTGAAACACCAGACTTCATGTCTCATTTGATAACGAGGCATCAATCAAGCTTTTGAGTGGAGCCAACACTGTGCATCAATCAGCCTTCCATAGGCTCATACTGAAGTGCAAACTGCACCTGCAGTCCCAAAAGTATTGAGGGGGTGTCAAGTTATTCCTAATTCTATTGAAGTGCACATTCCGGTCCCTGCAGTACCTTAAGGTGGCATTTGGTTCTAAGAAAACCAGATTGAAAGGAATGTGTGAATTACTAGGAATATTACCATGGTAATGAGACAATTGGGAATATGACATTACCCTTAAAGTTTTCCAACGGATACAAAATCGAGTTGTTTTGGTCATTTGGTGCAATATAACCTGTTAATGAGACAATGTATTGTAGATTAATACTGATGTATTTCAAAGACTTGTTTTATTTCTTTATGTCCCTTTCTGACAAAGACTTTCAGATTGTCGATTAGTAAGATCTAACTCTTTCTCACGGCAGAGTATTCAAATGGAACTGCTTTTTCGGCTAGTATTTTTTATTAACAAAACACTTCTTAGACCGAACTACTTATCATTGCAAGGCCGCTAGGTTTGACTTTAGAAAGTTTTATTCGGCTAGGAAGCTGTTCTTTCACTGCTGATGAGGCTGCTTTTAGCACAAATAAAGGCATGCTGTGAAAGAATCTGTATCTTACTAACTTATACAGAATAAAGCCCAAATTGGGGCACAAGGGTTATTATCAATCTTCAACGAAAACTGGAGCTAGTGTTTAATAAGAAAGTACAATTTCAACAAAACAAGTAACTCTATGTTTAATTTAACAATGCAAATGCAAGAACGAATTGGTTGCACACCATGTCAAGGTCGCATTGTGAAATAGCAGGACATGATGGATTGAATTGTCCCAAGACCACTAGTTGGATGAGTTTTAATTAGTACATAGGCATGGATATACAGTATGATTGAGGCCCTAAATGGGATGGACACAAAGCCCTTCACAAGATTAGTACAATTCGATCACTATGTTTGAATCGAACTAATATCTAAAGTCTAGCGTTTTTTAGGACAAGATAGCCACCTGTTTCAAAAGGAATCCATAGGTCCCAAACAACTGGAATCCTATCATAGTAATCTAGTCTCTAACTATCATTCCAAGTGGTTATGCCAAATGCAGGAATCTAACGAGATTGGCCCGCGATTTCTAGTAATCTTCAAAAAATTCCTGCAACCAAACACAGCCTAAAACTGAGTCACCGCGGGTCCTGAGCAGCTCAATTCAGCACATTAAGCTCCCTTTGCAGCAAAACTCCTGCCATAGCAGCATTCTGGCTGTTTGGTTGCGGTCAAAGCACCATGAGTGCCGGTCAGCAACGAGCTGGGTTGCTCTGGACCCGTGAAGACTAACCTAAAATACTACAAGGGACTGGAATCTGCACTTTCATATATTTAGGACTAATTTAACACCACCTCAATACTTTTAGGAGGGCAGATGCACTTTATTCAGTACTGAATATGTCACAGTTACACACTTACTACATGAAACTCCTAGTGCACAACAGCATTACTAGTAAGTAAATCCAAGTAGGCCATACCTTGCAACTCCTTTGTATATAAGAACATACAAAGGATCTATATGGACAAGCCAATAACCATATAGCATACATAGCACAACATTGGATACTGATTTGTGGTACAATAGGACACAACGACCTTAAGCAGATGCCAACCAAAATTTTGTGCACATCTCGCACTCGGATCCCGAATGTGCTTGATCAAAGAATCAAATAAAAGAAAAAAAATATGCAATTACTAAATACACTGATGGTGTTCAAGTTTATATATCCGGGATTATGGGTTCCTAATGAACACAGATAAACAAGGCAAAGGGGTGAAACAGAAATTAGGCCTTTGGCATCCTAAATCGAGAAGGAGCATCTGATAAACAAATGAAACATATCAGCTACAATACAGACAGAAATACTTGTGGTACCTTGGCGAACCGTGAGGCCTCAGCTGCGGCTTCGTTGCTCGGCTTAGGAGAGGGTTCAGTCTCACACTCCAAGTCGCTCTCATCACCCTGCCATAATCAATCAGGGCAACAGAAGTACCACAAATACCGTTAGGAAAAGATAAGGCAACAGTAGAACAGACTGAATTTCTCCTATACAGCAGCCTCTTAAGATCTAACAGTTCCTGACACCACAATACTGGCTAGAAGACGCAACTGAAGCTAGTCGAAATTGAACTGGAAGAGTAATCCATCCAAGAGCACAAACCAGTGGCTGGGGGCTGCCGTCCTCGACGTTCTCGACGAAGTCGTGCCCGTAGGCGATGTAGCGCCAGAGCATCTGGTACTCGCGGGCGGAGGTGATCCCCGTGGCCGTCTTGGCCACCAGCGCCCGCCAGTCGATGCTCCTCCGCTGCGCGTGCTGCGTCACCTCCTGGAGCGCCGTCAGGATCGTCGCGGGCGAGTACCTGCGGCGGAGAGATTCAGCGGCGCGTCAAAACCCTAGCTAGGGCGGACCGGGGAGAAGCGGCGAGCCGGCGCGAAGGGCGGGGAGAGGGACCGACTTGTGGAGGATGAGGTACAGGTCGTCCTCGGATAACTCTCGCTTCCCCGCCGCCGCCAGCGCCGCCGCCGCCGCCGACGCCATATCGAAGCTTGTTGACTCGTCGGCGCCTCAGCGGTTAACCGGGGAAAGACTGCAACAGGATCAGCTCGGCCGTGGTCCGTGGGCCGTTAGATCGGATGGATTGCCCAGTCACGCCGGAGCTCGGGGAGGATCTGTAAAATTCGCAAAAACCACCCCGATTACTAATAGCTCTATAAGAAAGGTCCCACCAGCTTGAGGTCATAGAAGGTGAAAATATAAAAAACAACAATTCTGATATTGTGAACGCTGGGCTGCAAGGACAGCCCGGCGAAACAAAATGAGAATTACGGTTTGGAATTGCCGGGGTTTGGGGAATGGCACGGCAGTTCGGGGGCTTCTGGACCTCCAGAAGCGGGAGGACCCCTCAAAAAAAAAAGGGAGGACCCCGACATCCTCTTCTTATCTGAAACAAGGATGGATGGGAGAAGGATGTTGTGGTTTAAGTACTTGCTAGGAATGACAAGCATAGTGGTGAGGGGTTGTGAAGGAAGAAGTGGGGGGCTTGCTATGCTATGGAAGAATCATGTAAAAGTTGATCTGCACAACTACTCAAGAAATCACATTGATGTGGTGATAGTGGAGCAGGATGGTTTTAGATGGAGATTTACTCGCATATATGGCGAGCCAGCACCAAATAAAAAGGAGAAAACATGGAAGCTCTTGAGAATTCTTGATCAACAACTCACGCTCTCATGGCTTTGTGCTGGTGATTTCAACGAGGTCCTGTATAGTCATGAAAAGATGGGAGGGCCAACTCGGGCCCCTCGACAGATGGAGGAATTTAGAATGGCACTCTCAGATTGTGGTCTAAGAGATCTAGGTTATCTCGGAGACAAGTATACCTGGAGAAACCAGAGCCATGAAGCGAGCAGATATGTCAAGGAAAGACTTGATAGAGCCGTCAGGTCCCGGAGCTGGTGCATAAGATTTCCATCATACAAAGTGATAACAGGAGATCCTAGACACTCTGACCACCGACCTGTGACTATACATATGGAACGCGCGGATAGAACTATGAAACCTCAAAGAGGGAACAATGGCTTCAGATTTGAAGCAAAGTGGTTGCAGGAGGAGGGATGTGAAGAAATACTCCGTCCCGAAAAACATGTCGCACGCGTAGTACAGTGATGTTTTTGCGGAAAAGCCCTTGAACTTCTAAAGCTCAGACAAATTAGTCCCCATCTCGTTCTTCCTCCTCCGTCCGTCGCCCGCGCGGCGCCATGGCCAGCCGCCCATTGCCCGAGCAGGTTCGGCTCTGTCGACGAGCCCGCCCAGGAGGCCGCCCACAACAGGCCCTGCGCCGCCGACGAGCCCGCCCAGGAGGCCGCCCACAACAGGCCCTGGACCGCCGACGAGCCCGCCCAGGAGGACCTTCGCTGCCCACCCACGAGCAGGGCCTCCGCCACCCACCGCCGTTGCGCTGGTCCACTTTGCCCCCGATTCCGCCGTCCACCGCCGCCACGCTGGTCCAATTTGCCCCCAATTCTGCCGCCCACCGCCGCAGCGCTGGTCCACTTCGCCCCCGATTCGGCCGCCGCGCTGGTCCACTTCGGCCGCCGGCTACTGGTGGTGGTGGTTGTGGTCGACGGCCACTAACCCGCCCAGGAACAGGATCTTAGTAAGATTGTGATCTCTTCGTACTGCTGTAAACAAAGATTGTAAGAAGATATTAGTAAGATTGAGATCTTACTAACTATTGTTGCATGAGTATTACTAAGATCTTACTGACTGTTGTTGAGCATTCTGTACAACAACAACAACATTGATTTCAAATTCGTTTACTGAATTTAAATGACGGGACTAACAGAATTTGCTCATGATCAGAAACTGTTGAAAATGCAGTGCCTACACCATTCTATACCAACCACACCACAATTCAGAGAAAAATGAAGCATAGAGCTACTCCCGACACACCACAATTTACACAGGATCCACCACATTTTGGAGTAATTTGCAGTAAGGAATTGACAGCACTAAACATCTTGGAATTGACCTGCGAAGATGACGCCGCCGCTGCCGTCGAGCTTGCAAGGGGGAGCCTTTGCTCTTGTCGTCTGGCTCGTCGCAAGGAGGAGTACATAGTTTCAGACAATACGTATACCTGCGACTGGAAACGCTGCTGGACCCCATGGAAGAGCTGCTCCTCTGATGGAGTACCTGAAACCACCCAGTTGTGTAAAGCCCAGTTCTGTACCTGAAAAATCAGATTGTGAAGAATTTCCAATCAACGTCCATACGAAATTCCAATCAAAGTACTCCAACTTAAATGATTTCGAATAAAACAAGGTTCGAACTAACAAGGTTCGAAATGTTGTCTCCAACTTAAATTCAGAATTCTACTCCTTACAACACACCAAGGATGAGATCTTGACACACCGCACACCCATCTCCTCAAGCTCCTGACGCACATAATCGATCACTTCCCCAATCACTACGACATCTGCATCCAAGGAGTCATACTCACTCGATTTGGTACCTTCTAGAGCGACTCACCGTGAAGCACGCCGCCGACATACGCTTGGCGTCGGCACTCACCAAGGTCGGACCTTGACGAACAGCTCCATGGCGTCCGCCTCTCGACGAAAGCAGACGCGGATCGGCCGCCACCATGGCTCGCTCGATGGCGGACATGGATGGAGGCAGCAGGAGGAGCTCACCATGGAGAAGGAAGGAGGGCACAAGCCATGGCGACGAGCCGACGACGAGGGACTCGAGGAAGGCGACGACGAGGACTCAAGGAAGGGCAAAGCCGTTCCTTGAGCTTCATGGGGAGCGTGGGGCGCGGAAGCGATATTGGTGGTAGGGAGGAGAGAACTAGGCGGGAGCTGCTGGGCGAAGCTGGCGCGGCAGTGGCGGCGCTGGGAGCCATGGCTCGGCGTGGGGGAGCTGCTAGGCGTCGCCGGCAAGTGGCGAGCAACCGAGCGTGGGCGAGCTGCGCAGTCGGAGGGGAACGGGGACTGCGGGTTCTGTCGGTATAAGATGGAGGGGTTTTCTGCAAAATGTAAGCTGCGACATGAATTTCGGGACGGAGGGAGTAGTCAGGAATGCATGGTCGGACGCGTCTCTTAGAGGCAAAAATGATTTATCCCAACAACTAAGAAGAATCGCGGGAGATCTAAAAAATTAGGACACTAATGTGTTAGCGATTCTAGAGAAAAGAATTAAAACAATAAAAACTGAGCTGGAACATGTGAGGAGAGCACCGATTGACGAGAACGCGGTGTCTCGAGAGCATCTCTTGCGGGAAAAGCTGAACAGACTGAAACACCAACATGACATATTCTGGAGACAGAGAGCTCATGTTAAGTGGTTGCAGGCTGGGGATAAAAACACAACTTTTTTCCATGCCTATGTGTCAGAAAGGAAGAAGAAGAATACTATCAAGAGACTAAGGAGAGAGAACGGGACATGGGTGGAGTGTGAGGAACAATTGAAGGAGCATGTTGCTAGCTATTTTTTAATTTGTTTACTTCCTCAACGGGACCAAAGAGGGATGAAAACTTGCACGCAGTCTCTCCAAAAGTGACTACTCAAATGAATCATAGTCTATGTGCGGAATATACAAAAGAGGAAGTGAAAGAAGCTTTGTTCAATATTGATGACCTAAAGGCGCCAGGACCAGATGGAATGCATGCAATATTCTACAAGCAGTTCTGGCAACTGGTGGGCAATAAGTTAACGGAGGAAGTGCTAAAGTTCCTTCAAGGTGGAGAAATGCCGGAAGGATGGAACGATACCATAGTGGTGTTAATTCCAAAAATTTCAAACCCAGAGACCTTGAAGGACCTAAGGCCAATTAGCCTCTGCAATGTCATTTACAAGGTGATCTCTAAAGTAATTGCTAATAGATTGAAACATATTATACCTTATATTATATCTCCAAACCAAAGTGCATTTGTTCCAGGTAGAATAATTTCGGATAATATCTTATTGGCCTACAAACTTACCCATTTTTTGCAGAGAAGGAGAAGAGGTAAGGTAGGATATGCTGTTGTAAAGCTCGACATGAGTAAGGCTTACGACTGAGTAGAATGGACATTCTTGAAGGAAATGATGTTAAAATTGGGGTTTGACAGTGAATGGGTAAATCTGGTGATGAAGTGTGTTGCAACTGTGAGGTACCAGATCAAGGTTAATAGAGATACAACAGATGTAATTATTCCCCAGAGAGGACTACGCCAGGGAGACCCCCTCTCACCTTACTTATTTTTGTTGTGTGCGGAGGGTTTCTCAACAATGCTAAATGAAGCTGAAAGAAATGGGAGTCTGAGAGGGATTAAATTATGTAGGGAGGCGCCAAGTGTGAGTCATTTACTCTTTGCAGATGACTCATTGCTGCTCATTGAAGCAAATGTAGAGAATGCTCAGGTTCTCAATGACATATTGCACAAATATGAAGCTTTCCCAGGACAGGAGGTAAACAAAGATAAATCAGCCATCCTTTTCAGTAAAAATACAAGTAGAGAGGAGAAAAGAGAAATAACGGAAATCATGAACATATCAATAGAAGGGATAAAAGGGAGATATCTTGGACTGCCACCTTACATTGGAAAGGCAAAATCAAGTGCTTTCCAATATATAAAGGAAAAAGTGTGGAAGAGAATCCAAGGTTGGAAAGAGAAGTTATTATCGAAAGCGGGAAAAGAGATCTTAATCAAGGCAGTAGCAGAGGCAATCCCAGTATATGCAATGGCTTGCTTCGACCTAACCAAGTCCTTATGTGATGACCTTAGTTCCATAATATGCAGATTTTGGTGGAGCCATATGGATAAGGTCAATAAAATCCACTGGACAAGTTGGGAGAAACTATCTAAACCGAAGAGAGTGGGAGGTTTGGGATTCAGAGACCTGCACTCTTTTAATATGGCCATGCTTGCAAGACAAGGATGTCGGCTGCTACAAAACCCCTCCTCTCTCTGTGCACGAGCACTTGAAGCGAAATATCATCCCGGCCGCAGCATAATTGAAGCAACGCCAAAGAATGGGATGTCTTATGCATGGCGCAGTATTTTGAAAGGTGTACAACTTAAAGAAAGGCATAATTTGGCGAGTCGGAGATGGAAGAAATATTAATATTTGGAAAGACCCCTGGCTTCCAAGAGGCATCACCAGAAGAGTTACCACACTGCAAGGACGAAATTTAGTCACAAGGGTGGCGGAACTTATTGATCCAATAACTGATGGTTGGGACAAAGACCTAGTGTGCCAAACTTTCAATGCAGAAGATGCTAAGATAATCCTATAAATCCCCATTTATGAGCATACAAAGGACTGTGTGGCTTGGCACTTTGACAAGAAAGGGATTTTTTCCGTGAAGTCGGCATACAAAGTAGCAGTAGATTGTGCAGAAAGGGAATCAAGATATGGCCAGCCATCTAGCTCTGCAAGCAGAGGAGAAACAACTAATTTTGAATGGAAGAAATATGGGCCTTACCTCTCCCGAACAAAATTTTGCACTTCCTATGGCGTATTGCAACATACAGCTTACCTTTAAGAATGAAATTGAGGAATAGAGGTATGGAAGTGGATACTAGATGTCCAGTTTGTAACAGATACGATGAGGATGGGGGCACTGCTTTCTGAAATGCAAGAAAGTGAGGAGGCTTTGGTGGCTAGCCCAAATGGAAGAAATTAGAGAGAAACTTTTGAAAAGCAGTGACCCAATAAGTATGTTCGATGAGATATTTCGCCTGACCGGGGAAGATCGCATGAAGGTGTGTATTCTGTTCTGGGTGTGGTGGCATGAGAGAAATAAGGCCAATGTCGGAGATCAGACGAAATCTCTAGATGATATAATTGCTTCTATTAACTACCATATTTTTGAATGTAAGAACCTTAAGAAGCAGAGCAGCACCCAGAAACAAGATTCTATCATATGTTGGTCTCCTCCCCCAAGTGGGATCCTCAAAATAAATACTGATGGTGCTTTTCACGAAGCATCTTTGTCTGGCGGATGGGGTTTTACTGTCAGAAATGGTAGTGGTGTGCTTATGGCAGCAAGAGCAGGAAATCTGGAACATGTATCCAGTGCTCTCCATGTCGAAGCCCTTGCCATGTTATATGCAATCAACACTACTACACAAATGGGATGTAATCGTGTGATATTTGAAACAGACTTTGTGGTGTTGAAGCAGGCGATCTTAAGCGATGAGTATGACTTGTCGACTTTAGGTGCCGTGTTTCAAGAAATAAAATTTCAGTTGAATGTGGCTTTTGATGATGTAAATGTTAGTGTTTGTTCAAGATCTTGTAATGTAGCAGCTCACGGCCTAGCAGCACATGGTGTAAGATTAGGAGATGATGAATATGAAACTTGGCTAGGCTATTTCCCTGAGTTTGTTGTAAACTCTGTAGCTGGTGATTCAACCAGTCTAAATTTGTAATGGAATACAAGGTTGTTCCTTCAAAAAAAATGTCCCACCAGCTCTCCTGGCTGACCATAGAGCCTGCCAGCCCAAAAATTGGCGTTGACCAAGCGTTGGGTGTTCATTTGGATAGACATCGATAATTTGGCTCTCATGCTTATTTTGAGTTAAGGTGAGGATAGCTTGGGCATACCAAACTGAACTGAAAGCCCTCATGGCTGCTTGTGATTGTAATGGCATCCGTAATGAAATTAACCTCAGATACTCCCTCCGTTTCAAAATAGATGACTCAACTTTGTACTAAAGTTAGTACAAATTTGATTCATCTATTTCGGAACGGAGGGTGTACAAAACATAGCTCAAACGAAACAATGTCAGATTAGTCCATAAATAATAAAAAAAACTTGTAAATAGTGAAAACATGGTATAACAGTAGCTAGTCAAGAACACAATCACAGGTCTTCTTGATCAAGGAGGAACCAAATACTATGCAATTCTATAACAAATACAAAGGTTACATAAGAATCTGACAAAAGAGGCCAGCATGTAAGAATGTAATTTATCATGACGCTTGCAGAACTAGAAAGTTCCAAAAAAAAGGATAAATAATAGACATGTGTGGCTTTGCTATCATTGACTTCTACCACCAGATTGTCTCTGATGACGAAATTTTGGATCCACGGGCATCATTTCTCGAAGAAACTCTTCATTCTCAGGGTATGTTGGAGAAACGACAATTTGACTCATGTTCTTTTGAGCACGATACCATGCAGGATTGCTATTCCGTCGAGTATGTCCCTTCCTTGCACGAAAGTCATTTGAGATGGCCTAACAACATGATTATAAACCGCGTTGAGCCTATTAGTAGTAACTTTGGTGAAGATTTTGAAGCTGGCGTTAAGGAGACGAACATGTCTATATTTTTGTATTCGGTCAGCCTCCTCCTTAATCTTCTGAACAAAACAATCTCTCCAAAATTAAGCGTGAAGAAACTTGAATGACTCCATGAGATCGGTCTTAATAACATCCCAGAAGTTTCGATAGAACTCTATATGGAAGTCATCGGGTCTGGAGCTTTTTAGTGTTCCTTTGGGAACACTGCAGCTCTAATCTCCTCTTCAAAGAAAGGGACAGTGAGGATATTGTTCTCTTTTGTCGTGATTTGTGAAATATCATCCATTCAGGCCTCATCTAGGGTGCGGTTCCTTTTGTCTGCAGCTCTCAACAGAGATTTGTAGTATCTAGTAATATATCGATTAAGATCCTCCTAGCCTTTGATCCTTCCCTCATCTTGATGGACACTAACATACATTGCTTCCTGTGTCGCCCAATGGCGATCATTTGGAAGTATCGTGTATTGCTACCTCCCTCCAAAATGAAATCGGCATTGAATCTTTAGTACCATTCGATCTCCTCTTGCAATAGATGTGCGATTTTTTCATTAGATTGAATTTTTCGTATCAATCTTTTGTCAAGACAAAGTGTGAGTCGCAGCGATCTTATCGAGGTCGTCGATAATGGTGGCAAGATGTTTCTTCTTTTTTCGTACATGTCATTGTTGTGTTTCGCCATCCAAACAGGAACTTCCTTGTGGCCCTTATTTTAAAATCTAATCTCTAAAACGGTGAACTACCAATGGCGGGTCTCTCCCATACATTCTTAGTTATGTCTGGAAAGCCCTCCCGTTATAACGAAAGGGTTGGCGAACAGAGGTCGGCTAGTAGATTTAGAATCAAGAATGATGGGTGCATGGTCTAAAAGTTCTTGATACGCTCTAGTGCACCTACCATAGGAAATTGTAATTCCCATTTGGTATCCATGAGTACCCTATCAAGATTCTCATGTGTCGGAAGGAAAAGATCATTATCCCAAGTGTACTACTGGCTTGACATACTGTCTTCTCTTCAATTCAAACTCTTGATTACAACATTCAATGAAAAAGGCTAGTAAGTGTCAAAGCGGCCGTCATTTTTCTCTTTTTGGTACCACGGGATTTTAAAGCCTCCCCCAAATAAGCACGAGGTGAGGGTTATCCTTTGCTAGGTTAACCAATTCCCATAGAAAGTCAGATTTATTCTCGTCTTGGGTAGGCCCATAGACTACGAACATGCTTTGTGTGAAATTGTAGGCTCTATTTCGGAGGTCAGATTTGATTTGAAATTCACCAATCAAAAAAGCTAACAAGTCCATGGTCGTGGTCTGTATTCCAAGCAAGATTCATCCTGTCCTTCCACACGGCGGTAGATAATGCCATATGTAGTAGAAACCACCCAACGGATGCTCGAGGACATACTCAAGGAAGTCTCGTATGCCAGCCATGGAAATCGTCAAAAAATCCAACCTAAGTTCACACACACAATCACTGACATGTTTATGTCAGCCTAGTCTAAAAGATCTAATGATATTTAAAAACATGCCTTTAGTGTGGAAATCCGTGTGGGTTTGTGACCTTAGCCTTCTTGTGTAGTTTTTGTTTCTTTTTTCGAAGAATGGAACTTAGATTTACATGAAGACATTGTGAAGTTACAAATACATGGACCCATGTATTCCTTCATCGAATCCAACCACCGTGACCTCACCAACTAAATGGGAGGGAAGTGTACCATCATATGCAGCATCCGCCTCCTCCTCCTCAATATCGGGGTTAGGTGGGGTGCTCGGACATGTAAGATGAACCTTTAAACGTTTTATCTCCATATGTTTGAACACCCCGACCGGCAAACCCACATCAACATCATTCTTTCCATAGTGACTCTAACGTTCTTTAAGGTAAAAGAAATACGAGAATCCAAAAAGAAAAGAAAAGATCTTGTTGTGGAAGTACCTGAGTTGGGTGTCCAAGTAGATGCATCATGTAGATAAAACATAATTTTATTATCAAGGGAGCTGGTAAATACATAAATTACCAGCAAACATGAAACGTTCACATATGCTTCAAATCCTTGTTAACGACAGAGTAATGACGGAGTACTTGGTCTTCTCCTTCTCCAGGTGCACCTCAACGTAGTATGCAAATTTCTTGAAGAGCTCATCAATGACGGATTCGCCGAAATGCCTTGCAAACAGGGGCTCCATCACCGCCTTCAAGCTCTTAGAGACATTTATGCCACTTTTGACACTGTCATGCACATCATTGCCTTCCGAATCGTCGTAAGGATCCCAGTTGGTCTCGAACAGCTTGATATGATTCATGTGAAACTGTTGGCTTTGCTCGACGATTGCTTTGACTTCTTCCATCGATGGGCCGTACAAAGGTAGATTAAAGGAGTCGAGCTTTTCCTTCTCCACGAGGCCCTGTAATTACCAGTATGCTTTAGCAACAGTTTAGAGTCTTGAAATATAAATGCCACAAATATACTATATCCTCGCGTACCTCGTCAACAAGTGATTGCACAGACTGTGAAAGTAGCCCGAGTAGACGTCAGAGCCCTCCGCTGTAGGCATCGCCATGTTTCCTCCCTAGAAATGTGAGCATCATCTGTCCGCCTGCAACTAGTTCTTCATGTCGCAGCCCGAGGAACAACATGTCCTTCTCAAACTGCTCTTGGTACATTTTTACCACCGATGGTGGGGTAGTCATCCCAATGTAGATGTTTCCTTTGTTGAGATATGGTCTTTTCTTGCCCTCTAATCCATGGGGAAGCTGTGTATAACATATAGCATTTTTTTATAGAGGTTCTTATGTAAATTGACATTATTTTGAGTAGTCAAGTTGGCTTCATCAATTGACCAACTTTTGCGTATTAAGTAGAGAAATGTGGATGATTAAAGTATAAAAATTGCAAGCAGTTTTTTCTTTTCTGGCAGCAAAATGTGCAAATGAGTGTGTTTGTTAGTGGTGGCATGTACCCGAGAGCGCCAATGCAGGCAATACGACGAGTGAAAGAGATGGACACTGCTGCGAGGCAGAAGCCTCGTGTAGTAGGAGCTCGGCAACCCGGTGATGAAGAAAGCAGGTATCTCCTCACCCATACCAATCGAGTTCTTGAACCGTTGAACCGATCGGAAGACGCGGTTGAAGTCATTTCCTGGTAAATCGTTGAGAAAGAACTGGAGCTCGGCGGGACGGCCACCGAGCTTCTCAAGATGGTGGCTGACCGCTTCGATCACATTGGAGACGAAGAGGAGCGTGTTCTCGCCTGAAGAGCAGCCCAGGTCAACAATGGTCATTGTTCGATGGAGGAGAGCCGCGTACGCTCGTGTCACGGCCTCCTGGAGAGCTGGCTTGGTCTCAGCCAAGGCATTTTCCTAAGATAAACGGCGGAAAGGGAAATCTTTATGAACAATTGCAGCTGAATCCAGCAATCAAATTAGGATTGCAAGGGAAGATACTACTCCTTCCATTTCTTTTAGTCTGCATATAAAGTTCGGTAAAAGTCAAGCATTGTAAAATTTGACTAACTTTATATAGAAATATCATCATTCATGATATGAAATCAATATTATCAGATGCACCATGAAACGTATTTTCATACTATATAGTTTTAGTATTATAGATGTTCACCTTTTTTTATATAAATTTGATCAAACTTTGTGTAGTTTTACTTTGACCAAATGTTATACGCGGAGTAAAAAGAAACGAAAAGAGCACGTGAGAAGATATATACAGTATGAAACCTGAAGCCTTGAGTTCTTGGCGTAGCTGTTCTCGTCTTCTCCTTCGGCCATATGGAAGTCATGCTCCATCCTCATGGCTGCCAGCCACTAAGCAGCAAGCCTGGCCTCTAGGTGTTGTAGAGGAGGAGGTGGAGTAGGAGTGGTTGCAATTCATTGTTCATACGTGTACGCTCACGAACCTGGCCGCGCGGTCGTTTCCTGACCAGAGGCTTATTCCATATATGGTAAATGATCGTCCACCCACGTACTACTCCCTCCGTCTAAAAATGCTTGTCGGAGAAATGGGTAAAAATGGATGTATCTATGACTAAATTACGTCTAGATACATCCATTTTATTGACAAGTATTTCCGGACGAAAGGAGTACTAATTAAGGATAGGCTGCCTCTCCCCTTTCCCCTCATGTTCTGTGTGATTGCAACTTGAGCGTTGTTTGGATGATAGCCGTGGACAGAACGGATGAAAGTGACCTCTCCATTCTTCATGCTAAATAACCTCTGAGAGCACCTGATTAGTGACCGGACAGAAGATAGAATGAAAAAAGTGAACCAACTTAATGAAATCCAGAAGTTTTCTTTTAGAATATGATGGAATCCAGAGGTTCCAAGTGGCGGCCTTAAAAATCAAAAATCAAAATTCAGGGAGACCTAAATAAAAAATTGGTGCACTTCAAGCTAGACTGTCGACTGGGCATTGCATATCAACTATCTGTTGGCATTATCACAAGCAAGTAAGCAAGCACACGCGTAAAAATAGACTTCCATTTTCTTTTCTCTCGGTATATATATTCGAAAGGATTAATATTAATAAGGCACTCCTTAAAATTTAGAGAAGAATTATGTAAACGAACATCCATCATTAGTGCTTCTATGCACCACTTCTTCCGGTTGTCATGTCTCATGTCAAGATCTTTTCTTATGTATAGTACACGTGCACATGGGACAACTCATAATGCAATACCACAATTACGTATGCAATTTGATTGAGCTTTCCGAGAAGATTGCCAACAAGAAAAAAAAAATCCAAGGTATAGAAAAAATAATTAATCATATTTTCAGTTGTTGGTCATGGAATTGCTCACGACGAGTGGTGGCATGTACCCGAGAGCGCCAATGCAGGCAGTACGACGAGTGAAAGAGATGAACACTGCTGCGAGGCAGAAGCCTCGTGTAGTAGGAGCTCGGCAACCCGGCGATGAAGAAAGCAGGTATCTCCTCTCCCTTGTGACCACCCATACCAATCGAGTTCTTGAACCGTTGAACCGATCGGAAGACGCGGTTGAAGTCATTTCCTGGTAAATCGTTGAGAAAGAACTGGAGCTCAGCGGGATGGCCACCGAGCTTCGCAAGATGGTGGCTGACCGCTTCGATCACATTGGAGACGAAGAAGAGCGTGTTTTCGCCTGACGAGCAGCCCAGGTCAACGATGGTCATTGTTGGATGGAGGAGAGCCGCGTACGCTCGTGTCACGGCCTCCTGGAGAGCTGGCTTGGTCTCAGCCAAGGCATTTTCCTAAGATAAACGTAAAGGGAAATCTGTATGAACAATTGCAGCTGAATCCAGCAATCAAAATAGGACTGCGACGGCAGATACTACGTGAGAAGATATATACAGTATGAAACCTGAAGCCTTGAGTTCTTGGCGTAGCTGTTCTCGCCTTCTCCTTCGGCCATCTTGGCGTAGCTGTTCTCGCCTTCTCCTTCGGCCATATGGAAGTCATGCTCCATCCTCATGGCTGCCACTAAGGGCGCTGCTTTGCTCCCGATCAGAGGACAGTTGAATATATAGAGGAGCAGGAGTGGTTGCAATTCGAGCATTGATATTGTTTGCATGCATGCATGCTCGTACGTGTACGGTCACGAACCTGGGCGCGCGGTCGTTTTCGGACCAGAGGCTTATTCCATATACGGTAAGTGCTCGTCCACCCACGTACTAATTAATTCCGTTTTGGGTAGGCTGTCTCTCCCCTTTTCCCTCATGTTGTGTGTGATTGCAACTTGAGCGTTGTTTGCATCATAGCCGCGGACAGAACGGATGAAAGCGATGCTAGAATCTAGATCACCGCGTTGCGCTCATGGCGCATGCCATGACCGGGTTGCGCCCCATGGCGCATGTGAGAGCATCTACAGCCGGATATTTTTAATTCTCCTCAAACGTCTGTGGAAGCGCCTCGTTAGAGCATCTCCAGCCGTTGAGCCCCTAGGAGGCATTTTTTTCGCCTCCTGGGGGGCTGCCGGCGAGAACTTTGGTCTGCACTAGTAGAAAAAGGGTCAAACGTGAAGCACATTAGTGCCAGTTTGTATTAGAGCCGGCACAAATGTATACATTAGTGCCGGTTCCAACGGCTAGCCGGGCCGCTCTCATTAGTACTGGTTCGTGGCTAACCTTTAGCACCGGTTCGTGCCACGAACCGGTACTAATGAGGTGGTGGCAGGATGTTATCGATCTGGGCCCCTCCAACCTTTAGTACGGTTCGTGCCACGAACCGGTACTATAGGTCCTCCTGCATATAAACCTTTCGTCCAGCTCGCTCTGTTCTTCCCCCTTTCCCCTCTCCTCTCCTCTCTGTTCTTCCTCTTCTCCCCTCGAGCTCATCACACATTTTGCCCAAAATTTGTCAAGATTTGAAGGCCCCCATCCATTCAAGTGATCACAAAGGTTAGCAACTTTGTCCTTTCATCTCTCATTGCTAGATTAGCTCTTGCAATGTTTTATATAGTTATTAATTTGTGAGTTTAGTAATTTGGGAGGAAATATATATATATATATGTGCTAGTATTTGATTTATATGCAATTTGAGGTCAAAAATAACACTTAATTTGCATATGTAGGTGTGGTTTACTTAGTGCCTTCTAAATCTCCGTCGTAACCACCGTCGATCGCCCGCACCGTCCCGTCGCCGGCACCACCTTGTGGTGAGCCTCTTGTTCATGAAATTTCATATAAAAAATTGATGTTTGTGTGATTTGGATATATAGTTAATCGTGTAATAATTATCTTACCCGTACGTTGTTTGTTATACATAGTGCCATGGTTTTGATATCCGTCCCCGTCAGCTCTCGTCCTTGTTATGATTCGCATGTGGTATATTCTCTTTTAAAACTATTTGTTGCATTTCGTGTTTATGACAAATTATGCCCATCAAGTTGACATAGATATTTTTATCTAGGAGGTATGTGAACCGGAAATTCCAACCGACCCTATTGTCGAGAGGTTAAATTTAATTGAAAGAGAAAACGAGTACTTGAAAGAAAAATTGAAAAGAATTGAGGGGGAGAAGATGGAATTGGAGTTGCATGTTGCCTATGTCGTCGATGATCACAAGATCAAGATGGAGAAAATGCGCTTGAAGATTAGAAAATATGCCATCGATAGTGAGGCTTGGTATCATTATGCTGTTGGATCAATTGTTACCTTAGTTGCAATCTTGATCGCATTTGTTGTTGCATTTAAATGCTTTAGCTAGAGAGTTATTTGTTTGTTGCATCTAAGTGTTGTATGAACTTTATGTATGAACTTGTATTAATTTGGTCTATTCGGTGTTGTGTAATGAAGATGAGCCGGCAATGGATGTACGATGACCGATGCTCTCCCCAGTTCGTTGAGGGTGTGCATACTTTTCTCGCTATGGCCGAGGCAAATAAGCGGGTGGATGGTTTTATGCCTTGTCCATGTGCTGGCTGTAAGAATGGTCGCAATTACTCTACGTCAAGAACCATTCACGTCCACCTGTTTGAGTCCGGTTTCATGCCCTACTATAATGTTTGGACCAAGCACGAAGAAAGAGGGTTATGATGGAAGACAATAAAGAAGAAGAGGACGACGACAAGCTATCCCGCCATGGGTTCCCTGAATACGATGATACAACAATGGGGAAGAAGCTGAGCCGTAATGCGGGAAGAAGCTAAGCCGGCAATGTGGGAAGAAGTGAAGAAGAGGCATCGATGAGCCCGTTGATTATCTAGGTCGGGCCATTGCCGATGCAAAGAGAAACTGCACAAGTGATTTGGAGAAGAAGAAGTTGCAGCGCATGTTAGAGGATCACAAAAAATTGTTGTACCCGAATTGTGTAGGTGACAAGAAAAAGCTGGGCACCACACTAGAATTGCTGCAATGGAAGGCAGAGAATGATGTATCGACAAGGATTTGGAAAGTTCTTGGTAATGATAAAGGATATGCTTCCAAAGGACAAACGAATTGCCCGAGAATACGTCTGGTTAAAGAAGGCTGTCGCCCTCTAGGGTTAGAGGTGCGAAGATACATGCATGCCCTAATGATTGCATCCTCTACGCGCTGAGTACGAGGATTTGAACGCTTGCCCGGTATGTGGTGCATTGCGCTATAAGATCAGTTGCGATGAGCCTGGTGATGTCGAGGGCGAGCGCCCCAGGAAGAAGATTCTTGCCAAGGTGATGTGGTATTCTCCTATAATACCACGGTTGAAACGTTTGTTTCAAAACAAAGAGCATGCCAAGGCGATGCGATGGCACAGAGAAGACCATAAGAAAGACGGAAAGTTGAGAGTACCCGCTGACGGGTCACAGTGAAGAAAAATCGAAAAAAAGTACGGAAAGGAGTTTGCAGATGACGCAAGGAGCGTATGGTTTGGTCTAAGCGCAGATGGCATTAATCCTTTTGGGGAGCAGAGCAGCAACCATAGCACCTGGCCTGTGACTCTATGTTTGTATAACCTTCCTCCTTGGTTGTGCATGAAGCGGAAGTTCATTATGATGCGGTGCTCATCCAAGGCCCTAAGCAACCCGGCAATGACATTGATGTGTACATAAGGCCATTAGTTGAAGAACTCTTACAAGCGTGGAATGGAGCAGTGTACGTGCGTGGGATGAGCACATGGGAGAAGAATTTGACCTAAAGGCGTTGTTGTTCGTGACCATCAATGATTGGCCTGCTCTCAAGTAACCTTTCGTGACAGACAAACAAGGGATACCGCGGATACACCTTGCTTGGATGATACCGACGATATATATTTGAATAGTTGTAAGAAGAATGTGTACAGGACATCGTTGATTTCTTCCGAGCGGGCATCCGTAAGAAAGAAAGGCAAGCATTTCAAAGGTGAGGCGGATCACCGGACGAAGCCTCGCCACCGTCTTCGGTGCTGATGTACATGATATGGTCAAGGATTTGAAGGTGATATTTGGAAAGGGTCCTGGCGGACAACCTGTTCCGAAGGACGCTGACGGACGCGCACCCATGTGGAAGAAGAAATCTATATTTTGGGACCTGCCATATTAGAAAGACCTAGAGGTCCGCTCCGCAATCGACGTGATGCACGTGACGAAGAATCTTTGCGTGACCCTGCTTGGCTTCTTGGGCGTGTATGGGAAGACAAAAGATACTCCTGAGGCACGGAAGGACCAGCAACGTATGCACGGAGAAGACGGCATACATCAGGGTCATGCAAGCTACGCTCTTACCAAAAAGGAGAAGGAAATCTTCTTTGAATGCCCGCTCGAGATTAAGGTACCGTCGGCTTCGTCGAATATAAAGGGAATAATAAACATGGCGGAGAAAAAGTTCCGAACCTAAAGTCTCATGAGCGCCACGTGATTATGACGCAAGCGCTTATGGTTGCATTGAGGGGCTTTACGGAAAACGTTCGATTAG
>CM038146.1:458926474-459102657 GCA_021437245.1 Aegilops speltoides | reverse complement strand
TGTTTCACACCTGTGAGGGAATGTCTGTAATAGTTAGGTAGTTATGTCTTTTGGCATTTGAAACTCAAGAAATTTTATGTGCAAACAAATTCTTTTCATGCATTTCTTGATTTTTTTCCATTTAAATGGCCCTCAAATTGAAAAGCAATTCAAATGAACTCGTAAAAGGTTGAAAGTTGGCATGGTATCATAATTTCATACAAATAGCATGTGCAAGAAAGTAGAGAGGGTTACTTACAAAAATCGGATGCACTTCGTGTACAAAATGGACAATCTCTTTCAAGTATCGTGGTTTCCATTTAAAACTGAATCTGTTACAAAGGCATTTCATTTTTAAATAACCTAAGTTTTACTATATTGAATATAATGATAAAACACACTAATATTAAACATAAAAAAGAATCACTAAAAAACTTTTTTCAAAGTTAAGTTATTCACAAACTAGTGTTTCACACAAATTTCAAATAATTCAAAATTTAAACTATTCAAATTTGCAATCTACCGGCACTAACAGAAAGTTTGTAATTTTTTGTACCTAAAGCAAAAATATTCACAAAGAAACTCTAAATACAGCAAAAACAACTCAAAAATAAATAAAACAAAAATAAATAAAAAAAAAAAAGCCCGCCATCGGGCCAAAGCGGTCAGATACGACTAGCGACACAACCTTTCGTTGGGCCAGGATGCAGTTCAAGAAGGCCCAAGAGGCCAACTAGGCGAAAGAGGATGTAGGCCCAAAGAGGTTCGGTTAGGAGAGGAGTCGAGAGAGCTACCACACCGGGCTTATAAACCAAGTCGGTAGCCCTCGACTAGCGAGGTGGGACTAAACTTGTCAAGATCGCACTGCTGCTAATAACCCCTTTAGTACCGGGTCGTGGCACGAACCGGTACTAAAGGGGGGTGAGGGAGTCCTGGACTAGGGGGTGTCCGGACAGCCGGACTATCAATATCCGCCGGACTCCAAGACTACGAAGATAGAAGATTGAAGACTCCGGCTCGTGTCCAGATGGTACTTTATTCCTTGGCGTGGAAGGCAAGCTTGGCAATACGGATATGTAGATCTCCTACCATTGTAACCGACTCTGTGTAACCCTAGCCTCCTCCGGTGTCTATATAAACCGGAGGGCTTTAGTCCGTAGGACAACATACATCTCAACAATCATACCATAGGCTAGCTTCTAGGGTTTAGCCTCCTTGATCTCGTGGTAGATCCACTCTTGTACTACCCATATCATCAATATTAATCAAGCAGACGAGGGTTTTACCTCCATCGAGAGGGCCTGAACTCAGGTAAAAACATTGTGTCCTCGCCTCCTGTTACCATCCGCTTAGACGCACAGATTCGGGACCCCTACCCGAGATCCGCCGGTTTTGACACCGACATTGGTGCTTTCATTGAGAGTTCCTCCGTGTCGCCACCGATAGGCTTGATGGCATCTTCAATTAGCAACGCTGTCCAGGTGAGATTTTCTCCCTGACAGATCTTCGATTCGGCGACTTTGCATCGCGGGCCAATTCTCTTGGCCATCCGAGCAGATCGAAGCTACGCCCCGCCGTCAGTCGATTTGAAGCTTAAACTTCACGGCCGATGTCCGCGGAGACTTGATCTTTGACGGACTCGAGCCACAGCCGAGCGCGCCGCACTGTGACGATGGGCATGATCTAGCTCTGCCGCCGAACAGTGCTCTGGTGGCCGCACATGGATCAGCTTCGGCCATTAGCCCGGGGCCGATCGCCCAGATCGAGGGTCGGCGGATAGACGCCGCCCTTTGGGCTTCAACATC
This sequence comes from Aegilops speltoides, assembly GCA_021437245.1. Classification (NCBI taxonomy): domain Eukaryota; kingdom Viridiplantae; phylum Streptophyta; class Magnoliopsida; order Poales; family Poaceae; genus Aegilops; species Aegilops speltoides. Next base: position 459,100,873 of record CM038146.1, on the reverse strand, counting down.
TACGGCGATAGAGCCGAACACCAATCTTGTCCCTTGCGAAACTCGTGAATCCGAGGCGCCGGATTCCTCGCCGGACTCCAAACCTCCCGCGCCCCTACCAATCGATCCGGATTGGGCGCCGGTTATGGAATTCATCGCCGCGGACATCTTTCAGCACTCGCCTTTTGGCGATATCCTGAATTGACTAAAGCACCTCTCGTTATCAGGAGAGTCCTGGCCGGACTATGGCCAGGATGGTTGGAGTACGGACGACGAAGAAATTTAGAGCCCACCCACCACCCACTTTGTAGCCACTGTCGATGATCTAACCGACATGCTAGATTATGACTCCGAAGACATCGACGCTATGGACGATTTATGCCGAGATTTAACAGAACCAGCGCCCACAGGCATCGGAAGGCCACCTCGTCATATGACGATACATGGTGGATACCCCAAAAGAAGGGGATGGCGAAGAAGCAGCGGAGCCGACTCTTTAAAGAAGCAGCCCAAACGCCGCGGCGCGGTGGCGCTCTAAATCCCGCCACAAGAAGAATGGAGATTCCGCACAGAGACAATAACACTCGAGAGAGTGCCGAAGACAATCCTCCAAAGAAGACTCAGCAGCAGAGGATGCAGGAGCAAGCCCCCACGAGAGGGCGGCATTTAAGGGGTTGAGAATGATAACTATATGCCTCCTCCAAGACGGCAAGCCTCAACGATGATGAACTCGTCAGCACCGAGGAACCCGTCGAACAAGAGCGCTTCAAGCGCAGGCTTATCGCCACAGCAAACAGCCTAAAGAAAAAGCAGCAGAGCTTCAAGCTGATCAGACCTGCTGGCCGATCGATGGACCGAGGTCCTCGCGTCAAGAGCATAAACTCGAACGCCCCTCAAAAGTTACCTAAGACGCAAGCTGCTCCCCGATTAGAGGAGGAAGCATACATACCTCCATCACCGGCAAGACGATATGGCTGACCGACCACCCCGTGGTCGTGATGAAGAGGCATCCAGGCCCCCACCAAGACCGTACCCGGCATCGCTCCAAAAGTACGGCCGAGAGGGAACGCTACGGACTTGCGAGACATATTGAGGACAAAGCAAGGCAATCCAGATCCATCTATGGATCACGGGCGCTTTACGACCCACGCATTTAACACCGTCGTGCGGATATAATAACCCGCCGGGCCGAACACAGCAGATAGCGCCTCTCGAGCTGCGCCGCAATATCGCTCAATACAGGGCGCCCGACACCCGTTATGCTTCATCGACGAAGTAATGGATCATCGATCCTCAAGGGTTTAAACCCGTAAACATCGAATCTTACGACAGCACAACAGACCCCGCAGTGTGGATCGAATACTACCTTATCCACATCCATATGGCCCACGGCGACGATCTCCACGCCATCAAGTACCTACCACTCAAGCTTAAAGGACCAGCTCGGCATTGGCTTAACAGCTTGCCCGCAGAGTCAATTGGGTGTTGGGAAGATCTGGAGGCCGCGTTCCTTGATAACTTCCAAGGCACATATGTGGGACCGCCAGACGCCGATGACCTCAGCCACATCATTCAAGAGCTGCATTTAATCGGCGAGACAATTCTGGACGCGGTTCTTGACAAAGAAAAATCAAATCGTCGACTGTCCGGATGCAGAGGCCCTTGCAGCCTTCAAACATAACATCCGGGACGAATGGCTAGCCCGACACTTGGGGCAGGAAAAGCCGAAATCCATGGCAGCCCTCACATCGTTAATGACCCGCTTTTGTGCGGGAGAGGACAGCTAGCTAGCCCAAAGCAACAATCTCCGTAAAAATTTCGCAGTCCGGATACTAAGGACAACAACGGCAGTCACGTCAAACCAAAAACAAGTGCGCGTGCATTTACGATAAGGAGGATACGGCAATCAACGCCGGATTCCGAGGCTCTAAACCCGTCGTGGAAGAAGCCATTCAAAAGAACCACTCCGGTCCGTCCAACTGGACCGAATACTCGACCGCTTATGCGGATACATGGCACCTCTAAAAAGCCAGCTAACCACACCAATAGAGATTGATGGGTGTTCAAGCAGGCCGGCAAGTTAATTGCTGAAAACAATGACAAGGGGCTAAATAGCGACGACCAGGAAGAGACCCGGCCGCCGAACAATAGAGGACAGAAGGGTTTTCCCCCACAAGTGCGGACGGTGAATATGGTATACGCGACCCATATACCCAAGAGGGAGAGGAAGCGCGCACTACGGGACGTCTATGCGATGGAGCCAGTCGCCCCAAAGTTCAATCCATGGTCCTCTTGTCCGATCACTTTCGATCGAAGAGACCATCCGACCAGCATACGCCATGGCGGATTTGCCGCATTGGTTTTAGACGCAATCGTCGATGGATTTCACCTCACAAGAGTCCTGATGGACGGCGGTAGCAGCCTGAACCTGTTTTATCAGGATACAGTGCGCAAAATGGGCATAGACCCATCAAGGATTAAACCTACAAAGACAACGTTTAAAGGTGTCATTCCAGGAGTGGAGGCCAATCTAGACAGCTCACCACACCGAAGTGGTCTTCGGATCCTCGGATAATTTCCAGCGAATAGTTAATCTTCGACATAGTCCCGCTTCGCGATGGCTATCATGCTCGCCGGACGAACCGCATTGTAAAATTCAACGCGTGCCGCATTACGCATAACTAAAGCTCAAGATGCCAGCCCTCGTGGAGTCATCACGGTCAATGGAAATACGGAACGCCCTCCGAACGGAGGAACATACAATGCTCGCGGCGAAGTCTGAGTAGCCTTCTAAGGCAATTCTCAAGTCCGCAGTTAAAGGCGGACACATCAAAGTGCGCCAGAGCAATGTCAAATAAGACCACCGGGCGCGATCGAGCATCGCCAGAGTAATGCGCCTAACCCTCGCCCGCGGATAATCGCAAGAATAACACTCGCGACATCATTACGCTTTGGAGATACCACGGCGCAGGAAAGGGCACGATCGAATGGACCTAGAGTGCGGCTCGACACACCAGGGCTCACACGAAAGTGCCCCCTTCTTCTCATTTTTATTTTCTTCTTTTATGTACACAGGACTCTGTTAACGTAAGCCTGTCCGTGGCAAATTGCCGAACTCACGATGCAACAGCCAGGGACTAAAGAAGGCCGCGACGAACACCCAGGTGGTCTCAATTACGAGCATTAAAATTCAATTATATACACCGAGTCTGCAGCTCATCCCTGGAGGGGGACATGTTTATTTAGTCCAAATCCCTTGCTTACCACACTATTTGTATCAGTCCGCTCTACTAGCAGACTTTCTTTCATAAATAATTCAGCACCTTTTTTTTGCAAATGCATTATCTTTTATATATATGTTCATTATATGACATCTTGCACCCGTATATTTTGGTACGGCCGAATACGTCAGGGGCTTCTGTTCCCCACATTATGGTGTGATTAAGTCCGAACACTTTCACAAGTGCGGCACCCCGAACTTATAGCATTATATGAATCGGCTCCGAATCATGTCTTGGGTCAATAGTTGGGTTTGCCCGGCCCCATGTTTTGGTGCCTTACGCCCGTTCCGTCGGCTAAGGTAGCACTGGAGAACCATCTGCGATTGCGCCCGGTTGAGCCGGGTTAACGCCTCGATGGAGAAACCTAAAACTGACTGGCATGATAAGGCGAGAGACTGGTCGCTGTTCGAGAGGTTTTTTCGGGTCCTTAAAGATTCACGCCACGTCGAGCGAAGTTCCGGATAATGTCCGAAGAAGGCGTGGATAGCGCCCCGGATTCGGTCTTCCGAATACCAGGGGCTTCGCCGAAATTTAAAATTATAGAATTCTATGGCTAAGTGAGAGTGTTCAAGCACTATAAGTCCGGTTGCCTTGTTCGTCGTGTTGAGCGCCTCCCTAGATGGACCCAAAAATGGGAACAAGAGTGCTCAAGTTTATCACCGAACACCCCAGCACTTGCGGCTTGGGGGCTGAAGCCAACGACTTGCCATCTCTAAGATTTCACAAACGGCCGCACAGAAGGTAATATTTTAAATTAAACAAGCGTTGCTCATGGCGCATATAAACGAAGTTTCCAAAGACAGGATAAATACATGAAGTTCACTCAAAGATTACATTTCGAGAGCACTCATCTGCAATATCGCAGGCTCCCTTCAGGACAACTTTATAATACCGCTCCGGCGTGCGATGCTCCTTGCCCGGTGGTGGTGGATCCGTGAGAAGCTTCTCCGCATCCAGTTTGCCCCATTGCACCTTTATGCGGGCAAGGGCCCGACGAGCGCCTTCAATGCAACGGAGCGCTGACTACATCCAGCCGGGGCATGCATCCACCAGCCGCCCGACGAGGCCAAAGTAGCTCCTGTGCATGTCTGTCCGTGCCATAGCCGGACTATTAGGCCCTTCATGGCCTCCTCGGCTACCTTAGGAGTTCGACCAGCTGCTTCACCTGGTCGCTTGGGGGCACTAGATGGCCGGCCTCAGATCATCGAGACCGAAGACCTTCTCCGCCGAGCTCCCCTCCTCGCCACGATAGAATGCGGCGGCATCAGACGCACTACGCTGCTGATCTGCAAATGCCCCTGGAGAGCTCCGAATTCGGGTAAGTGTCAGGTAGTTCACACTAACATGCCTGCTTTGCATGAAAAATGCCTTACCCGCCGCTATTTTCTTTATGTCCTCAACTTCCTGAAGGGCCTTACGGGCCTCGGCCTTGGCGGACTTGGCACTATCGAGAGCCGAGGCAAGCTCGGACTCTAGAGTCTTGGAGTCATGCTCCAAACTCTCATGCTTTTCCATGAGAGCCTGCAGCTCTTGCCGAACTTCCGCCACAAGTGCCTCTTGCTTTTCTCGCTCAGCCCGCTCCGTGGCCGCATTGCGCTCGACCATGGACACGGCATCCTTCAGGGCTGCCACCTCGTTAGTGGCCCCTGCAATACACATATTATCCTTGTTAATTTTACTTGCAACCAAAATCCTTTTCTGTAAGGTACTTATTCAAAGAGGTGTTACTCACCTTCTTTTTCCTCGAGCTGCTTCTTCGCATGGTCGAGCTCTTGTTCGGACCGCCGAGGTCCTTCTTTCAGACTCGACCTCCGCCGTTAACGCGGTAGAGGTCAAGAAGCGCCTCGCAAACCCGTATTGACATATTTTAGGCAACCTCACAGATATCTTGTTAGATCCTTAGTCCGCTTTTCTTTCCAACACGAACTAAGCATCGAGGCTACTGTCTATGCGGTATTACATTACATAATTTTAACTTCTTACCTCAAAGCCTGTTAGAAGGCTGCTGCAGAAGCTTCGGTCAGCCCGCTTCATGAGTGAACCTTCTCAATCACCGCACTCATAATAGTGCGGTGTTCTTCCTCGATGGAAGCGCCTTTAAGCGCCTCCAACAGGTTATCCGGCGCCTCTGGTTGGATGGAGGCGCGGCGCCACGGTCCTGCCCTTCTTTCGAGTAGGGCGCTTGCGGACTCGAACCACTACGGGTTCCGATGTAGAGTCCGGCACAAAGTCCGGGAGGTCGCCTGACGGCGCCTCTAGAGCCTCAGCCTGATGGGTCCCCTCTTGGGATCCCACCTCGGCGTCCTCGTCGGCGCGTGGGGTAGAGGCGGTCGGGACGGAATTTACTTCCGACGAGGCCAATGACCCGCTCATCGAGTCGGTGAGATCATCCTTGGCCGGACTATGGACAGAATGCGGCGTTAGAAGGATACTACGTGACATGAAAGGTACGGCATATAAATGATCCGAATACTTACGATCCTGCCGGACGCCTGGCCCTTGGAGGCCACTCATCCTCGCCAACGCTGATGTTGGCGAAACTGTCCGGGGGGATAGTTCTCCCCCTGTTGGACCCTTCGGCCTCCCTGATTGGGGAAGCTTTCCTCTTCTTCTCTCCCTCCTCCGGGAGAGAATACTCCTCCTCCTCGTCTTCAGGGGAGGAGTCCTCGTCGTCCGCCGACGATCGACACGGAACTCTTTCGAGTCCCCGTGGCCACCTTCTTGGCCTTCTTCTCCGGCACCACGTGCGGTGCCGGAACCAGTAGCCCTGTTAAGTGGGCGTTCACTGGGTCTTCTGGCATGGGAGCCGGGCTGATGAACAGCTTGGCCTTCTCCATCCATTCCTGTCAAAGGAAGAGGCAGATTAAAACCTCACTAGAGTCAATCTAATTACCACAAGTGTCCCGTAATGGGGTTGAATCACTTACCTCGTCAATCGGAGATCATGAGCTGAATCCATGGTCTTCGGTCACGGATGCGGGGCTTGGCGCCCTTGAACAGCACCTCCAGCGCCTTTCAGTATGTTGTATCAAGAACCCGCTTAGCGCCCGGTGCTGTTCCGGATTAAACTCCCACAAATTGAATGCCCGTTTGGCATGGGAGAATCCACGGAGGAGCATGACTTGGACCACGCCGACGAGCCGAGCCTATTGCTCACCATCTTCTTGATGCAGGCTCGGAGTCCCGTCACCTCCACCAGATTGCCCCACTGCAAGCCCTTCTCTTTCCAGGAGGTGAGCTGTGTGGGGATTCCATATCTAAACTCGGGGGCTGCCGCCCATGTGGGCTTGCGCGGCTCGGTGATGTAGAACCACCCCGATTGCCACCCCTTGATGGAGTCCACGAAAGTCCCTTCTAGCCAAGGGACGTTGGGCAATTTGCCCAACATGGCGCCTCCGCATTCCGCTTGCGTGCCCTTCACAACCTTCGGCTTGAGGTTGAAGGTCTTGAGCCACAGGCCGAAGTGGGGCTGGATGCAGAGAAAGGCCTCGCACACGACGATAAACGCCGAGATGTTGAGGATGAAGTTCGGCGCCAGATCGTGGAAATCCAGGCCATAGTAAAACATGATCCCCCGGACAAATGGATGGAGCGGAAAGCCCAGTCCGCGGAGGAAGTGGGGAGGAAGACGACCTCTCATGAGGCCTGGGGTAGGGATGAGCTACCCCTCGTCGGGCAGCCGATCGCAATATCGCTGAAAGGTATCCGCATCGCGCAGCTTGGTGATGTCCTCCTCCTTAGCGGTGGAGGCCAACCATTTACCTCCCCGCCGGACATATTCGGAGAAGGTCGAGGCGAGATCGCGAGCTCGGGCGTTGGAGCTTGAGTTCGCAGGATGGATAAGCAAAGGAGGAAGAAGGCGAGGTGAGAAGGTGAATCCTTATCCCTTATATGTAGGCGACGAAACTATGCGCCCCCACCGGCTGGTAAAACTCGCTTATCTCCCAAGCGCCACCATCAATGGCGCGTTGGGTTACCCACGTCCGTATTGATGAGGATCCGGAATAAGGGGAACACGATCTACGCTCGACAAGACGTGCCAAGGAAACCGCTTCGCTAAACGTGCAGAGGTGGTATAGTAAAAAAATGATTCAAACAAAGGCTTGGTTGCGGTGTGATGACACGCCGCATAATACGTCAGTAGATTGAGCTAAGTGTACATTTTATTCTCTCTACGGTGGAATGTGGAATTTATTTTGCAGAGCCGGACACTATCCTGGTGTTCCTAATCTTCTCCGGATTATTCAAGGGAGGAACCCGCCTTGCAATGCCGAACATTATGCATGCCGGACTTATCGTCATTGAAGACTGGTTCAGGGGCTACTGAGGGATTCCTGGACTAGGGGGTGTCCGGACAGCCGGACTATCAATATCCGCCGGACTCCAAGACTACGAAGATAGAAGATTGAAGACTCCGGCTCGTGTCCGGATGGTACTTTCCTTGGCGTGGAAGGCAAGCTTGGCAATACGGATATGTAGATCTCCTACCATTGTAACCGACTGTGTAACCCTAGCCTCCTCCGTGTCTATATAAACGGAGGGCTTTAGTCCGTAGGACAACATACATCTCAACAATCATACCATAGGCTAGCTTCTAGGGTTTAGCCTCCTTGATCTCGTGGTAGATCCACTCTTGTACTACCCATATCATCAATATTAATCAAGCAGACGAGGGTTTTACCTCCATCGAGAGGGCCGAACACAGGTAAAAACATCGTGTCCCTCGTCTCCTGTTACCATCCGCCTAGACGCACAGTTCGGGACCCCCTACCCGAGATCCGCCGGTTTTGACACCGACACTCACCTTCTTTTTCCTCGAGCTGCTTCTTCGCATGGCCGAGCTCTTGTTCGGACCGCTCGAGGTCCTTCTTCAGCACCTCGACCTCCGCCGTTAATGCGGCAGAGGTCAGCAGCGCAGTCTGCAAACCCGTATTGACATATTTTAGGCAACCCTGCGTATATCTTGTTAGATCCTCAGTCCGACTTTTCTTTCCGAACACCGAACTAAGCATCAGGGGCTACTGTCTATGCGGTATTACATTACATAATTTTAACTTCTTACCTCAAAGCTGTTAGAAGGTGTCAGAGTTTCGGTCAGCCCGCTCTTCATGAGCTGAACCTTCTCAATCACCGCACTCATAATAGTGCGGTGTTCTTCCTCGATGGAAGCGCCTTTAAGCGCCCCAACAGGTTATCCGCGCCTCTGGTTGGATGGAGGCCGCGGCGCCACGGTCCTGCCCTTCTTTGAAGGGTAGCTTGCGGACTCTGGAACCACTACGGGTTCCGATGTAGAGTCCGGCACAAAGTCCGGGAGGTCGCCTGACGGCGCCTCTAGAGCCTCCGCCTGATGGGTCCCCTCTTGGGATCCCACCTCGGCGTCCTCGTCGGCGCGTGGGGTAGAGGCGGTCGGGACGTAATTTACTTCCGACGAGGCCAATGACCCGCTCATCGAGTCGGTGAGATCATCCTTGGCCGGACTATGGACAGAATGCGGCGTTAGAAGGATACTACGTGACATGAAAGGTACGGCATATAAATGATCTGAATACTTACGATCCTGCCGGACGCCTGGCCCTTGGAGGCCACTCATCCTCGCCAACGCTGATGTTGGCGAAACTGTCCGGGGGGATAGTTCTCCCCCTGTTGGACCCTTCGGCCTCCCTGATTGGGGAAGCTTTCCTCTTCTTCTCTCCCTCCTCCGGGAGAGAATACTCCTCCTCCTCGTCTTCAGGGGAGGAGTCCTCGTCGTCGTCGGGCGCTTTGATTCGGAACTCTTTCGAGTCCCGTGGCCACCTTCTTGGCCTTCTTCTCCGGCACCACGTGCGGTGCGGAACCAGAGTCTGATGGCGGGCGCTCACTGGGTCTTCGGCATGGGAGCCGGGCTGATGAACAGCTTGGCCTTCTCCATCCATTCCTGTCAAAGGAAGAGGCAGATTAAAACCTCACTAGAGTCAATCTAATTACCACAAGTGTCCCGTAATGGGGTTGAATCACTTACCTCGTCAGTCGGAGACTGCGAGCTGAATCCGCGGTCTTCGGTCACGGATGCGGGGGCTTCGGCGCCCTTGAACAGCACCCTCCAGGCGCCTTCGTATGTTATATCGAAGAACCCGCTTAGCGTCTGGTGCTGTTCCGGATTAAACTCCCACAAATTGAATGCCCGTTCTTGGCATGGGAGAATCCGCCGGAGGAGCATGACTTGGACCACGTCGACGAGCCGGAGCCTATTGCTCACCGTCTTCTTGATGCAGGCTCGGAGTCCCGTCACCTCCACCAGATTGCCCCACTGCAAGCCCTTCTCTTTCCAGGAGGTGAGCTGTGTGGGGATTCCATATCTAAACTCAGGGGCTGCCGCCCATGTGGGCTTGCGCGGCTCGGTGATGTAGAACCACCCCGATTGCCACCCCTTGACGGAGTCCATGAAAGTCCCTTCTAGCCAAGGGACGTTGGGCAATTTGCCCAACATGGCGCCTCCGCATTCCGCTTGCATGCCGTTCACAACCTTCAGCTTGACGTTGAAGGTCTTGAGCCACAGGCCGAAGTGGGGCTGGATGCAGAGAAAGGCCTCGCACACGACGATAAACGCCGAGATGTTGAGGATGAAGTTCGGCGCCAGATCGTGGAAATCCGGGCCATAGTAAAACATGATTCCCCGGACAAATGGATGGAGCGGAAAGCCCAGTCCGCGGAGGAAGTGGGGGAGGAAGACGACCCTCTCATGAGGCCCTGAGGTAGGGATGAGCTGCCCCTCGTCGGGCAGCCGCGCGCAATATCGCTGGAAAGGTGTCCGGCATCGCGCAGCTTGGTGATGTCCTCCTCCTTAGCGGTGGAGGCCAACCATTTACCTCCAGCTCCGGACATATTCGGAGAAGGTCGAGACGAGATGCGCGAGCTCGGGCGTTGGAGCTTGAGTTCGCAGGGATGGATAAGCAAAGGAGGAAGAAGGCGTAGGTGAGAAGGTGAATCCTTATCCCTTATATGTAGGCGGACAAAACTATGCGTCCCCCACCGGCCTGGTAAAACTCGCTTATCTCCCAAGCGCCACCATCAATGGCGCGGTTGGGTTACCCACGTCCGTATTGATGAGGATCCCGGAATAAGGGGAACACGATCTCTGCTTCGACAAGACGTGCCAAGGAAATCGCTTCGCTAAACGTGCAGAGGTGGTATAGTAAAAAAATGATTCAAACAAAGGCTTGGTTGCGGTGTGATGACACGCCGCATAATACGTCAGCAGATTGAGCTAAGTGTACATTTTATTCTCTCTACGGTGGAATGTGGAATTTATTTTGCAGAGCCGGACACTATCCTGGTGTTCCTAATCTTCTCCGGATTATTCAAGGGAGGAACCCGCCTTGCAATGCCGAACATTATGCACGCCGGACTTATCGTCATTGAAGACTGGTTCAGGGGCTACTGAGGGATTCCTGGACTAGAGGGTGTCCGGAGAGCCGGACTATCAATATCCGCCGAACTCCAAGACTACGAAGATAGAAGATTGAAGACTCCGGCTCGTGTCCGGATGGTACTTTCCTTGGCGTGGAAGGCAAGCTTGGCAATACGGATATGTAGATCTCCTACCATTGTAACCGACTCTGTGTAACCCTAGCCTCCTCCGGTGTCTATATAAACCGGAGGGCTTTAGTCCGTAGGACAACATACATCTCAACAATCATACCATAGGCTAGCTTCTAGGGTTTAGCCTCCTTGATCTCGTGGTAGATCCACTCTTGTACTACCCATATCATCAATATTAATCAAGCGGGACGAGGGTTTTACCTCCATCGAGAGGCCCGAACACAGGTAAAAACATCGTGTCCTCGTCTCTGTTACCATCCGCCTAGACGCACATTCGGGACCCCTACCGAGATCCGCCGGTTTTGACACCGACACTCACCTTCTTTTTCCTCGAGCTGCTTCTTCGCATGGCGAGCTCTTGTTCGACCGCTCGAGGTCCTTCTTCAACACCTCGACCTCCGCCGTTAACGCGGCAGAGGTCGGCAAATGATCTGCAAACCCGTATTGACATATTTTAGGCAACCTGCGTATATCTTGTTAGATCCTCGGTCCGGCTTTTCTTTCCGAACACGAACTAAGCATCAGGCTCTTGTCTATGCGGTATTACATTACATAATTTTAACTTCTTACCTCAAAGCACTGTTAGAAGGCTGTCAGAAGCTTCGGTCGGCCCGCTTCTTCTTGGCTGAACCTTCTCAATCACCGCACTCATAATAGTGCGGTGTTCTTCCTCGATGGAAGCGCCTTTAAGCGCCTCCAACAGGTTATCCGGCGCCTCTGGTTGGATGGAGGCCGCCAACGTCACGGTCCTGCCCTTCTTTCGAAGGGGCCGCTTGCTGGACTCTGCAACCACTGCGGGTTCTGATGTAGAGTCCGGCACAACGTCCGGGAGGTTGCCTGACGGCGCCTCTGGAGCCTCCTCCTGATGGGTCCCCTCTTGGGATCCCACCTCGGCGTCCTCGTCGGCGCGTGGGGTAGAGGCGGTCGGGACGGAATTTACTTCCGACGAGGCCAACGACCCGCTCATCGAGTCGGGGAGATCATCCTTGGCCGGACTATGGACAGAATGCGGCGTTAGAAGGATACTACGTGACATGAAAGGTACGGCATATAAATGATCCGAATACTTACGATCCTGCCGGACGCCTGGCCCTTGGAGGCCACTCATCCTCGCCAACGCTGATGTTGGCGAAACTGTTCGGGGGGATAGTTCTCCCCCTCTTGGACCCTCGGCCTCCACGATTGGGGAAGCTTTCCTCTTCTTCTCTCCTCCTCCGGAGAGAATACCTCCTCCTCGTCTTCGTGGGAGGAGTCCTCGTCGTTGTCGACGCTGACACGGGAACTCTTCGAGTCCCGTGGCCACCTTCTTGACGTTCTTCTCGGCACCACGTGCGGTGCGGAACCAAGAGCTCTGATGGCGGGCGTTCACTGGTCTTCGGCATGGGAGCCGGGCTGATGAGCAGCTTGGCCTTCTCCATCCATTCTGTCAAAGGAAGAGGCAGATTAAAACCTCACTAGAGTCAATCTAATTACCACAAGTGTCCCGTAATGGGGTTGAATCACTTACCTCGTCGATCGGAGATGCGAGCTGAATCGCGGTCTTGGTCGCGGATGCGGGGCTTGCGCCCTTGAACAGCACCCTCCAGCGCGCCAGTATGTTGTATCAAGAACCCGCTTAGCGTCTGGTGCTGTTCTGGATTAAACTCCCACAAATTGGATGCCCGTTCTTGGCATGGGAGAATCCGCCGGAGGAGCATGACTTGGACCACGTCGACGAGCCGGAGCCTATTGCTCACCATCTTCTTGATGCAGGCTCGGAGTCCCGTCACCTCCACCGGATTGCCCCACTGCAAGCCTTTCTCTTTCCAGGAGGTGAGCTGCGTGGGGATTCCAGATCTAAACTCGGGGGCTGCCGCCCATGTGGGCTTGCGTGGCTCGGTGATGTAGAACCACCCCGATTGCCACCCCTTGACGGCGTCCACGAAAGTCCCTTCTAGCCAAGGGACGTTGGGCAATTTGCCCAACATGGCGCCTCCGCATTCCGCTTATGCGTGCCCTTCACAACCTTCGACAGCGTTGAAGGTCTTGAGCCACAGGCGAAGTGGGGCTGGATGCGAGAAAGGCCTCGCTTACGCGACGATAAACGCCGAGATGTTGAGGATGAAGTTGGCGCCGGATCGTGGAAATCCAGGCCATAGTAAAACATGATCCCCGGACAAATGGATGGAGCGGAAAGCCCAGTCCGCGGAGGAAGTGGGGAGGAAGGCGACCCTCTCATTAGGCCCCTGGGGTAGGGATGAGCTGCCCTCGTCGGGCAGCCGGCGCATAATATCCTTTGGAAAGGTATCCGGCGTCAAGAAGCTTGGTGATGTCCTCCTCCTTAGCGGTGGAGGCCAACCATTTACCTCCCTCTGGACATATTCGGAGAAGGTCGGCGAGATCGCGAGCTCGGCGTTGGAGCTTGAGTTCGCGAGGATGGATAAGCAATGGAGGAAGAAGGCGTGGGTGAGAAGGTGAATCCTTATCCCTTATATGTAGGCGACGAAACTATCGCCCCCACCGCCTGGTAAAACTCGCTTATCTCCCAAGCGCCACCATCAATGGCGCGGTTGTTACCCACGTCCGTATTGATGAGGATCCGGAATAAGGGGAACACGATCCGCTCGACAAGGCGTGCCAAGAAACGCGCCGCTAAGCGTCTCGAGGTGGTATAGTAAAAACGATTCAAACAAAGGCTTGGTTGCGGTGTGATGACACGCCGCATAATACGTCGCCAGATTGAGCTAAGTGTACATTTTATTCTCTACGGTGGAATGTGGAATTTATTTTGCGAGCGGACACTATCTGGTGTTCCTAATCTTCTTCGGATTATTCAAGGAGGAACCCGCCTTGCAATGCCGAACATTATGCACGCCGGACTTATCGTCATTGAAGACTGGTTCAGGCTCTTGAGGAGTCTGGACTAGGGGTGTCCGGACAGCCGGACTATCAATATCCGCCGGACTCCAAGACTACGAAGATTGAAGATTGAAGACTCCGGCTCGTGTCCGGATGGTACTTTCCTTGGTGTGGAAGGCAAGCTTGGCAACACGGATATGTAGATCTCCTACCATTGTAACCGACTCTGTGTAACCCTAGCCTCCTCCGGTGTCTATATAAACCGGAGGGCTTTAGTCCGTAGGACAACATACATCTCAACAATCATACCATAGGCTAGCGTCTAGGGTTTAGCCTCCTTGATCTCGTGGTAGATCCACTCTTGTACTACCCATATCATCAATATTAATCAAGCAGGACGAGGGTTTTACCTCCATCGAGAGGGCGAACACAGGTAAAAACATTGTGTCCCTCGTCTCCTGTTACCATCCGCCTAGAAGCACAGTTCGGGACCCCCTACCCGAGATCCGCCGGTTTTGACACCGACAGGGGGCCTTTAGTACCGGTTTGTGCCACCACCCGGTACTAAAGGGGGTCGCTTCCCGCCGCTTGGCCTGGCCAAAACAGGCCTTTAGTACCGGTTGGTGGCTCCAACCGGTACTAAAGGTGCCATCTATATATGCTAGAGTGCGAAAATTTCGTTTTCCCTCTCTGTTCGTTCCTCTGTTTCCGTCTCCATCGCCGTCGCCGCCGCCCTCGATCGTCTCTGTCGCCGCCCCCGTCCCCGTAGACGCCCTCGTCTCCGTCGCCTGGCCTGCCCCCCGTCAAGGCGCGCCGTCCCGTCCCGTCGCGCCGTCCCGCCGTCGCCGCCCCGGCCGTCGCCTCGCCGTCGCCGTCGCCCCGCTGTGAGTTCTCCCCCTCTAACCCTCTCCCTCGCCCCCGGCGGCCACCATGGGCGCCGCCCCTCCCCGAGCCCCATACACACACACACAAGCATGCATTATGAACACACACACACATACGTACACATGTTTAATTAGTTTAGATTATTTAGATTAGTGTTATATGGAAATTAGTGTTATATAGAAATGTTAGAAATGTTAGAAATTTTAATGTTATATAGAAATGTTAGAAATTTTAGTTATCAAAATGTTAGAAATGTTAGAAATTAGTGTTATATAGAAATGTTAGAAATTAGTGTTATATAGAAATGTTAGAAATTTTAGTGTTATTTAGATTATTTAGATTAGCATAATTAGTGTTATATAGAAATGTTAGAAATTTTAGTTATCAAAATCCAATCATTAAAAAATGTTACTTTTTGAGGGCATATAGCTAGTATTTGTTCTCGACGATGTTCGCCCGCATCCTCGCCGTCGACCCGTCATGACGACGCCCAGCCGACCCATGTCCGGACTGGCTCGCCTGGCTGGCACTGGAGGTGCTGCTCGAGTGGCGCGCCGCTTGATGAGAACCGGTCCGGGTCCGTCGACCTCGATCTCGTTTGGTGGCGTTCGCGTGGGCGGTTTGGTGCGGAGGACCCGGCCCGCCGGAGGTGGTACGTCGCCGTGTCGAGGAGGAGGGCGAGCACGCCCATCGCTACATGGTTGCGTTAGAGGCGGCAGGTTCTCCCATACAGCGGTTTCTTCGGGATCTCACTTCAGCTATGATCCTGTGAGGTTCCTTCTCTTTGGGTGTCCACCGCCCGCCGGAGGAACCGCGAGTGTCCTAGATTCTTCGTAGTATTCGATCTTTATTAGCTAATAGCGGTGAAGTACTATTCAATATTATATATTATTCGAGACGATGTATTCGAGATTATATCTATTATTCTAGACGATGTATTCGAGATTATATCTATTATTCGAGACGATGTAATTTGAATACTAAATTGTTTTATATTTCTTTTGGATTAGTTAAATAAAAGCTATGGCAGACAATACCGACAGAGGGGGAGAACAAACCATGTTCGATATGATACGCGGGCCAGATGATGATCAGAATGAAGAAGATTATGACGGCTCCGAATTTCTAAACAACACCGGAGAGGGTGATATGATATTCGATCGCGACGACCAAATTGATGAAGTCATGAACTACGATTATGACGATGATGAAGAACATGTTGATCCTAAAACAACAAAGACCAGCGAGGTATATATATTTATATAAGCAGGCATCTGGTGATCATCACATGTTTTAAATGACTTGAAGATATATTAACGAATCGATCTTTGTTCTTTCAGCCATCCGGATCGAGCAAATCTTCAGGCAAAATGACGAAACGAGGCCCAAACAAAAAGTTGAAGCAGGGCGTAAAGTACAATATTGAGGCATGCAGCCCTACTGGCAAACCATTAGCGCCTAAGAAGATTGCGGACAAGTTTGTTCGTCAGTGCGGAGTTCTTGTGAAGGACCAACTCCCGATCAAACTTCAAGAATGGAGAGAGCCAGCAAAGCCACGTCCAGATGTTACTTTTGTCGACAAGAATCAAAAAGATCTGCTTTGGGATACACTCATGGAACATTTCACCCTACCAGATCATTTCACAGAAGCAGATGTGCAGAAAGTCAAGGAGGCTGCTCTTAGGATGATGGCGATTGTAAGTGCATCTAGTGCCCCTTAGTGATTTTGGTGTATTGAAGACTTATAGGTTAAGTAATTGATGCGTTTGTGAGTGTACACAGGTCTATAAGTCTATGAGGAGTTTGATATTTACAGAGAAAGTCGACCCCTAAAAATGAAGTTCTTCGACTGAAGACTTTGATATTCTGAAAACTTTCTGAAGACTTTGAAAGTGAAGAAATTGGTGTGACCTTGAAGACTTGATATTCATTCGAGGAATATGAAGCGTGAAGACTTTTGTTTTCGTAGTTTCATTTTCTCCTTCTTGAGTCATAGGAAACAACGTACTGTTAAAGGGGGTCGAGGAAATACTAAGGAAAAATTTCCATGTGATGCTCAACTCAAAATCCTACACCTAATAATCCCTTCGAGTGAAGCCATTGGAAATCTCATACAGATTCATCAAATTCTTGATGTGATGAGACGCAGTTCTTACGGTCACCGATGACTTTGCTCGATCGAAGAGTTAGGAATTCGCCGGTCTTGGATTGCCTACACAGTGAGGAACATGATAGCCCTGAGGACTTTGAGAGTCAAATTTCCGACCGTTGTTGTGCTGCGCGTCGGTGGACCAAAATATCTTATCCACCTAACGGTCATATCATTGAAGGGCATTTATGTCTTATCATGTCGGGCTGCTCCCTAGGCTATAAATAGCCGCCCCCTACAACCACTAGTTGGTTGGCTGCTCCGAGAGAACTTGACACTTGTCATTTGAGAGCAACCCATCCTCCGAGGACTTTGGCGAAAATCATCAAGTGAGGAAAATCCAAAACCAAACCCCACAAACCAAAGTGATTGAGCATCATGAAGAAATTGATCTGCGTGGATCCGACGCTTGTTACCTTTGAAGGCTGTGCTTCTTCCAGACGGTTAGGCGTCAAGGTCTAGAGCATCCAAGAGGAATTGTGGATCGCCGAGTGACCAAGTCTGTGAAGGTTTGGAAGTCACTGAAGACTTACCACGAGTGATTGGACGAGGCTTGCGTGGTCTTAGTTCAAGGAGAATACGGTGAGGATGGGTGTCTGAGTTGCGGCTCGATGATCGGGTGTCCGGATGTGTGTCCTCGAGTTTAAATACTCGGCCGCCCAACAGACGCATAACCGAGACAGCAGTTGGAACTGGTTTACCAAATCATTGTCTTCATCAACTGGTGGTTCTATTTCCTCAACTCATTCATTTCCTCATTCTTGTGTTGAATGTTGTTCATATCGTGCTTGAAGACTTTGATGAAGACTTTCACAAATTCCTCAGTTCAATTTCTTGATCTGTTTGTCTTCATCTTGTTATCCTGTGTTTATGCTTTTAGTAGACTGTTCTAGTCTTCATTTCATCATCCGACTATGCGTGTATTCTGTTATGTTTACTTCGAGTACATATTCCGCTGCAAATAGTTCTTCGCCAAGGAATTTCCTCACCGCAAATTCCTCGGTGAAGAATTTCATAAAATCGCCTATTCACCCCCTCTAGTCGATATAACGACTTTCAATTGGTATCGAGCAAGGTACTCCTTGTTACGTGTGATTTTGGTTTAACCACGGAGTTCTAGTTATGTCGACCGCGGTATGAAGAAAGTGACATGCCCTATCTTTTACGGTCATGACTATCCCAAGTGGAAGGCCATGATGAAGAAGCGCCTCATGGCAAAGAACAGCGAAGTTGTGGACCGTCAACGAGATTGGTCTTCTTGATCTATGCAAGATGGCGAATGCTGATGATATTCGCAAGTACACTCGACTTGATATCATAGCGAAGGATATCATCTGCTCCTGCCTATCCAGAGACCAATTCGGGCGAATTATGCATCTTGGCAATTCAAAGCTCATCTGGGACCGAATCTCTGATGTCTATGAAGGTCATCGAACTTGTCATGATCCCTGGTTTGAGGACTTCAAGGAATCTCTCAAAACGATGACTTTCGAACCAGAATCATCATCGTCTACATCTTGTCTTATGGCAAATGGTGCTGAGGTAACCGAATGCTCCTCATCCGAGTCTTGTGATGATGAATCTGATAATGATGAATCTGATGATGACATTGAATCATGCTATACTAAACTCATTTGTGTTGCCACTAAACAACAAACGGTTTTAGAACAAACTCAAGATATGCTAGAAAGAAGTGATAATATGTTGCGCAAAGAAATGGATCAGCCAAAAGCATTGGGTGAATGTCTTCAGAGAATTCACTCCAAGTTTGACGTCCTTCAAGATCAGCATAACACCCTCTTGACTGATCATGAGAAGCTTTCTCTTGAAGCTCTTCAAAGAAAGGAAGATCTTGAAAAGCTAAGAGTGTGTTATGAAGATCTTCGAAGGGCGCGATTCATTACTAGCTCAACAAATCAGCGCTTCTCAGGAAGAATTTGTTCCTCCATGCCTAAAGTGCATTGAGCGTGAATCGCTAATTCTTCACTGAATGTTCAAATGCTTCAAATGTTACAAATTCTTCATCTGCCTCTGCTATCACTAATTCCTCATCTGAGGACATTGCTAGTATCACTAACAATGCAGGGCTGAAGGAATTGTACATGACAGGCATGTACAAAAGCCTCAAAGGGCATCAGACACTTTGTGATGTGCTCAAAAAGCAGATCCTCAATAGAAACCCTAGGAAAAAGGGTATTGCCTTTGAGAGGAAACTCAATGCCGATGGAACACATTGGAAGCCTAAGCAGTATCCCAAAACCTCATGGGTTGCTGCAAAGGGACCTCCAGTTGATCCATCTAACTTATCTGGCTTTACATGTGAATCTCCTCATTCTTCTGATGAGTCATTTGACTCCAACTATAAACTGTTCAAAAATCAGAATGGTGAAGTATTTGCTAGATATGTTGGCACTAACTACAGGAACGGTTCCCCTATGAAGAAAATCTGGGTTCCCAAAAGCTGTGTTGAAAGTCTTCAGGTGAATGTCCTCATGACACCACCTGTGAAGAACAGGAACCCAGATCAAATTCTTCATATGGACCAAACTCTTCATATGGATCCAAGTCCTCATATGGACCTAATTCTTCACGAGGATCAAATTCCTCAACTGGATCAAAGTCCTCATATGATTATCATCGTGCTGACAAATCTGCCTTGCAGGGTAGAGCTAAGGGCTATGAATATGTGCATTATTCTTCAAACCATTATGTTCATAAGTCCTCGAAGAATTACTCTGCTTATTCATATGCATACCCTAACCCCTCATATGCTAAGCGAAACGGTTTGGCATCTTTGCCACCTTTCTCACATAGTGCTCGCAGGATGATGAACTCTTTGCCACCCCTCCGGATGTGGGTGGTGAAGAAAAGAACTAATCTCTTCTGAGGTCAGGTCTCGGGCGTGCTCTAACGTCTGAAGAATTTTTTGGGGACGACAAAATGCCCGAAAGGATGCAGAGCTAATCATGATGAAATGAACTTTCATTTCACACGTCCTCATCTTGCTATATCTTTATCGCTTGATGAAATTCATCGATGAACTTGATATCATATTCTTCTTCGATGAAGCATATGAGATTGTAAGTTACACTAATTCATCTGCAGGATGATCAACCCAAAACCACCGAATGGGTCCTCGATAGTGGATGTACAAATCACATGATTGGTGACAAGAATCTATTGATGGATGCTCCTTATCACCGTCACCTCTGAAGCATATCATCTTTCTTGACAAAGGCAAAAGTCAAGTATTGGGTCTTGGTAAGGTTGCTATCTCTAAGGATAAGCACATGGACAAAGTCATGCTTGTTGAGTCCTTAGGATACAATCTCATGTCAGTCTCAATGCTTTGTGATCTTGATATGGTTGTTGTCTTTGGCAAATATCGCTGTGTTGTGATTATGGAAGTGACAATTCCAAAGTCTTGAAGGCTTTAGGAGAGGAGATCTCGTATATTGTTGATTTCTCTGGGACCACAACCAGCCATGTGTCTACTTGCAAAAGCTTTGAAGGCTGGCTATGGCATCGACGACTTGGTCATGCAGGCATGAGGAATTTGAACACGCTTGCGAAGAAGAAGCATGTCATTGGCATTGAGAATGTCAAATTCCTCAAGGATCACTTATGCGGAGCATGTGAAGCCGGAAAAATGACCAAGGCCAAGCATCCAAATAAGACTATCATGACCACTACCCGTCCATTCGAATTGCTTCACATGGACCTCTTCGGACCTAACCATTATTCAGCAGTCACTAATGATGCATCTCTATATGGTTTTGTCATTGTTGATGATTATTCTCGATATACATGGGTACACATTGTTACTTACAAACATGAAGTGCAGGAAGTCTTCAAATGATTTTCCTCGAGGGCTTCAACCAACTTTGGTGTGAAGATCAAGCATATCAGAAGTGACAATGGAACTGAGTTCAAGAATTCTGGTCTTGATGCCTATCTTGATGAACTTGGTATTACTCATGAATTATCTGCTCCTTATACTCCTCAAAGAGAATGGCATCGTGGAGCGCAAGAACAGAACTCTTGTTGAGATGGCTCGCACTATGCTTGATGAATACAAAACGCCTCGGCGTTTTGGATTGATGCAATTGATACCGCTCGCCACATCATCAACAGAGTATATCTTCACAAATTCTTCAAGAAGACGCCTATGAACTCCTCAACGACAAGAAACCCAATGTGAGTTATTTCAAAGTCTTGATTGCTAAATGTTGGATTAGAGATCCTCACCACAACTCTAAATTTGCACGAAAGCACATGAAGGTTTTATGCTTGGTTACGGAAAGGACTCGCACACCTACTGAGTCTTCAACATTGTTCTTCACAAGATTGTTGACCTTTGTAGATGTGCGGTTCGATGAAACTAATGGCTCGCAAAGAGAGCACCTACCTTACGTGTTAGATGAACCAACACCGAGGATGCTATCAAGCTCAAGGCAACCGAGGATGTCATTCCTACTAAAGAATCTGTGAAGAATTCATTCCTGTTCATGAAGTACATCGAGTGATGCACCAAGAACATGATGAGGAAAATGGTTTGAAGAAAATGCTGATCAAAATCCTCACGACAACCAACTCATCCACGCGTTGCAAAAGAAGTGCAAGTGGAGAAGATCATCGATGACATTAGTGCACCAGGTCCTCTCACCCGCTCAAAAGCCTCACACTTATCTAACTTTTGTGGGCACTATGCTTTTGTGTCTATCTCAGAGCCCACTAAGGTAGATGAAGCATTTCTGGAGCCGGAGTGGATTCAAGCTATGCAAGAAGAATTACATCAGTTCGAGTTGAACAATGTCTGGGAATTGGTCAATCGCCCAGATCCTCGCAAGCATAATATCATTGGCACAAAGTGGATCTACCGCAACAAGCAAGATGAAAATGGCCTTGTGGTGAGGAATAAGGCACGTCTAGTAGCTCAAGGCTACACACAGAGTTGAAGGAATTGATTTCGATGAAACTTTTGCACTGTTGCTAGACTTGAGGCTATTCGTGATTTTACTTGCCTATGCTAACCATCATGATATCATCTTATATCAAATGGATGTGAAAAGTGCATTCCTCAATGGTAAGCTTGAGGAAGAAGTATATGTTGCTCAACCCCGTGTTTTGAAGATCCCAAGAATCGACAAAGTCTTGAGACTCAATAAGGCTCTCTATGGCCTCAAGCAAGCCCCTCGGGCGTGGTATGACACACTGAAGGAATTCTTCGTGAAGAATGGCTTCACACCCGGTTCACTTGACCCTACTCTATTTACTAAATCATATGATGGTGAACTGTTTGTGTGCCAAATATATGTTGATGATATTATCTTTGGCTGTACTAACCAACGATATAGTGATGAATTTGCCTATATGATGAGTGAAGAATATCAAATGTCTATGATGGGAGAGTTGAAATTCTTCTTAGGTCTTCAAATTAAATCAAGAGCGCAATGGCATATTCATATCTCAGAGAAATACCTCAAAGATGTCTTGAGGAAATTCGGCATGCAAGATTGTAAAGGCGTCAAAATTCCTATGCCCACAAATGGCCATCTATGCCTTGATGAAAATGGTATTGACTTGATCACAAGGTATACCGCTCCATGATTGGTTCTTTATTGTACTTATGTGCATCTAGGCCAGATATAATGCTTAGTGTTTGCATGTGTGCCCGATTTCAAGCTGCAGAAGGAATCACACCATAAGGCTGTGAAGCATATTCTTGATATCTAGCTCACACACCAACACTAGGATTATGGTACCCCAAGGGCTCTGCTTTTGATCTCATTGGATATTCGACTCGACTATCTTTGGTGATCGTGTGGACCGCAAGTCAACATCGGCACTTGTCATTTCCTCGGACGATCTTTGGTCCGTTGGTCCTCGAAGAAAGCAGAGCTCGTATCACCGCTCTCTCTGAAGCTGAATACATTGCTGCTGGCTCATCTTTGTGCTCAACTGCTTTGGATGAAGAAACCCTCAAGGACTATGGCGTCAGCGTGAAGAATGTGCCTCTCCTCTGCGACAATGAGAGTGCCATCAAGATTGCTCACAACCCAGTTCAGCACTCGAAGACTAAGCACATCCAGATTCGTCATCATTTTCTTCGTGATCATGTGTTGAAGGCGATATCTCCATCGAGCATGTGAAGGCGAAGAACAGCTAGCTGATATCTTCACTAAGCCCTTGGATGAGAAGAGATTTAGCAAGTTGCGGTGTGAGCTAAATATCTTAGAATCTTGAATGTTCTTTGAAAAGGACACACATCCTAACCCTTATGCATAATTGATGACTTAGATGTGCAACACATGAAGAAACGTTGTTCCTCAATCAATGAAGAATAACACTCTAAGTGTGAAGAAATTAATGAAGAATTTGATTCTCGTAAACCCTCGACAATTGTATGCGGTGTCTGAAATCATCATTCTTATATGGTGGGCTACGCCACCACAAAAGTTGAAAATCTTCAATTTGAGTTTTTCTTCATTTTTGAAATTCCTCAGTTTTTCAAATTCTTCAACTTTGCAAAATCTTCAATGTTTCCGTCGTTTTTATTCATTGGATATATATATATATGAGTTTATGTCCTCTACAGCATTCATTTATTGCTATTTCTTCAAGTTGCTATTTCTGCTAAGTGAATGTGATCGGACCCTTCCCCTCTATGCTATACTCAACCCAATCTATTCCCAAATTCTTCATGTGCGTTCTGATTGAAACTCGTTCAAAGTCTTCACTGTGTCCTTGACAGCTGAAGAAATTGCGAACAAAACTTTTAAACAAATCTTATCCAAGTTTTCGGTTTTACCGCTCAAACCGTTCCACTCCCCACGATGTATTAGTTTAATCACCCACGATCTTACACGATCTCATCTGCACAGTACGTGGGTGACACATGTCGAGTGAAGGAGAAAGGGCAGGGGCATGTTCATCCCAAAATCTTCGGGCGAACAGTTTTTCACCGTGGCTATAAATACCCCTCTCCCTTCCTCACTTCATTTACTCCGCTCGATCGCTGTCTCTCGCTCGAGCTCTCCTCAAACCCTAGCGCCGCCGCTACTCTATCGCAGCCGGTGAGGAAAAGCTTCACTGCCTCGACCTCATCGCCGTCGTACTCGCGCCGACCGCGGAAATCTTCACTCCGCCGCCGCCGTAGCTGTCTCCCTCTGCCAAGTTAGGGTGTGGGAGATCTAACGTGACGAACTTCACTACAGTTCATTCCTGTTCGTCGTGTTCTTCAGTTCGGGTAATTAAAAGTCACTTTTATTACTCGCGTTGATTCTCAAATCTTTCTGAAAATCTTCAAAGGTGTTTTTGCTCTTCAAATCTTCACATATGAACACCTCACGCACTGTATGCTCTTGACTTATCTCTCTAAGCATTCATTTCTTCAAGATTCCTCAATTGTGCGGATTTTCAATCTGTACAACTCTCGAACCTGAGACAAAACGCTTAGTGAAATTCCTCAAGGCTCAACTGGTCAAAATCCTCAAAACTTGTTCTTTTGAAAAATCATCTGAGAACGCATATGACCTCTCCAAATTCCTCGCACCTACACTCTGTTCACAGGTACTCATGTCCGCTGCTGAATCACTAGGTTCTCATCAACTTAACTCATTTGCAGCGTTCCTCGAAGAAAAACTGCATACTTCTTCAAAGTGCTCTATTGTACAAATTCCTCATCTGAAGAAAATGGCAGAAGGCAAGAGACCGCAGAAGGGAGGAATGAAACCGGAGGTCATGACTGCCTTTGAAATTCCTGAGGAAATATACAAAGACTACTGCACACCTGATGAATCCAAGTTTGGCAAGGAGACCAAAAATCAGCGCAAAGTCGATACAAAGGATAGAAAGAAGATGGGCACGAGAATGGAGGGAATACCGCTA
The DNA here is from genome assembly GCA_021437245.1 of Aegilops speltoides. Taxonomy (NCBI): domain Eukaryota; kingdom Viridiplantae; phylum Streptophyta; class Magnoliopsida; order Poales; family Poaceae; genus Aegilops; species Aegilops speltoides. The sequence continues at coordinate 459,076,273 of CM038146.1, read as the reverse complement.
TGTTACTCCCAAGTACATGAGGAAATTAGCCTTAAATCCTCCATGCCCAAGAGCTCCACCGCACTGCCAAGTCACGATCCCACAAGCATCAAGAGTGGTGAAGACTTTCTGAAGAATGGTTCAGCGCCAAGCCAAATTGGCAAGACAGGCTAAGGAGGCGGTGAGGAAATTCAATGAGGATTCTGCTGCTGCTGCTGCTGCTGAGCCCTCGGTCAAGCCGAGGAAATCAATGCCAAGAAGCCTGCTCGCAAGCCAAGTGCTTCACCGTCGGCGCCCTCACGGCCAGTTCCTCGGCCGTGCCCTCATGGCAAATTCCTCGATCTGCTGCTGCTCATTCAAAATCCTCGGCAGCTCCTCCAAGTCCTCAACTCCTGTGCATCCGCTACATGTCAAAGGACTCGTGGATTCTCAATTGCTTCGGTGTCTCGGCAAGTTCCTCAGCTGCACCAATGTCCTCAACAGGCCCCACTCTGCTGAAGACAAAAGCAACAGCTGGACGTGGTCCTCGGCCAAGTCCAAAGAAGAAACAGGTTGCATTCAACGTTCCCTCTGATGATGAAGCCTCTGATGAAGAACATGCAGAAATCATCAGAGACAGACTGACCAAGGCCGCTAGAGCCAAAAGAACAATTGTGCCTCTGCTTCTGGATCCAAAGAAGATCCTTGACTTCATCGACCTGTGGCATCAGGATCCAAACACTCCCATACCAGATCTGCCACTGACTCCTGGTCAAAGTCATATGCTTAACCATTTCATCGCTGAAGAGAAATGGAAATTTGAAAAGGCTCGTGAATTGAAGAGAACACAAGCCCGAAAGGAGAAGCTTCTGAGGAAGAACTTAGTCAACTTGACTCCTGAAGAACTTCTCAAAGCACAATCTGAAATTCAAGCGCTCAGCAAGGATTTCGATGCTTACAATGCTGATTGGCAAGGAGCCAAGGTGAGATTCGTCAATTTGACGAAGAAAATGACAACTGTTGCCGCTCTATCGCAACAAGAAAATCCTCAGTGAAGACTCGCTCACCTTTGAAGAACATGCCAAGATCGCTGATGACTCTCAACGTCTTGATGAGAATACAAGTTCGTGGCTGATGACTCCATTCCAGCCATTGAAGATATTTGTGGCATCCACTAGTGGTGCGCTGAAGAATCTGAAGGAAACAGGCAATCGCAATAGCCATACCAAGAAATGTACCAAAATCCTCAGCTCCTCCTGCGCCAACACCAACTCCAATTCTTCCTTCTGCCTATGAAGTGAAGAAGACAAAGGCTGCAGAACGGGCTGCAATGAAGAAAAGGAAGGCATCAGCTGCGTCAAATTCCTCGGCTGCGAAGAGAATGAAGCCAACGACCAGCTCGATTGAAAATCCTATTGATGCCATTCCCATCTCCTCCATGTCGTCCAAGGAAATTGTTCCTTATGGAGAAGATTACAAGATCCCAAGCGGATCTGATGAAGAAAATCAATCTGTTGCTACCTCAGAACAGCTTGATGAAGAAATTGAAGTGGAAGCATTCCCTTCAACCCCAGTTGTTTCCTCAACCGTGCCTCAGTTCATAGCTGAAGAGGCAGGTGTTGAGGAAATTGAAAAAGAAGATGAATACGTGGATATTGGGTGCACTACACCAGTGATGAACGATGACTTTTGGGAAAGTCAAGCATCCCAATACTCCTCTCTTCACTCCGATTCTACAAGTTCCTCAGTCCCCGGCTACCACTGTTCAATTGGGCTCTGAAGAAACTCATCCCACATCTTCTGTCAATGAAGAAATTCCAGCCACTAGCGCTGAAGAACCTGCTGTTGATCCTCAAATTGCACAAGGAGAGGAAACAGAAATTCCTCAGCCTGAAGAACCTGAGATCGCGATTCCTGAGGTTGTGTTGCAAATCACTGACATTCCTCTGCCCAAACCGAAGAATCCGTTCTCTAGCAAGCAAAAATTCAAGGCTGAAGACTTCTTTTCTGAGCATGTTTTCTTCACTGCTTATAATCCTTATGACTCTGCTCGTATGAGGAAAAGACGCTTCTGGACTCCAACACAAGCAAACTTCTATTCCTCAGTGCTATTCGACAAGGACAAGATTTTCGACCATGAGCATATTCCTCATGTGGATATGGAATCACTACCGTGCTTCGAGCCAGTACTCTGTGTTCTTCACGATGCAGGGCTGCTAAATTTCTGCACTGATATATGTGACTAGAATGAAGAACTCATTCTTCAGTTCTATGCCACCCTGCACATCACCGAAGATGCTGAAGATATCAACTCGTGGGTTCTGGATTGGATGACAGAGAATACTCACTACAAGGCACCAGCAACTGAATTGCTTCGTGTCCTTCCTCTTGATCCTCCCCATGAAACTGCACGATGCATCTACAATGACCGCGAATTGTCTGATCACTTTATGCAAGTGCTTATGAAGCCGCTGAAGCCAGGACAAGCCCCTCGAACCAAATTCCTCGTCAAGGAATTGTTGTATGTGCCTCGGACCGTCTATAGAATCCTGACGAAGACAATGAGTCCCATCAAAGGCCATGACTCAAATGAAGAAGATGTCGTTGGCATCATGAAGAACATGCTTTTCAATATCATTCATGGTGTTCCTGTCAACTTCCATGATTTCTTCATGAGGACTTTGGCCAATGTTGCAATGTCACCTTTTGAACTGAAGCCATATGCGCCTTGGATCATGAGATTCATAAGGGCAAGATCTTCACTGAACTACAAGGCTGACACTCTGAACCATGGCAGCTACTTGCCTCCCATTGAAGTCCTCAAGCGACCAGTTTCATCATATGATGACAAGGGCAAGGCAGCAGCTGTAATTGATGAAGGCACTCGTCCATTGGATGGTCAATTTAGCAAGGCTGCATCTTACTCCACCAATGATGATTCTTCAACGCATGACACTGTCGCAAATACCTCAACCAAGCAACAACCTCAAGCAACTGCACCCAGGGTGATGACTGATCGTGAGTTACTCCTCAGTCTTCATCAGAAGGTTGAACGCAATCAGAAATGGGTAAAGCGCCAATTTGCTGCAATTCTTCACAACATGACCTCAACGCATAATGCAGTGAAGAAAAATCAGTACTACCTTCATGAAACCCTCAACCGCACTGGCTGTTCTTAATCATGTCTATTCAGCGGAAGAATTGAAGACTATGGGTCTCCGGAAGCTTTTGGTGGTGCACCTCCTCGAAGAAATTCAAGAGAGTCAAAGTTCCCGATCTGGTGGCGAGTTCTTATTATTCATCGCGAAACTGATGAATATGAAGATTTGGGCGACATCTGCGGCAGCCCTACTTCAACATCCAACCCGACAACGCTGGCGCTCCTCCATCAACTTGAATATCTTTAGGGGCGTTAGTCCTCAGTTTCGATCCTTTTGGTCATTTGATGACAAAGGGGGAGAAATCTGAGTTAGTCTTCAAGCGGGTTTATACTATGGGCGTTTTTATTAAGTTACAACTCACGTTCTTCCGAAACTTTTTATTGGATCGAGTTGTAATCTTAATTATACTATGGTGCTCTGATACTTTTGATTGTGCTTCGATACGTTTGATGCTCTGATCTTGATACGCGTTATGCTCTGATGCTTTTATGCTCTGATGTTTTTGAAGCACTAAGTTCTGAATGTGATATTTGAGCTTTGATACTTTTGATGTGATATTCTGCATGCTTATTACTAGTCAATACTATTGCACGCATGCTGAATCTCATCAGGCACCATATTTCATCATGCATTTCAAATTCTTCATATTATATATCAAATGCGTGTATGAATTACAAGATATAGGGGGAGATCTCCATGATTCAATTCTTCAAATGTGCAGTGCCTCAAAAGCAAATTCCTCATTATGCACATATTCAGGGGGAGTTCTTCTACTTGCAATCAAATTCCTCAATATCAGTATTTACACTTCATATGTTTATCCCCGTTGAAAACTTAACCTATGTTGTCATCAATCACCAAAAGGGGAGATTATAAGTGCATCTAGTGCCCTTAGTGATTTTGGTGTATGGAAGACTTATAGGTTAAGTAACTGATGCGTTTGTGAGTGTACACAGTTCTATAAGTCTATGAGGAGTTTGATATTTACAGAGAAAGTCGACCCCTAAAAATGAAGTTCTTCGACTAAAGACTTTGATATTGTGAAGACTTTCTGAAGACTTTGAAAGTGAAGAAATTGGTGTGACCTTGAAGACTTGATATTCATTCGAGGAATATGAAGCATGAAGACTTTTGTTTTCGTAGTTTCATTTTCTCCTTCTTGAGTCATAGGAAACACCGTACTGTTAAAGGGGGTCGAGGAAATACTAAGGAAAAATTTCCATGTGATGCTCAACTCAAAATCCTACACCTAACAATCCCTTCGAGTGAAGCCATTGGAAATCTCATAACAGTTCAGTCAAATTCTTGATGTGATGAGACGCAGTTCTTACAGTCCTTGATGACTTTGCTCGATCAAGAGTTAGGAATTCGCCAGTGCGGATTGCCTACACAGTGAGGAACATGATAGCCCTGAGGACTTTGAGAGTCAAATTTCCGACCATTGTTGTGCTGCGCGCCGACGGACCAAAATATCTTATCCACCTAACGGTCATATCATTGAAGGGCATTTATGTCTTATCATGTCGGGCTGCTCCCTAGGCTATAAATAGCCACCCCCTACAACCACTAGTTGGTTGGCTGCTCGAGAGAACTTGACACTTGTCATTTGAGAGCAACCCATCCTCAGGGACTTTGGCGAAAATCATCAAGTGAGGAAAATCCAAAACCAAACCCCACAAACCCAAAGTGATTGAGCATCATGAAGAAATTGATCATGCGTGGATCCGATGCTTGTTACCTTTGAAGGCTGTGCTTCTTCCAGACGGTTAGGCGTCAAGGTCTAGAGCATCCAAGAGGAATTGTGGATCGCCGAGTGACCAAGTCTGTGAAGGTTTGGAAGTCACTGAAGACTTACCACGAGTGATTGGGCCGAGGCCTCGTGGTCTTAGTTCAAGGAGAATACGGTGAGGACTGGGTGTCTGAGTTGCAGCTCGGTGGCTGGGTGTCGGGGATCTGTGTCCTCGAGTTTAAATACTCGGCCGCTCCAACCAGACGCATAACCGAGACAGCAGTTGGAACTGGTTTACCAAATCATTGTCTTCACCAACTGGTGGTTCTATTTCCTCAACTCATTCATTTCCTCATTCTTGTGTTGAATGTTGTTCATATCGTGCTTGAAGACTTTGGTGAAGACTTTCACAAATTCCTTAGTTCAATTTCTTGATCTGTTTGTCTTCATCTTGTTATCCTGTGTTTACGCCAGTACTCTGTTCTAGTCTTCATTTCATCATGCTGACTATGCGTGTATTCTGTTATGTTTACTTCTGAGTACATATTCCGCTGCAAATAGTTCTTCGCCAAGGAATTTCCTCACCGGCAAATTCCTCGGTGAAGAATTTCATAAAATCGCCTATTCACCCCCCCCCCCTCTAGTCAATATAACGCACTTTCAGCGATTGCATTCAAGAACCACAAGAATCGTGAATGGAACAAGTACGTCAAGGGAGGAAGGAAGACTCCAGTATTCAAGGGAACACTAGAGAACCAACATGCTCATTGGGACGATTTAAGTGAAATTCAAGGATTAGGAATTAGCTAAGGAGCGGTCGAGAATAAACAAGAAGAATGCCAAAAAAGGATAAGTTCCACAAGTGGGGCCGGTGGCTATCTTGTTGGCAATACCTAAGTGGGATAAGTCCGAGAAAGAGATGGAGGATGCAGGTGTCACTCCGGTTACTAAGAGCTGGCCCCCATTGTCGGGACTTGGTTCTATGCGCATGGGGGAGTTGGACCGGAGGCAGGCAATGTTTCGACGAGGGCAAGTCGAAGGGAGCCGACGATGCGATACTTGTTGCAATAGAAGAGCACGATCGGAGGTGTTCTAGCCCAACAGAGAGAACGGCGAGCTTCTGGCGTGCCACGGGAAATCTGAACACACAGGAAGGACACGAGGCAAAGGCGCTATTCCGTGGTATGAGGGTTTTGAGAATGGAACACCGACTACTGAGAACCCGTGCGAGAAAGAAGATTGTGGAGGAGAAGAAGAGGAAGATGGAGGAAGAGCAGAGGAAGTGGGACTATGAGCGTCTTCAAGGCCTAGAAGCAAGTCAGCGGAATTGGCGGTCAAATTCCAGCGGTAGCGAGGCGCAGATCGACTCACTTACCCGGCAAAGGGGTCTCGGCATTGCAGCAGCTAGCGAGATGATCGAGCATTGGATAGCACCGGCCCATCCATGCCGAGAAGCGGCGTGGGTTCTGTCGAGACGGCGCAATCTGGGTAGATACCCGTGGATGACATCACGGAGAACACTAGCTGCGAGCTACGTCAAAATGAAGAACATATCCATGAAGGTGGTGGGCGGCTTTGCTTTTACAAATCCCCGAGGCAACCTTCCATTGCAACCCGATTCAGCGGGCTATGCTCGTGTCTTGGTTGATGAGGTGGTGGACCCACCATATTGAGACTACTGACTTGACATTCTTTGGAGGTGGCGGCGGCGCTTTCTCGGAGAGGCCAAACATCGTATCATCCTATGGAAAAGGATTGCATCATCTTCTGAAGGCCACCGACACGCGTCGGCCGACTCCTCGTCGAAGTCCGCCATCGAGTCGGCAGACTCCCGCTCTGCAAGTCCACCAAGTCCAGCAAAGTGTCAGGCCACTCCTCCTCCTCCAAGTCCGGCAAAGTGTCAGCCTCCTCCTCCTCCAAGTCCTCCACACGTCGGGCGTCCACTCCTCCTCCAAGTCCGGCACAACCTCGGGCCCTCCTCCTCGTCCAACTCAGCCCGTCGGCCGTCTCCGCCGCCTCGGCAATCGCAGAAGAGACACCCCGCAGCTATGGTGCGTAGCGGTATGAGTCGAGGTAGTACAGGAAGTACAGACGGAGGCAAGCGATATAAATATGGTCCAAGCCTCACACCTCTTCTGCAGAGGTCTTATGACAGGTCCGAGGAGGAAATCAGAAGCCATATCGAAGGCCGAGGTGGAAGCCCATTTTGCACCGAAACCGCCACCGCCGCCAAGGGAGAAAGTGCCTGAGGAAACGATTGACCACTTCATTCGTATGGCTCAACCACCAGCTCCCAAGCCTGTTGACACAGACTATGAGCGCCACATCAGGAAGTTAAATCTAGCACGTCTACAAAGGGAGGCGAGCACATCTACATCGGGATCGAGCAAACAAGAAGCAGCTGCCAAAAACTACGGGAAAACCAATCCCAATTTGGGAGAACAGTAGTATAATCGATCCCTCGCTTGTTGTGCCAACAACATGTGACGATCTGTGCGCCCAATATTATTATGGGCAAGCGATTGCACGTTCCCGAGGTGGGCAATGTGGTAATAACAGAGGAGCATATAATGCAGGCTGAAATTCTCAACATCACTGTTGGACAACTTCTCGAGATCGAGCCCATGCCTTTGCTTAGAGAGGATGAAATAAAACGGAAATATGTCCGGGGCCAACCTTTGGTCGAGCCAGACAAGGTCAAGAACCTCCCAACGAGAATGTATGAATTGCATCAATGGTACATGAACATTACCAAGATTTTAGATCGATTGTCCCTCATGGTGAATATCAAGGAGGAGCATTACTTCCGTGAGAAAGTTGTGTCCGTTGAGTATACTGAACTGTTTAGGTTATACAATCAAGACGCCTTTCGACAAATCTATAAATCGATTGCTATTATCGTAAGTGATTTCTTTACGTAATTTAAGTTTCAAGCTAGCTGTAGTGATCCTTTTGATCAATCATTACCTGTAATTATCCTCACTATATTCTTTTACGTGGTATTATGCGGGATGAAGATGTATGAAATGAGAAAAGGTGGGCGCTTTGGCATTGGGTTCATTGACCCAAACACCGTTAATGAATACACATGGAAGATAAATCAACGTCAGCAAAAGAGCGAGAGGACAACATGCTAGAGTTCTTGAAGCGCCTCAAATACAATGAAGATATACTACTTCCTTACAACTTCAAATGAGTCACTTTGTCTTGTACTACAAATTCTCTGTTTTTGCCTACTAGCTAGCTACATGTTTTTGCTTACATATGCCCGCTTAATTAAGACATGCAAATGTGTGTGCATGTAGATTTCACTGGTCTTGTGTATCATTAAAGTTGGCCGAACAGGTTGAAATCTTGGACTCACTAATCTCAGAAAAAACTGACTATAACTTCTTGTTTGGGATAGTCAACAGGTAATTTCAATCATTATTAACTATATATCTCGGCCTATTTAGTTCGTCATTTCATGATATGAACTATTTAATAACCCTTTATTCATTTTCTTTGTCGTGAGGCGGGGCTTGGGCAAGGTTCATAAGCGTCACGCCCGTGAATGAAAAAAAAAGCTTAAATGGTTTAGACCCAAGGTAAGTAATTAAGTAGTACTAGCTAGCTAGCTAGCTGCCATCTCTTTATTATCATGCTTGATTAATTTTTATCTAATCAAATTCCATTCTCGTAAAGGCCTGAAGCGGTAGCGAGGGACTGATCTGTGTGCATTCTGCGTTTGCGAGAACATTCGCATGATGGCGTCCAAAAGGAGCAGATCTCAAAGACAGGAATGGGTGCGCTTGTCATAACACTATTCACAATTTTACACCATTATCGATATCTAGTCACACAACTAATACACATGCATATTGATCTCCTTCTTAACAGTTCAAAGAGGTGCGGAGAAGCTCCTAGAAGCGGAGCGCGAGAAGCACTTCAAGAGGAAATAAGCGGGATTTTTGCTCGACCAGGTCATAAATCGAAGGAGAATTCTATTACCGCTACGCCCCATGAAAACCACTTCCAATTGTCATCGTGCTCGAAGGCACCAATTAGGCTAATGCCACTTGGCTTCAAGGCAACATGCATATGTAGGAGAAATTGTATATAGCTATACATGTGTGTATGTGTGAATTAATTAATATGGTGGTTTGTGAGACATTGATGATATATATATGCATGATTGGTTCTACTAGAAAATATATATATATATATATATATATATATATATATATATGCATAACGTGTACAAGTGTATAGTATCGTAAAATACCGACAAGCGAAAAAGAATTAAAATGGAAACACAAAATTAAATAAAAAGAAATCATAAAACCAAAAAACCCCAAACCTTATAGTACGGTTGGTCTTACCAACCGATACTAAAGACTCGAGCCCCGGGCTGGCTCGTGCCACGTGGTTGCCCTTTAGCACCGGTTCGTCTTGAACCGGTACTAAAGGGGGCCTTTAGTGACCACAATTTAGTGCGGTTATGTAACGGCACTAAAAACCTCTGAACGGTGCTATTGCCGGTTACGCAATAATCTTTGAGGGGAAATTTTCCCTCGTCGCGCCCGTGGGGCGAGAAGGGCCGCGAGGACGAAGCGGGTGTTGGTGATCATCAGCGGACGAGCGGAGGGAGGAGAAGGACGGGCTCCTCGCCGGCGTGCACCTTCCTGCAGCCTCCCGCGCGCGCCACGCCGCCGCCGCGCCCCAGCTTCCAGCGTCCGTGCGAGCCTCGCCCGGCAGCGTGTCGCGCCCAGCTGCGCCCGTCGCGCCAGCCGAGCCTTGTCGGCGCGTCGCGCCCGGGCGCCAGCGCTGGTGCGCTGCTCCTCCTCCTCTTCCGCTTCGCGAAATGCCGAGAAAGCGAGCGATGGCGAGGAGGCGAGCAGCGCAGCTTCGTCGTCCTCACGGTTTGGCTCTCGAACCACTCGAGCAGACCCGCGGACACGCGCGGGCCTTGCGGCGCGAGGTGGGCGCCTAGATCTTCTCCTTCTCGGCGAGGAGGCGGGCGCGGATGTCTGCTCGGTCGGGGTGAGGCCGCTTCGGCGAAGCGCCGGAGGGGGCAGCTTCGGTGGCTGCAGCGTGCTTTCGGGAGAAGGTGGCGGGGCAGCGGGGAGGCGGAAGCGTGGGAGCGGCGAACATGGCGTGGCGGCCGTGGGCGTGGAGGCCGCGACGGCGACGCCCGCGGTGCGGAGGACGGGCGCGGAAAACGTGGTGGCCTCCATGGCGTCGGGCACGAGCAGGTCTCCGGCGTCGACGAGGACCAGCGACGAGGCGTGCCAGGCGGCGGAGACGGGAGTGGGGTTCGGTGCCCGCGTGTGTGGAGGGAAAGAGAGAGAGGAGGGAGCACGTGGGTGGGCCAGCGCCCACAAAAGTGAGTTAACAGGAGAGAGCCCTTTGGCGGTGGGCGGCGCCCACAAAGGCGAATTAACCCCCCATTAGCCCCGGTCGGTTGGGTGTCGTATGAGGTCATTGGCGGAAATTTTGCTTCTACCGCTAAGCAGACGAGTTGAAGCGCGAGTGGGGCGATTTTTGCCCGCCTGCACCCAAAAAGTGGCTTGGGGAGGCTTCTTGGGGGCACTAGTGGAGATGCTCTAGTGACCGGACAAGAGAGTGGAATCAGAACCTTCATATCATTTCTATACGTCCGGGCTATCCGTGAACTCTTAATATTAAGCATAAATGTAGAGAGGATATGAGGGCTCGCGGACGCGCCCCGTCAGTCCGCCACGGAGGACGGGGCCCACCCGGACCACCTTTTTCTCTTTGTTTGTTCTTTATTATCTTTCTTTCTCTTCTCTTCACCAATCACATGCAAGTGAACGGACATATGAGAGAGAAAATAAGATGTGTGGATGTATGAACGAACAAATAGAGGCTCAAAACAGACACGTCCAATCACTGATTGAGTGTGTTCGCGGGCAATTAGGGGTCAGATTTGTTAAGTCCGACAATAGATGCTCTGACCAGGCCATCTCTTTAACTAGAACGCAACATCATGTCCTAAATCTGTCTTGCTGACAGTGGAATTAGTTTTTTCTAGGCTGACAGTGGAATTGGTTATACACATTCAATGCTAATCGGTTCAGTGGCCCTTCTCATTTCTCAGCTCAATATCATTTAGGATTTCATGGCGTGGCCCAATTAGTAAATCTGATTGTGTTGCAACAGGAGCGCCTTTAGTGGCGAATTGCCGCCAAAATGCGCATTGGCCCATGACTCACAGAGCTCCCACTCGCTCGCTCCTTTGCTGCTGGCTCATCTGAAAAAAAAACAGCTACCTGTTTTTTGTTAGTTTTGAAAAAGTTGTGAACAAAACACAGATTTTAAAAATGTTCATGGATTTTAAAATTTGTTCTTGAATTCTAAGACATATTCACAATTTCAAAAATCTTCACGCATTTTGGAAATGTTCTTGAAATAAAACATATTGGCATTTTTTCTAAAACATGGCTTTGAAAATGGTCACAAATTTAAAAAATGTATGTAAATTTTAAAAATGTTCATGAATTTTAGAAATGTTCATGAGTTTAAAAAAATATTCAAAAATTTGAAATATGTTTACTAATTTCAATTATGTTTAGAAACTTTATAAAATGTTCGTTCATTTAAAACATATAAAAGGAGAAAGAAAATATTGAAGATGGAAATACAAAAAATGAAAGAAGGAAAAAGTAAACCGAAAAAGAAAAAAATAAAACTGAAAAGAAACCTAATAACCTTTTTTTTTGTGAAACAATAACCTGGGAGAGAAAACACATAAATGAAAAGAAGAAGAAAACGGTCGGAACCTTCTCAAAATCGGGTGGAACCTTCCCCAAACCGGGAAACAACACCACAAGGGCCGAGAGGTGTGCATACATGGGCTGGCCCATTACCAAAACAACATTGCAATGAGTGTGTGTTCTGTATGATTTACTAAGTATCCCAAACATTGTGAAGTTTGAGTAATAAGCGGTTGGGATTCCTAAAATAACTAAGTAGTAAGTGTCGCTAAAAAAAGACTAGGTAGTAAGTTTCACTCAAAAAAACCTAAGTAGTTAGTATGTCCCACCCCTAAAAAACTAAGTATGTCCCAAAACGAGCGGGAAATAGGATTTTTCATGTTGTGTTAACATCAATAATATTCTCAACTCTCCTTTTGCGGTTCACTAAAAAGACTGTTTTTTGAAGTCATGGTATTCTTAACTGTTATGGTGAAAGAATGACACTTATAAAGTTATGTACTATCGCTTTGCTAAAATATGAGTTAATGTGTGAAAATCATGCAGCAAATACACTAAAATAATATATTGAAAACCAATAGTATCCTTAAATGCAAATGGAGTCTACTTGAACAAAATCAACACCAACGAGATAAAATGTAGAAGGAAAATGTGTACGACACGAACAAGTCTATCACATGACATCATCTCATGCTACTACTGCTACATAAATTGTATTGTGTGGCCTTGTTTTACAAGAGAGAACAATATTGATGCAACAATAACAATTCCCGGTGGATGAGATAACAACAAAGGGGGTCATAGCTCGACCTAGGCAGGAGTGTGCCATGTCGGAGCAACGGCATGCCATAGGTGGGTGGGGGCGAGGACGACCTAGGTGGGAGTGTGTCATGTCAGAGCAGTGACGTGCTACAGACAGAGAGGCAAGGACAACCTGGCGCGATGTGGCGGTGTCGATCTGGGCCAAAGGATGTTGAGGGGTGGTCCAGTAGCCTATGCCGACCTCGTCAATGATGCTAATCTAGGGGAAAGGGGACAATGTGAAGCACCGGATGCCTCCAATGCTCCATGACTCGAAACAATGGTTGTTGCCCATCGTGAGAGGAGGGCAAGAACTGCCTGAAAGGCTCCCTCCGCGCATGCCGCCGACATCTTCTTATCTTATACTTTCAATTTCCTCCCAGATCGAGATAGGCCTAGGAGAGTGGTGACTCTGTTTTATATACTATTTTTCGAGGGTATTTAACTTGGATTAACCGAGGGTTTTGCCTCTTCACAGACGAATATTTATCGAAACTAGAGAAACCTTGTATTCTTGATTGATTTTCAGGACCAGATACTTCTAGAAGGATATAAAACCATACTTGGGTGATTGAGGGGGGAATAGATAATTTTCTCTTTGGAAGAAATTGCATCTCGCGTCAATATAAGAGAAGAAGACGCGTCATACGAGCGCGACTGCTTGTACAGTTGCTCGTACTAAGAGTCGTCGTCTTCCCCTCATCTAAACTAGCAACTTCTGTAGCTAGGAGATACACAACAGAATGACGGGGGAGGCAAAGACAAAGACCAAAGCAGAGGAAGAGAGATTCATAGGAGAATCGCTTCACCCTTATCCATTCTGGTTCCTTTACACCGACATCCTCCATTACACGACCGACAACACCACCATTAAGAAAGATTCCAACTTATAAGCTTAAGGTTCGTAAACCATATTCATACTTTGACCTAGAGATCCTAATATGGTTAATCATTCATCTTCGTGACAAACTACCATAAAATCGAGATGATTCCTTTTATTTGATCTCTGTGTTTTGTTATCATTTACCTCTCATTCGCGAGTAATTCCCCTGGACATGGGAGATGTAAGGGGTCGGTAAGATGTGTTTGTCCATGTTCCTTATCTTGATAATCTTGTGGGATTAGTTTGATGATTGGTTATTAGGTTGATTATCCTTGGCATTCATAATGCTTGTTGTCCAATTTAAGGGACCAAAGAACATGATTGAGAGATTTACAAGGGTAAGCACTTATTGTCCATGACTATAGAGTTACCGTTGACCCTTCGAAGCAAATACTTGCATGCAGTTGCCGACAACTTGATAAAACGGGTACATTGTGTGGTCATGCTCATATCTTGGTTAGATGAATATCAAGTCATTACCTTCATAATATGTGTTAAAGTGACGGACACGAGAAGCACATAGTGGAACAATGTAGGACGACCAGGTAAGTAATATGATAAGAAAAACAAATATGAATGCACTGCTTCGCTATGGATTTATGTCCCACAAATTTCTCAAATTGAGTAGCCAACTTACTAGAATGCACCGTGTTGTAGACAACACTATTGACATCCTTGGTAAGCAAACTGAACAAAAAAGCAATGCATGTACAAGCAAATACAAGTATCCATGTACAGTTCCAACAAATGCTAGTCCATCAAATGTCTTTTTGATTAATGTACCCTAAAGAAAATGGAGGTTGGGGCGAAAAAATCAAAACGAAAATAACTCGGCTTGATGAGAAGCACATGGCTAAGAAAAATAGATCAACAGAGCTAGATCACGGGATTTTTTGTCGAAAGAGACCCTCTGCCCACTTGAATTGACAAAAGAGACCCTTTGCGGACGAAATTGACAAAAGAGATCCCCTCACAAGTGGCGGCAGGCGCGGCAGGCGACACCGTGTCACCTGCCGCCACGCCATGAGGCAGCGGGCCCGGCCGCCACAACAGGAGGCGGCAGCCCGGTGTATAACGGTGTGTGCAGGCAGCCTGAGCCAGCGTGCGGGATGGAGCAGGCGCACAGGTGGGCCCGCCGCCACCGGGTGAGGCCGCCGCTGCGCATTGTCGCTACCCGGCCGACAAGGCTTCTGCTTGTGAGCCCAGCCAGTGGGCCATGCCGCCACCAGCCGAGGCGGCTGTCTGTCTTCTTGCCGCAGCGATAGTCTTGTGACAGTGCTGATTCGGTAGCAGCGTGGACGGTGTGACTCGACGCGGGAATATGGGCGCTTTTGGTTCTTTTCGCAGGAATCAATCCTGCCTTTGCTTCTTTTGCCTTAGCGGATGCGATAGCCTGGGAATCGAGGCTACGGAAGCTATTGTGCCGACACTACAAGGATCGTAAATATCCCGCTTAATTTTTCGCCATCATTTATCGCTCGAGCTTATAAAAGGAGACACCGAGGCTCTCGTCCAGCCATCCTCGAAATCGGCGGTCGCAAAGTGTGTAACACATTTTTTCGGTCGGTATGAGTTTGCCTTGCTCGGATCAAAGCATTAGGCCGAGGAAAATGAAGAATGCAAGTTTTCCTCCGGGGGTGGCAGTCCTGCGGTGTTGGTGTGGCGATCTTTGCAAGGTGAAGGAGGTTGCGGATTTTTCAGATTGGTTGGGCATGAAGTTTTTCATGTGCGCCAATTATGAGGAAGATCCACCCATAGCTATTTCAGAGTACGACAAGCCTCCGGTATGCTTTAACCATCACGAATAGATATTGTTGGTATTTTGATAGATTCTTTCCCTCCACTAATTATCGAACATCGTGCAACAACTATAAAATGAAATTAAGATAGAACATAATGCCTTACAATAAGAGAGTACAAACTAATAATGCAAGTACATCTGAATTAAACGGTACAACTGGAATACAGCTTAAAAACTACATGAAGGCATCATCGTCATCCTCCGTCGATCACGAGAACTCTTGCCCTTCGAGGATCACGAGAACTCTTACCCTTGGACGATGAAGAACTCTTGCCCTTCGAGGATGCAGATACTCTTGCCCTTGGGCGATCTGAGAACTCTTGCCCTTTGGCGATCACGAGAACCGGCGGCGGCATGAAGATATCATCTTCGTCCTCGCTCTCCTCAGTCCATAAAAATGGATGCTTTTCTGCAGTCCTTCTAAAAGTTTCACTCTTCGGCTCCACAACCTTCTTCCACCTTGCATCCAACCTAACAAGTTCTTTACGTACCTCCTCATAGGTCCTTTCAAGCCACCCAGACCTACGTAATTGGTGAGCCAACTCATTCATTATGGTGTCACTACCGGTGAGTTCGTCCCATGGAACTATCCTATTGTCCATCCTGAAATCGGTAGCTAGCCTCAGAAGAGTGCTACTCATCCCAGGGTGAAAACTACGATCGAAAGGATAATGGGACATCTCGACTACACTACACTCGAATGCTTATCCACCTCCGTCTGAAGGGGGTTGAGGGAGTCCTGGACTAGGGGGTGTCCGGACAGCCGGACTATCATTATCCGCCGGACTCCAAGACTACGAAGATAGAAGATTGAAGACTCCGGCTCGTGTCCGGAAGGTACTTTCCTTGGCGTGGACGGCAAGCTTGGCAATACGGATATGTGGATCTCCTACCATCGTAACCGACTCCTGTGTAACCCTAGCCTCTTGGTGTCTATATAAACCGGAGGGCTTTAGTCCGTAGGACGAACATACATTACAACAATCATACCATAGGCTAGCTTCTAGGGTTTAGCCTCCTTGATCTCGTGGTAGATCTACTCTTGTACTACCCCATCATCAATATTAATCAAGCGGGGCGTGGGTTTTACCTCCATCGAGAGGGCGAACACAGGTAAAAACTCTTGTGTCCCTTGTCTCCTGTTACCATCCGCCTAGACGCTTGATTCGGGACCCCTACCGAGATCCGCGGTTTGACACCGACATTGGTGCTTTCATTGAGAGTTCCTCGTATGCGTCACCGATAGGCTTGATGGCATCTTCAACCAACAACGCTGTCTGGGTGAGGCTTTTCTCCCGGACAGATCTTAAATTCGGCGGCTTTGCTGCGGGCAATTCTCTTGGCCATCTGGAGCAGATCAAAAGCTATGCCCCGGCGTCAGTCGATTCGAAGCTTAAACTTCACGGCCGATATCGCGGAGACTTGATCTTGACGGACTCGAGCCTGACCAAAGCGCCCCAGACTGCGACGATGGGCATGATATAGCTCTGCCGCCGGACAGTGCCTTGGTGGCGCACTTGGATCCGCTTGACCATTGGCGGAGCGATCGCCCATATCAAGGGCGGTGGGTAGCGCGCATACACGGGGCTTCAACATCCACGGCGATGGGCGAACACCGATCTTGTCCCTGCGAGCTTCGTGATTCCGGCGCGGACTCCTTGCCGGACTCCAAACCTCCCGCGCCCCTACCAATTGATACGGATTGGGCGCCGGTTATGGAATTCACCGCCGCGGACATTTTTCAAACACTCGCCTTTTGGCGTTATCCTGAATTCACTGAGCGTCTCTCGCTATCGGAGAGTCTGGCGGACTATGGCGGGGCGGTTGGAGTTCAGACGATGGAGAAATTGAGCCCACCCACCACCCACTTTGTAGCCACTGCCGACTATCTAACCGACATGCTGAATTACGACTCGAAGACATCGGCGGAATGAGCGGCGATGGGAGGCGAACAAAAACGAGCTTATCAGCACCACAAGACCACCTTGTTGCATGATATATATATGGTGGATACCCCAAAGGGAAGCGATACGAGGACCAACGGGCCACGACGGAAGATAACCCGCCGATAAAGCGACCAAAGCGATGGCGCAACGCGCGCCAAGTCCGCCTCGGCGACAACAACGCTCCCCAGCGAGCCCGCTATCTGGCGGGGCTCACAATCGGACGACGAACATGCACATAAGCAACCGTCCGAACACGACGAGTCAGATAACCAATCCAAGCCCGGCGAAGACAATAGTCCGGACGACCATATGCCTGACACGTCGCCGAAGAATAAGAACCTTCAGAAAATACTCGTCAGCATTGCAAAAAGCTTGAAGAAGGAAAAACGGAAGCTCAAAACAGCGGAACACACACTCAGAATGAGATGGAGCAAAGTGCTCAACACCGCAGATAAGTACGGCAATGACCACCGATCAAAGAGCTACCCGAAGCGCAAGCTGCTACCGGAATTCGATGAGAAGGCCGTAGAGCCTCCACCGTCTAAAAATAAAGGGGCCGCCTGGTTGGATAGACGGCCAGAGGACAGGCCAAATTATGAAAGCGGCGCCACGCATAAATCCACCAATGAACTCGGAAGAGTATATGGCCCAGCCAGGTCCATTTATGGGCCAAAGGATAAGGCCCCAAGAAGCAAGGAAACACGTCAAGTGTCCGATGATAACGGTACACACAAATCTGAGGCGCCGCACACCGCTATGTTTCAGCGATGAGGTCTTTGGACCACGAATTCTCAAAGAGGATTTAAACCCATCAACATAGAGGCCTACGATGGAACAACGAGACCACAGATGCGGATAGAAGATTATATACTACACATACATATGGCGGAGGAGGCGATCTCACGCCATAAAATATTTACCACTCAAGCTCAAAGGGCCAGCCGTCATTGGCTTAAAAGCCTCCCGAAAATACTGTTGGAAGCTGGGAAGAGCTCGAGGGGCAGCGTTTAGAGCAAATTTTCAAGGGACTTATGTCCGCCTCCGGATCTGAGATGACCTAAGTCACATAACTCAACAGCCGGGAGAGTCAACATGAAGTTTCGAACAGGTTCCTTACCAAAAGAACCAAATAGTCATCGTCCGGACGCGAAGCCTTAGCAGCTTTCAAGCACAATGTCCGAGACGAATGGCTCGCCGAGCACCTCGGTCAAGAAAAGCCGAGGACAACGTCCGCACTAACAAGCCTCATGACCCGCTTACGTGCGGCGAGGACAACTAGTTAGCAAGATGCAGCACCAATGACCCAAGTACATCGAGATGAGAGATGGAAGCGGAAAATCACGGCGCAAAAAAAGCGAGCGGAACAAAGAGAAAAGCCCAAAGAGCACGGCAGTCAACGCCGAATTTAAAAGCTCACGGACAAATAGTAAAACACAGCCTCTAAAGGATGACAGTGATGAATTGTCCAACTTAAAGAAGATTTTGGGTCGGATATGTCAAATCCACAGTACCCCCGGAAGGCCTGTAAATCACACCCACAGGGATTGTTGGGCTTTTAAACAGTCCGGTCGATTAAATGCCGAACACAAGGGGCTCGACGCGTCAAGCAAAGAGGACAAACCCCACCAGCAGAGCACCGGAAAACAAAAAACTTTCCCACAAGGGGTTAAAGCAGTAAACTCACTTCATGTGATAATACGGAAAAATAGTGCGGCACTTTCTAAAAAGGGCTTTGCACGGTCCAACCCAGCAGACAATAGAGATTGGACATCAAAACCAATCACTTTCGACCACTTGGACTATTCCAGGAGCGTTCGAAATGCGGGTCGGACTCCCCTGATATTGAATCCCATAATAGATGGATTCCAATTTACCAGTGTCCTAATGGACGGAGGCAGTGACCTAAACCTGCTGTATTTCGGAACAGTCCGTACGATGGGGATAAACCCTGCCAAAATACGACACAGCCGCACTCCCTTGGAGGAGTAACACAGGCCCTTCGCCCAAGTGCAGGCTCCTTATTGCTAGAAGTCGTGTTGGATCACGAACAATTATCGGCGTGAAAAGTTAGTTTTCACATCGTCCCATTTGAAAGTGAATATCAAGCACTCTTGGGGCGTAAGGCTTTTGTCCGCTTCAACGCTATACCGCATTCTGCGTCTCTTACACTCAAGATGCCGGTCCGCATGGCATCATTTGATCTGAGGTCATTTAAGACCCGAACTTCGGATAAACGAGTCGGCGCCCGATGGCTAGGGGCTCCCTAGCCGCATACCCCTTCCACGGGGGCTGCGGCAAGACAAACAACCTTGAGTTCATCACGAACTCTGCTTTAATTACTTATATTTTTATTCTTTATTTTACATATTTTTCGCACAAATTGCTTTAAACTAAAAGCTCCTCTGTTTCTCTGAGATGGCGATGTACTACCGTCCGGGATAAGCGGTATAGCGGAGACCTGGCGCAGAGCGTGCGGTAGGGACCCGTTGTGAGATTCTTTTGATTAAGACCTGCGTAGACCTTTTTTCTGTCTCTTGTTGTTATTCTCCTTGGCTCCTTCTTATAGCCAAAGCGGAGCCTGATGCTTTGGCATCGGCCGCGTCAGAAGACCAAGCCGCACCCGGACACTAGGGGCTTAGGGCATCATTCTGCCCATTATTATAAAGACCGAACACCTTAGGGAGTGTTTGGCGTCTCGAGTTAGGCATTATATGCATCAGCTCGAATCATGTCTTTGGTCAAATGTTGGGTTTGCCGGCTCACGTGTTTTGCTGCCTTACGTTCCGTATCATCGGCTAACGTGGCACCGGAGAACTCTGCGATTGTGCCCCGGTTAATTTGGCGAGCACCTCGATGAAAGCCGAAAAAAGCTGTCATGATGCGGCGAGACTGGTCGACCACTCGATCGACATTTGGAATGTTTAGAATTCCCGCTTAGGCGAAGGACCGTTTCGGTCGGGCACTTACGCACCGAATTGAAGAAGTGCGAGGCCACCGGGGGCTATATCGTAGCCCCACCCTCGAGCTCCCGGCTAAGTGAAAGAGATAAAGCATTATAGTCCGGATTGCCTCGTTAGCTCGCTACCACCTCCTTATAACAGGACCGAGGCGTCGGATTAAGTGTGAAAATCGCTATTTTGCGAACACCCGGCACCTGTGCGAGGGGCTGAAGCAAGAGCGCATCTTCGGGTTATACACAAGTATCGTAAGCGGCCGCCAGAGAAGTTTTACTACTTGCAAGCACAAGTATAAAAGCGGTTATACTATAATCATTGATCTACAAGTTAATGCGTTCAATTGAGCGTTACATTTTTGAGCACTGCGACTCTATTACACGAGCGCCACGCATAACTTCTCCGAAATAGTGCTCGGCAGGGAGCTGGTTTTCATCCGAACCCTGGGCAGCAACAGCGGTGGCGTCCATCTCCGGACACCGCGCCTTTACACGGGCCAGAGCCATCCGTGCGCCCTCAATGCAGGCCGACCGTTTCATCTCCTTGATATGCGGCACCGCCCCAAGGAATTGCTGCAGTAAGCCGAAGTAGCTCGTCGCCTTGGACCTCTCTGGACAGACATGGGCCACGATGTCGATCATGGCGATCCGGACAATCTGTTGATTCGGCCCATTCGCCAACCGGTCCGTCGATGGAAGAGGCGATCGAGCGTGGAATTGAGACCAATATAACTCTTCCGTCTCGTGATCCCCGGCTCCGGAAGTGTTTCACGGCATCGGCCGCTTTTCGCAGCCAAGTCCATATACGGATCTTCCGAACTCCATAGCCGCTCAAATTGAGCATACTTCGAATCCATAAACAGGCGACGCATCAGAAAAGGCTTGCTAGCCGCAATCTCTCCGGCCTGGCGCAGCTCCTCTTTCATAGCCCGCATTGCAGAGCGGGCATCCTTGGCTTCGGTGGTGGCCATCTTCAGGTCTACCCGCTCCGATAAGCGCTCCTTTTCAAGAGCCTCATTGCGGTTGGTAGCATCCTTTAATTTCTTGGCCAACTCGGCCACCTCCGCCCTGCTTAGGCAGTGCGCAGCCTTTTCGGCCTTCAACTCCTCGGCCGCCCTCGCGGCAGCCGCGTCACTCCTTCGGGCTTGTTCCTTAGCTAGAGCAAGTTCGGCCCGAAGGCTCTCCACAACAGCAGCACTGTCTGTATAGACAGCATATAACTTATCAGAGACGGGCTTTGACCCACTCAATAAAGCGGCTGCGGGGAACTATTTTACCTTGCGACTCGTCAAGTCGCCTGTTGACAAGTGCGATGTCCTCATCTGCCACGTCAAGTTGCCGAGCTAACTCGGCAAACTCACTAGTCCGGCTAGCCCGGACCATCCGCCACCTGCATAGGAGCGGCGAAATTCATTTCTTTAGATTTCGATCCTCGATGCTGCTGTCGTTGCCGACAACCTACGAGTCTCGGGGCTACTATCTATCTGGCGCATTTTTATATGCAAAACTATTAAAAGACAAAGGTGCGCCATTTTCGCATACCTCAAATCCCTTGACAAGCTCATGGTGGCATTACGCAATCCGATTTCAGCGGGCGAAATCCTTCAATCACCATACGCATTAGCATACGGTGATCTTACGAAATGGGCGCCCTCTCAAGCAGACCCTTGAGTTCTCGGCGGATTACGGTGGGTGCGAACTCTCTGGCCCCTCCGGACTCGGGGCGCCCTCCGTGACAACACTTGGGCTCGCTTTGCCTCATCTGGCGGCTGCAGACGGAGGCGTATCGCTCTCCATCATCTCCGGAAGAAGGTCCCCCGAAGATGAACTCATCTGAGAAGGCTGCAGATCCGAACTGCGATATAAATATTTGGTTACCTCTGAAGCACAAATGAAGGTACTTCCTTATTAATTAAGCTTCCTCTTTCATACTCACGGCTCGTTGGAGGTTGGTCCTTGGCGAAGATTATGCGTCGGATTCTCTCGGACGCCGGACCAGTGAGATTTCTTCCCACGCTTAGGGCTTTGACCTCCGGACCTTGGGCGGTCCTCTTCTCCCTCTGAAGGAGGGGTCCTTGGTTCCCTCCTCTTGATGCGCCCCTGGGCTAAGTATTAGCTCCTTTATTTCCCCGTCGCCCCCCTCTGTGGCGCAACCTCCAACATTCGACCAGCCACGGGCTCCGGTCACGGTCTCTCTGGGGAGGGCGAACACCTTATCAGCCTTGATCGCGCCACCCATTCTGTAAAGAACAAAGGGTCGAGAGGCGAACTTTTGAAAGGCATACAAATAGAATGTCCGGACTCAGGCTATTCACTGAGTATCCAGGCGATCGCGGCTTAGGCTGCGTCCTCGGCCAAATCCGGACACGCCACTGCGGTCGAAGAACAGCTTGTACATCTCCGTGGGTGGCGCACCCATAAAATGTTGGAGAATCGAGGTCCCTCGGTTGTACTCCCATAGGCGGAGAGGGCGGCGTTTGCGAGCGGAAGATGCACGATTAGCATAACTGCATCACCTTGATCAGTCGATCTCCCTCGTTTGGAGGTCTCGAATCCGACCTGCGGTGAAGGCACGTCCTCGTCTGGCCCCAGTTGAGCCCTTGGTTGACCCACGACATCAGTTGGTGTGGAGGTCCCGGGCGGAATAAGGGCGGCGGCTTTTGCATGCTGCCCCTCGGAGCGGTGGTGTAGAACCACTCCTGTTGCCACAGTCCGAGTTCCTCTTGGAAGGAACCCTAGGGCCACGGGGCATCGACCTTTTTGCTTATGGTCGCCCGCGACTCCGCTTAGCGCCCCGATCATCTTGGCTCTACCTTAAAGGTCTTCAGCCATAGGCCGAAATGGGGGATGACACGGAGGAAGGCTTCGCAGAAAATAATGAATGCGGAGATGTGGAGGATGGACTCCGGAGCCGAGTCGTGGAAGTCCAGCCCGTAGTAGAACAGAGCCCTCTCACGAAGGGATCCGTGGAAGCCTAATCCCGGCGGAGGTGAGATCTGGCAGCGATTCGCCGGGCTCGAGGTTGGCACGGCCTGCCACAGGGGCAGCAACCTGTCTTGAAACCTCGAGGCAGTACTTGGCCTCACGCAACTTCAATATGTCCTCCTCCATCACGGCATCCACCGGCCCTGGAGGTCGGAGCCGGACATTGTTGAGGATCCGAAGCGCTCGAATCTGAAGCTCTAGGTGTTGGAACTAGGAGCGGAGGAAAGATTCGATGCGAGATTGAAGAACAAGGACAGGCCTTGGTCCTCTTATAAAGGGTAAGAAATACCAAGGGCCGTCTCCGTGACCGTTTAGGATTCCCCTTCGATAGAGGCGTGGCGGCGGGAGCGGTTGGGTTACCCACGCACGTATTGATGAGGATCCCGGAATAGAGGGAACACGATCTCTGCTTTGACAAGACGTGCCAAGGAAACCGCTTCGCTAAACGTGCTGAGGTGGAATAAGTAAAAAACGATTCAAACAAGGGCTTGGTAGCGGTGTGATGTCACGCTGCATAATACGTCAGCAGATTGAATTAGTGTATATGTTTTATTCTCTCTACGGTGGAATGTGGAAATTATTTTTGCAGAGCCGGACACTATCCTGGTGTTCATCATCTTCTCTGGATTATTCAAGGGAGGAACCCGCCTTGCAACGCCGAACATTATGCACGCCGGACTTATCGTCATTGAAGACTGGTTCAGGACTCTTGAGGAGTCTGGACTAGGGGTGTCCGGACAACCGGACTATCATTATCCGCCAGACTCCAAAACTACGAAGATAGAAGATTGAAGACTCTGGCTCGTGTCCGGAAGGTTCTTTCCTTGGCGTGGACGGCAGGCTTGGCAATACGGATATGTGGATCTCCTACCATTGTAACCCACTCTGTGTAACCCTAGCCTCTCCGGTGTCTATATAAACCGGAGGGCTTTAGTCCGTAGGACGAACATACATTACAACAATCATACCATAGGCTAGCTTCTAGGGTTTAGCCTCCTTGATCTCGTGGTAGATCTACTCTTGTACTACCCACATCATCAATATTAATCAAGCGGGGCGTGAGGGTTTTACCTCCATCGAGAGGGCCGAACACAGGTAAAAACATTGTGTCCCTTGTCTCTGTTACCATCCGCCTAGGCGCACAGTTGGGACCCCCTACCGAGATCCGCGGTTTGACACCGGCGGGGTTTTATAGGTAAAGAGGAGAAAATGGCGGAAAGAACGATGCATCATATCCCGTGTAACGCATATGGGTTAGGGAAAAAACGCTCGGGCATCGAATCCAAGCCCGTGCCATGGTCACGAGATATACGCCCCGACGAAGTTGCATCGAAGAAGAAGCGATGCGATGGCGTAGATGAGTCATGTCGTGGCAATGTCGTTCTAGTACTTGGACCCTCCCCCATTGCTCATGGCTCGACAGCGCCTCATTGGTTCGGGCGATGGTGCGCGACTCGGTCTGGCTGACCTCGCTACCGGCATGTATGCTCCAGTGACAACGTCGTCGCCTCTACCGCATCTGAACTTCTTTGCCACGAATTGTTGCAAAAGTTTCTGGAATGTCTTGCGATATGGGCCCTGGGCCGGCATGCTATCCGTAGCCATCTGCCCTACTTCGTTGACATTTTCAAGCTGAACAATATTTGGATGTTATTTAGTTCAAATGATTATGAAATGATGGACCTAGAAAAGTTACAAGTGATTACCATCTGGTCACGATAGTAAGCTGCATGCAGCTCAACATGTCTCCGCGCCTGCTCCTCTTGTGTGAGATGTGTTGGTATAGTAGTGGCTGTTGGCGAGGCTATGCGTGTGTTCATGCAGATACCATCGCTTGTACGCTTGATCTATACTTCCATCGTACGGTCTGCAAAATTAAAAAATTACATAAACCGTTGTGATGAAAGGAAAGCATCTTCACGCATCGTATGATCATCGTAAAAAATAATGTACATAAAATATACCTAAGTTGATGCACTATATCTGCTAGCACTTCATTTTCCCACTTGTGTACCCATTCAATGTTCTCTTCCCTCCAATCGTATAAACTCCAACCCCTGCCCATATTGGTTAGCCTGCAAATTATGTAACAAAGTGTGAGTTTAGTAAATTAAAAATGACACTAACTATTTAGGGATGTCACATCTTACTTATGTGTTTCATAAATCGTACGTGCTGGGAAAAGGTGGTGGAATTTCTTGATAGAGACCGAGCTGTCTCATTACACGCCTGGGTTGTAAGGCTCAACACACCACAGGAACAATAAGTTGCAGCGAGTCGGCCGAGAATGCACTATCGGTCAACATGCACGGTGTGAAGTGTCGAGCATCAAAGACCATTTTAGCTGGTCCACGAGTCCACGGGTTCCATGTGACTTCGCCTCATCAAGTATCTCAAACTGCTGGTGGTACATAGGGTAACAATTTTTCGCAATATCCGGAGACCAACGTTTCCGTGCCTTTGTCCACTGGTGGCCATAGTTGCGCTTAGCACCTCGCTAAAGTCGTATGGGTATACGGGTTGTACTATCTGAGGTCGATCCTGTGAGGTATTCCGGGACCTGGCTGTAGAAACTCATAGGCGACACAAAGTAATGGAGCTTTTTGTGCGAAAGAGGTTTTTGCATGGCATCACACAAGCCTCTGTATGTATGAGATTGCATGGCGTAACGAAGCTGTATTCGGCTGCTCGGGTAAAGGTTCATCTACCATATTCTCTCGCAATGTAGATGAGACCAGGGACAACAACGTCCCCATGTGAATTTGGAAATAGATTCCCGAGGAGCCACAACAAATATGCAAATAGATGTCTTTTTCTCGTCTCCTCATTGGCGAAGCTAGATAAATTAAGAAAGTTATCATGAAGCCAGACGAGTGGGATGCCCCGAGGGTTACCAGAATGTTGTGATTCTGGCATTTCCATCCCAAGACGGGCTGCTATATCTAATGCCCAAGATGGAGACACTAGTGGAGAGACTACCGGCTTACCTCTAATTGGTAGAGCAGTGATCATAGAAACATCTTTCGATTGTAGGTGCAAGCTCCCCAAAACGAAAGTGAAAGGTGTGGGTTTCAGGTCTCCACCGGTCAACGCGAGGATGTCAAAGGGATGGGTCGAACGTGCTTGGTCGTGCATGATGTGAGCCTAGCAAAACCTTGTAGTCCATAAGCGTCAAGGTGAGCAAGGAAATGATTGTGTATTGGCCATGTTTTCTTTATGGTTCGAAGTCCGAAAGGCCGATAATCATGCTTAGTATTTGGTTTCAAAATAGGTGTAGCGGTGGCGGCGTCATGGGGCCCCCGCAAAAGCAACGGCACTTCACCCATAACCTGCACACAAACATACAAATATAAATTACGAGGAAGGCAAATACAAATGCAAATCAAAATTAACTTAAAAAATACAAAGAGATCGATTTACATTAATTATCTGAAGTTAACATCAGAGTACAATAATACAAAGAGAATCAATTTAAATTTAATATAAGTACACATAACGAGTAGAAATATAAATAGACATGGCGAGTACATATATGTCAACATCATGCGTTGTTGTTGGCTCGTCACGGGCAGTCTTTGCGTGAATGTCGGGACACTCGCAAAGCAGCATCGCCTTGGTTCTCCCATCGGCTATGGTCCATGTCATTGCGATGGCGCCTAGATCGACGTCGTCCCTTTGCGGTTCTCATCAAGTCGGCGTTCGGAACCCATTTCGGCCCATCTGGCCACAACATTTTGTAGTTCATATCAATGCCCCAAGCCTAGAACTCACTGTTCCAAGTGTTGTACAGATTGTACATGTTGAAGTACGGCGATATGTATGGCTCGACGCTGATTTTTTGAACAGCAGCCGCCCGGAGCACATGACTGCAAGGGTAGCCCTCAAGCTTGGACTTGTTACAAGTGCACTCACAGGAGGTTGAGCCAAGGGTGACAGCTTGCTTTTTTGATCCTCTGTGGTGACTCTTAACGTACTTGGCTCGCACATTGACCTCCCACTTATTCCTAAGTGCGTCCACTTTCCTGCAACCATGACTTTGGGACTTCTTTGATTTCTCGTCCAGATGTCTTTGCATCTTCTCGGACCATGGCTTGTTCAATTCAACTTGTGCTTTGGCGACGGTGACCCTGTCTGCAAAGTATGACAGGGTCCGGTTCCAAGTTTCTTCAATTAGGGATGTGATAGGCAGTGCTCGCACCCTTTTAAGAACACCATTGTACACCTCTGACATGTTGCTGGTCATTATTCCATCTTGAGCCCGGTGTCGTGAGCTCGCGCCCACTTCTCCAAATGAGGGCAATTCTCGGTGATCCATGGCTCAAATTTATGGCCGCCCCTCGACCCCTCCGGTCTTCTCTGCGGCAAGGCAGCGGTCGATCTCACCATTGATACCTGCCCATATCACATTCATTTTGGCTTCAGTTTTTTGCATGCACATCCTCTTGAATAACTTGAACCAATCCTTGTTTTTGAATTTGGAGTAAAAGTTTGCTGCCAAATGCCTCATGCACCACCTTCCCTCTAGATCGGGCCAGCCCCACTCTTCTTTCGACGCCTTAATTATTTCAAGAGCGCTTAATAATCCAGTGTTGCGATCAGAAATGATGCAAACACCTTTACGCTCTTTCACGACACCAATCTTCACGCAGCTCAGGAACCACAACCAGCTATCTTTGTTCTCGCTCTCGACCAATGCATATGCAATAGGAAGAAGCTGATTATTTGCATCTGCTGCAATCGCCACCAATAGTATGCCCTTGTACTTTCCAGTGAGAAAGGTACCATCAACAGATAATACAGGCGGCGATGCACGAAGGCTTGTATAGTCGGGCGAATGCCCGAATAAGCGGTCGAGATTAGCTCACCGGGTTCATTGGGTTTGGACGTTCTCTCCGCCAAACTTGAGTCCCCTATTAGCACTTGCTATTTGATGAAGCATTCTAGGGGCATAAGAATATGCCTCCTCATAGGTACCATACAAGTTCTTTAATATATTTTCCTTCGACGCCTAGCCTTCTTTGTAGCTAATGGGGAATCAATTAGATCCTCTGCATCTTTTGCGAGCCCTAACACTAATGTTGAGACTTCCTGCACAATTGTTTCCATCGTCTCGTGCCACAAATTTTGCTATCACATTGCAGTGATCTGAAAGAGTCGATTTGCTCCACTATTTTTGTGATATGCCATGACCGACATACCCCGTGCTTGATCTAGCGAGAACTCGTCGCGGCAACCTTTCGGTGTGGATGCATATGACCTTCAACTCTTTTTATCGATCGCTTCACTCTATCTTTGGCGGTGGATGCCGATTGCATAGCTACCCATTGCACAGTAAGCAGACTTCTTATCCGGGAAAACTTGCCCAACCTCCGGGCTTCCGCTCCTAGGCGAAGCAGAGTGAAATTCGTTGGTGATGCTCATATCCTGTAAAAACCCAGGTTGCAGTGCCGCCGCGACCGCCCTCTAAGGAGGAACATCTTCTTCTCCGCTTGACTCCGAAGACGCAGAAGAATGATCATCATCATCTAGCGCCCGGCAATCCCTCCACGTGTTCGCTCATGCCAGCGGCCGCCGACCAATATCTGTGTCATACACAGCTGGCCGCCGTCGGTTCGATGGGCGATGCTAGGGGCTGATGTGATGGCCAACTCGACCTCACCACCCCCGCCATCGCATCCGCAACATCGGTGACTAAAATGAACTCCACATACACCATCGGTGACCATACATTGAGTTATTGGGATTGCTTGCAAACCTCATGTACGACCCCGACCGATCACTGTGACGGGCCGCAAACCCCAACGGGCAATCTGTCCCATCATTTCCTCCGTCGGCAGCGAAGGCCTCCATTGTCATTTTTTTCCTGCATCATGGGCCAAACACCGCTCGGATGCACCTTCTAACAATTGCGTAACCCACGTTGACCATGTCTCTCACCACAAGCTGTAGTCGACTTGCAGAAGGACACATCCACCCCGCATGGACCGTCGCGTAAGACGTTCCCATAGTACACTACTAAATTTTCCATAGTACCTAACCAACATACATGTTTACATTTCAAATAATTAGTAACTGAACATTTAGTAACGATGACAACATTTACATATCTAATCACTAACATTACATAGCTAATGATGAGCTAAAAGACTAACTAATTACCACCTTGCATGCACAAAAAAATCTATTTATTGCAAAGCTCATACCTTGATCTTCAACTTCGTAGTTCACTTCGCTAGGCAAATCATACTCCTGAAGCTCTAAATGACTCCAAAAAGTGATGAAATAATGCCTAACATAATAGATAACACATAGTTATGAACTAAACAAAAAGAGTAAAAACATCATGCATGCAAACGAAACCAACAAAAATGGATAGATCTTACCTTCGTCTATCTTTTCTTCAACTTCAACATATTCAAAATCCAATTCCAAATCGCCCTAAATCACGAGTGAAAGTGCCTCTTGAGTTTTCTTTCTCTCTGTTCTTACACACTCGAGAAGGTAGAAGAGGATGCGGTGTGCTTATGCACGGAGCGAAGCATACTATATAAAGGAAGAGGATCCCTGTAGTGTTGGCACAACAGGTTCCCGCAGCCTCGGATTCCCGCAGCGAGTGAGTGATTCCCGCAGTGCCGTCGCATTCGCTCAAGCAATAATCAGCGTGATTCTCGCAGTGCCATCGCATCTGCTAACGCAAAAGAAGCAAAAGCCAGTGTGATTCCCGCGCGTGAAATTCGTCGTCCTCCGCGCGTGGGAATCAGCCCAGTTAGCAACAGCGAGCCCGTAAAATTCGTCCTGGCAAAGCAACAAAAGTGACGCCGCACGAGAATCAGCGCCTGAAAAAGATTACGCGCACGGGAATCAGCGCCTGAAAGCAGCGTTGCCGCCTCACCTAGTGGCGGCCGGGCCCGCTGTCTCTCGTCGGTATGCAGAGCCGTGTCGGCCGGGAGCGGCAATGGCAGCGGCGGCCGCCTCACTGGTGGCGGCGGGCCCACACTGCCCGACCCGTTCGTCGTCGCCGATTTAGCGTGCACGCAGTTATACACCGCTGCCGCCTCTGTTGTGGCGGCCGGGCCCGCCACCTCACGGCGTGGCGGCAGGTGACACGTGTCGCCTGCCGCGCCTGCCGCCACTAGTGAGGGGGTCTCTTTTGTCAATTTCGTCCGCAGGGGGTCTTTTTTAGCAATTCCAGTCGGCAGAGGGTCTCTTTCGACAAAAAATCAGATCACGGTTCGGGGAAGAGGCAGGGAATGATGATGCACATGCACAGGCAGCCTATATATTCGACTGTTATGTTGGTAATAACAATTGAGTTCTACTCCCTCCGTTCCTAAATATAGGACTTTTTAGAGATTTCAATACAGACTAATTCCGAAGCAAAATGAGTGAATCTACATTTTAAAATAAGTCTATATATATTCGTATGTAGTCTGTATTAGAATCTCTAAAAAGACTTATATTTACAAGGCCAATCCTTGCTGCACTCAACTTCTGATTATGGCAACATTTTGCCATTCTGTAATGTTCAGTTATGCTACAGTTTAAATCAGTTCCCTTGTGGCACCTGCAGATTATGGCGACTTTCAATTCAGTGATCCAAGTCTAAAAAGTCCAGCTCATTCAGTGACAGCAACGACATTGAGTCAAGTACATCCATCTCTATTTGCCATACTAAATTCAGCCACGACGGTGACACTATCATTGATCTGCTCTCGAATCAGCTTACAATATTCTCCTAGAATCTCCATGACAGACCAGTGTCATACAGTATATGCTCCTAGAATGTCGCGCGCCGGCGGGCCGGGTCAGTAGGGCCGCTCCCCGACGACGTTGCCGGGCGGGTAGTAGTTGCAGGTCATGAAGACGCCGCCGTCGTCGCACACGACGCGCGCGCAGCCGACGTAGGCGGTGCGGCGCCACACGATCTGCGTGTAGTGGCCGCACTCCCGCCCCGGCGCGCACGCGTTGGCGGCGTACGAGTAGTCCACGCCCTCCGCCGCCCAGTCCTTGACGGCGTCCCCGGGCCGCCACGCGGCGCCGGCCCCGCCCCAGAAGATGTTCTCGCCCAGCGCGAACTGGCCCTCCGGGAACGAGTGCCGCAGCGCGCAGTCGCCCCGGCGCTGCGCCGCCCACGAGCGCGCGTACGACTCCAGCCGCGGCGACCACGCCAGCGGCAGCTCCCACCGCGCCATCCGCACCGCGTTGTGGTAGTAGAGGAACTCCACCGCCTCCGCCCACGCGCCGAGGCCGCCCAGCGCCGCGCCGGCCGCGGCGCCGTCCACCCCGTCGCCGCAGCCCGCGCACCGCGCCGCCGAGACGTTGTACACCGTCGCGTTGTACTTGTGGTGGGCTCCCGGTGGCGGCGCCTGCGGGTGGTGGTGCGCGGACGGCGCCGGCGCCGTGGCGAGTGCTCCCCGGAGTAGTAGGCAGAGGCAGTGGATGTGGAGGGTGGAGACGAGCAGAGCGGCGAGAGGCTTCATGGTTTCGTGGTCAGTGGAGTGTAGCAGAGCTGGGATTGGATGGAGCGATGCAAAATTATATGTACTGCGAGCTCACAGAGCAACAGGCGATTCGTTTGTCTCTTGCATTGGGCGCGCGCCCGTGACTGTGAGAGCGGCGGCCGCTTGATAATTGCATTTTATCAACCCGGGTCGTGTCATCGTGTGTGCTACTCCAAATTGGGTCGTGCTAATGCAGGTTACTACCTAGGTAGTTCTCCATCAGGCGGCGACAGCGACATGGATTCTGTCAGGACGAAACATTCCTACGTATAGCATGTACTCCTACATTTCCGACATGAGTATGCAGGTCGCTGTGTAAATTTCCGTGACCGTGTACTGCTACATTCCCACGGACAGAGCTTTTATGGTACAGTGTTGACCGCTGGGTTGCCAGACGTACGTACGACGGGTGGGTGGATCCGTGGATCAGCACTCACTACCGAATAACTGCCATGTCGTCTGTAAGATTCACACATTCACGCATTTTCCCCATGTGATGCTTGTAGCGATCACATTCGATACCTTTTACCAAGGGAGGCAGCGAGCTTGACCCGTGACCATGGTCGGTACCAACCGGTTTTATTTCAAGACGCTTCCACCGTCACGAGCGCGCACCACCGATCACAGGCCGGCATCGCTCGCCATGCCCGGGGTCCAGCTCCCTCGTGCAGCCACTGTGTGAAGGACGTGTGGTGGGTGCGCGCGGCGTGACGTGACCAACCGCTCCGTGCATGCATGGGGGCATGAGGAGCTTGGCGTTGCGCGCGTACGTGTCTCCTCCGCGAGCGTTCTCCGGGGACGCCGCCGAATCTCGGGGCGGTGCATGCCGACGGCCAGCCAACCGACGGCTCGCTCCGTTGTGGTACGTGTCTCCGCCGCGAGGGTTACGGGTCTGCCGGCAAAAATGGCAAGGGCATGCCCACCGCCGGCTCGTATTTTTCGAAGTTACAAAAAGCAGAAGATAATTACAAAAAGCTACAACTTACAAAAAATAGTAATTGTAGAACAAATGCCACACCCGAGATAATCCAAAGAAAATGTTGGGGAACGTTGCAGAAAATTAAAATTTTTCCTACGGTTTCACCAAGATCCATCTATGAGTTCATCTAAGCAACGAGTAACGGGAGAGAGTTTGCATCTACATACCACTTGTAGATCGCGTGCGGAAGCTTGCAAGGTGATGATGGAGTCGTACTCGAGCGTGATTCAAATCACCGATGTCCAAGTTGAGCGGACTGACACCTCGCGTTCAACACGTGACGGACGGCGGCGTCTCCTCCGTCTTGATCCAAAGACGACGGCGTGGTGATGGTGGAGAAGCGATACTCGGCGTGGCTTCGGCGAGCTCTTACGGAGGAGGAGAAGTGTTGGGGAGGGGAAGGGCTGCGCCTTGGAGATGGGTACAGCAGCCCCTCCCTCCCCCCTTTATATAGGCCCCCCAGGGTGGCGCCCTGAGATCCAATCTCGGGGGTGACAAGGGGTGGAGTGCCCCAAGCCAAGTGGGCGCCCCACCCCTAGGGTTTCAACCCTAGGCGCAGGGTGGGCCTAGGCACCAGCCCACTATGGGCTGGTTCCTCCCACTTCAGCCCATGGGGCCCTCCGGGATAGGTGGCCCCACCGGTGGACCGGGACCCTTAGGTGGTCCCAGACATTCTGGAAGACCGAAACTTTCCGATGGCGAAATACCACTTCCTATATATTATTCTTTACCTCCGGACCATTCCGAAACTCCTCGTGACGTCAGGGATCTCATCCGGACTCGAACAACATTCGGTAGTCACATACTTGACTTCCTACTAACCCTAGCGCCACCGGACCTTAAGTGTGTAGACCCTACGGGTTCGGAGACACGCAGACATGACCGAGACGACTCGGGCAATAACCAACAGCGGGTGCGGATACCCATGTTGGCTCCCACATGCTCCTCGATGATTTCATCGGTTGAACCACGATGTCGAGGATTCGATCAAACCACATATGCAATTCCTTTGTCAATCGATGCGTTACTTGCGAGACTTCGATCGTCGGTATCCCAATACCTTGTTCGGTCTCGTTACGGCAAGTCACTTTACTCGCATCAGTAATGCATGATCCGTGGCCAACACCTTGGTCACATTGAGCTCATTATGATGATGCATTACCGAGTGGGCCCAGAGATACCTCTCCGTCATACGGAGTGACAAATCGATCTCGATCCGTGTCAACCCAATGATACTTTCGGAGATACCGTAATGCACCTTTATAGTCACCCGATTCGTTGTGACGTTTGATACACCCAAGGCACTCCTACGGTAACCGGAGTTACGATCTCATGGTCGAAGGAAGAGATACTTGACATTGGCAAAGCTTCTAGCAAGCGAACTATACGATCTTTTATCTTGTGCTTAGGATTGGGTCTTGTCCATCACATCATTCTCCTAATGATGTGATCCCGTTATCAACGACATCCAATGTCCATAGTCGAAACCATGACTATCTATTGATCAACGGGCTAGTCGACTAGAGGCTCACTAGGGACTCATTGGGTCTAAGTGTTCACACGTGTATTACGATTTCCGGATAATACTGGTTATAGCATGAACAAAAGACAATTATCATGAACATTGAAATATAATAATACTTTTATTATTGCCTCTAGGGCATATTTCCAACATCTCCCACTTGCACTAGAGTCACCAATCTAGTTACATTGTGATGAATCGAACACCCATAGAGTTACGGTGTTGATCATGTTTTGCACGCGAGAGAGGTTTAGTCAGCGGATCTGCGACATTCGGATCCGTGTGCACTTTGCAAATCTCTATGTCTCCATCTTGAACATTTTCACGGATGGAGTTGAAACGACGCTTGATGTGCTGGTCTTCTTGTGAAACACAGGCTCCTTGGCAAGGGCAATAGCTCGGTGTTGTCACGAAGAGTTTGATCGGCCCGACGCATTGGGTATGACTCCTAGTTCGGTGATGAACTCCTTCACCCAAATCGCTTCATGCGCGCCTCCGAGGCTGCCATGTACTCCGCTTCACACGTAGATCCCGCCACGACGCTTCGCTTGCACCTGCACTACTCATTGCTCCACCATTCAACATATACACGTATCCGGTTTGTGACTTAGAGTCATCAGATCCGAGTCGAAGCTAAGCGTCGGCGTAACCCTTCTGACGAGCTCTTCGTCTCCTCCATAAGCGAAACATGTCCTTTGTCCTTTTCGGTACTTCAGGATATTCTTGACCGCTGTCCGGTGTTCCTTGCCGGGATTACTTTGGTATCTTGCAACCAAACTTACGGCAAGGTTTACATCGGTGCGGTACACTGACATGGCATACATAATAGATCCTATGGTGAAGCATAGGGATGACACTCATCTCTTCTTTATCTTTTGCCGTGGTGGGTGGTCGAGCCGAGCTCAATCTCACACCTTGTAACATAGGCAAGAACCCTTCTTGGACTGATCCATTTTGAACCTCTTCAAAATCTTATCAAGGTATGTGCTTTGTGAAAGACCTATGAGGCGTCTTGATCTATCTCTATAGATCTTGATGCCTAATATATAAGCACTTCTCCAAGGTCCTTCATTGAAAAACACTTGTTCAAGTAGGCCTTAATGCTGTCGAAGTTTTGTATCATTTCCCATCAAAGTATGTCATCTACATATAATAGGAGAAATGCTACAGAGCTCCCACTCACTTTCTTGTAAACGAGGCTTCTCCATAAGTGCATAAACCAAACGCTTTGATCATCTCATCAAAGCGAATGTTCCAACTCGAGATGCTTGCACCAGCCCATAAATGGATCGTTGGAGCTTGCATACTTTGTTAGCATTCGAGGATCGACAAAACCTTCCGCTGCATCATATCTGCTCTTCCTTAAGATGTCCGTTAAGGAATGCTGTTTTGACGTCCATCCGCCATATCTCATAATCATAGTATGCGGCAATTGCTAACATGATTCGGACGGACTTAAGCTTCGCTACGGGAGAGAATGTCTCGTCGTAGTCAATCCCTTGAACTTGTCGATAACCCTTAGCGACAAGTCGAGCTTTATAGATGGTAACATTACCATCCGCATCCGTCTTCTTCTTAAAAATCCATTTGTTTTCTATCGCTTGCCGATCATCGGGCAAGTCTGTCAAAGTCCACACTTTGTTTTCATACATGGATTCTATCTCGGATTTCATGGCTTCAAGCCATTTGTTGGAATCCGGGCCTGCCATCGCTTCTTCATAGTTCGAAGGTTCATTGTTGTCTAGCAACATGATTTCCATGACGGGGTTGCCGTACCACTGCAGTGCGGGCGTGTCCTCGAGGACCTTGAAGTTCGGTAGTAACTTGATCCGAAATACCTTGATCATCATCATTGTTTTCCTCTTACATTGGTGTGGGCATCACAGAGCGGTTTCTGCTGTTGCACCACTTTCCCGTTCGAGAGGTAGTACTTCATCGAGTTCTACTTTCCTCCCACTTACTTCTTTCGAGAGAAACTCTTTCTCGTAAAGCATCCGTTCTTGGCAACAAAGATCTTGCCTTCGGATCTTAACTAGAAGGTATACCCGACAGCTTCCTTAGGGTATCCTATGAATACGCATTTTTCCGACTTGGGTTCGAGCTTTTCGGGTTGAAGTTTCTTGACATAAGCATCGCATCCCCAAACTTTTAAAAACGATACTTAGGTTTCTTTCCAAACCATAATTCATACGGTGTCGTCTCAGCGGATTTAGGCGGTGCCCTATTTAAAGTGAATGTAGTTGTCTCTAGGCGTATCCCCAAAATGACAGCGGTAAAGCGGTAAGAGACATCATAGACCGCACCATATCCAATAGAGTGCGATTCGACGTTCGGACACACCGTTTATTTGAGGTGTTCCAGCGGCGTGAGTTGTGAAACGATTCCACATTTTCTTAAGTGTGTACCAAATTCGTGACTTAAGTATTCTCCTCCACGATCTGATCGTAGGAACTTTATCTTTCGGTCACATTGATTCTCTACCTCACTCTGAAATTCCTTGAACTTTTCAAAGGTCTCAGACTTGTGTTTCATTAAGTAGACATACCCATATCTACTTAAGTTGAGAGTGAGAACATAACGATATCCTCCATGAGCCTCAACGCTCATTGGACCTTTTACATCGGTATGTATGATTTCCAACAAGTTGGTTGCTCGCTCCATTATTAGGAGAACGGAGTCTTGGTCATTTGCCTAAGAGGCAAGGTTAGCATGTGTCAAACGATTCATAATCAAGAGACTCTAAAGTCCATCAGCATGGAGCTTCTTCATGCGCTTGACACCAATGTGACCAAGGCGGCGAGTGCCACAAGTATGTGGGACTATCGTTATCAACTTTACATCTTTTGGCATCCACACTATGAACATGTGTAATATTACGCTCGAGATTCATTAAGAATAAACCATTGACCATCGGAGCATGACCATAAAACATATCTCTCATATAAATCGAACAACCATTATTCTCAGACTTAAATGAGTAGCCATCTCGTATTAAGCGAGATCCGGATACAATGTTCATGCTCAAACATGGCACTAAATAACAATTATTAAGGTTCAAAACTAATCCCGTAGGTAAATGTAGAGGCAGCGTGCGACGGCGATCACATCGACCACGGAACCATTCCCAGCGCAAGATCGTCACCTCATCCTTCGCGATCTCCGTTTATTCCGCAGCTCCTGCGTGAGTTACAAATATGAGCAACGGCACGGTATCAAATACCGGGAGTTACTACTAGTCTTGGTAAGGTACACATCAATTACATGTATATCAAATATACCTTTGGTGTTGCGGCCTTCTTATCCGCTAAGTATTTGGGGCAGTTCCGCTTCAAATGACCCTTCCCTTGCAATAAAAGCACTCGGTCTCGGGCTTGGGTCCATTCTTTGACTTCTTCCCGCAGCAAAGCTTACGGGCGGCGGCAACATCTTTGCCGTCCTTCTTGAAGTTCTTCTTACCCTTGCCCTTCTTGAACTTAGTGGTCTTATTGACCATCAACACTTGATGTTCTTTCTTGATTTCAGCCTCTGCTGACTTGACGTGAGAACACTTCAGAATGGTCTTTACCATCCCCCGCATGTTGTAGTTCATCACAAAGCTCTTGTAGCTTGGTGGGAGGATTGGAGGATTCTCAATGACCGCCTCATCTGGGAGGTTAATGTTCATTTGGGTCATACGGTTGTGCAACCCGGACATCTTGAGGATGTGTTCCTTGTGAACTGTTCTCCTCCATCTTACAACTGTAGAACTTGTCGAGACATCATATCTCTCGACCGGGCATGAGCTTGGAAAACTAGTTTCAGCTCTTGAACATCTCATATGCTCCGTGATTCTCAAAACGCTTTTGGAGCCCGGTTCTAAGTGTAAAGCATGCCGCATCGAACGAGGGAGTAATCATCGGACGAGCTTGCCAAGCGTTCATAACGTCTTGGTTCTTCGACGGGGCGTCACCTAGCGGTCCTTCTAGGACATATTGCTTTCTGGCAGCTATGAGGATGATCCTCGGGTTAGGACCCGATCCGTATAGTTGCTGCCATCATCTTTCAGCTTGGTTTTCTCTAGGAACGCGTTGAAGTTCATGTTGACATTAGCGTTGGCCATTGATCTACAAGACATATTTGCAAAGGTTTTAGACTAAGTTCATGATAATAAAGTTCTAATCAAAATTATAAACTCCCACTTAGATTAGACATCCTCTAGTCATCTAAGTGTTACACGATCCGAGTCGACTAGCCCGTGTCCGATCATCACGTGAGACGGACTAGTCATCGTCGGTGAACATCTTCATGTTGATCGTATCTTCCATACGACTCGTGTTCGACCTTTCGGTCTCCGTGTTCGAGGCCATGTCCGCACATGCTAGGCTCGTCAAGATAACCCTAAGTGTTTTTATTTGTGTAAAAGCTGTCTTACACCCGTTGTATGTGAGCGTAAGAATCCATCACACCCGATCATCACGTGGTGCTTAGAAGCGACGAACTGTAGCAGCGGTGCACGATTAGGGAGAACACTTCTTGAAATTTTGTAAGGATCATCTTATTTACTACCGTCGTCCTAAGTAAACAAGATGCATAAACATAATAAACATCACATGCAATTATATAGTTGTGACATGATATGGCCAATATCATCAAGCTCCATTGATCTCCATCTTCGGGGCTCCATGATCATCTTGTCACCGGCTTGACACCATGATCTCCATCATCATGATCTCCATCATCGTGTCTTCATGAAGTTGTCACGCCAACGACTACATCTACTTCTATGACTAACGCGTTTAGTAATGAAGCAAAGTAGTTTACATGGCGTTCTTCAATGACACGCAGGTCATACAAAAATAAAGACAACTCCTATGGCTCCTGCGGTTGTCATACTCATCGACATGCAAGTCGTGAATCCTATTACAAGAACATGATCTCATACATCACAATTCATCATTCATCACAACTTCGGCCATATCACATCACATGATCAATCGCTGCAAAAACAAGTTAGGCGTCCTCTAATTGTTGTTGCATCTTTTACGATAGCTGCGATTGGGTTCTAGCAAAACGTTTTCTTACCTCGAATCACCACAGCGTGATTTTGTCAACTTCTATTTACCCTTCATAAGGGCCTTGTTCATCGAATCCGCTCCAACTAAAGTGGGAGAGCAGACACCCGCCAGACCACCTTATGCAACTAGTGCATGTCGATCGGTGGAACCGGTCTCACGTAAGCGCACGTGTATGGTTGGTCCGGCCGCTTCATCCCACAATACCGTTGAGCAAGAAAAGACTAGTAGAGGCAAGTAAGATGACAAGATCAGCGCCCACAACAAATTGTGTTCTACTCGTGCATTAGAGAACTACGCATAGACCTAGCTCATGATGCCTTTGTTGGGGAGCGTTGCGAGAAAATTAAAAATTTTCCTACGGTTTCACCAAGATCCATCTATGAGTTCATCTAAGCAACGAGTAGCGGAGAGAGTTTGCATCTACATACCACTTGTAGATCGCGTGCGAAGCTTGCAAGGTGATGATGGAGTCGTACTCGAGCGTGATTCAAATCACCGATGTCCAAGTCTTTGAGCGGACAGCACCTCCGCGTTCAACACACGTGACGGACGGCGGCGTCTCCTCTGTCTTGATCCAGCAAGGAGGAAGGAGAGGTTGAGGAAGACAGCTCCACCGGCAGCACGACGGCGTGGTGATGGTGGAGAAGCAGTACTCCGACAGGGCTTCGCCGAGCTCTTACGGAGGAGGAGAAGTGTTGGGGAGGGGAGGGGCTGCGCCTTGGAGATGGGTACAACAGCCCCCCTCCCTTCCCCCCTTTATATAGGCCCCCTGGGGGGGTGGCCGGCCCCTGGAGATCCAATCTGCAGGGGGGCGGCGGCCAAGGGGGGGTGGAGTGCCCCCCAAGCCAAGTGGGGCGCCCCCCCACCCCTAGGGTTTCAACCCTAGGCGCAGGGGTTGGGCCTAGGGGGGCGCACCAGCCCACTATGGGCTGGTTCCCCTCCCACTTCAGCCCATGGGGCCCTCCGGGATAGGTGGCCCCACCGGTGGACCCAGGACCCTTCCGGTGGTCCCGGTACATTCTGGAAGACCGAAACTTTCCGATGGCGAAATACCACTTCCTATATATTATTCTTTACCTCCGGACCATTCCTAAACTCCTCGTGGCGTCAGGGATCTCATCCGGGACTCGAACAACATTCGGTATGCTGCATACTCATATTCATACAACCCTAAGCGTCACCGAACCTTAAGTGTGTAGACCCTACGGGTTCGGAGACACGCAAACATGACCGAGGCGACTCTCGGGCAATAACCAACAGCGGGTGCTGGATACCCATGTTGGCTCCCACATGCTCCTCGATGATTTCATCGGTTGAACCACGATGTCGAGATTCGATCAAACCACGTATGCAATTCCTTTGTCAATCGATGCGTTACTTGCGAGACTTCGATCGTCGGTATCCCAATACCTTGTTCGGTCTCGTTACGGCAAGTCACTTTACTCATCAGTAATGCATGATCCGTGGCCAACACCTTGGTCACATTGAGCTCATTATGATGATGCATTACCGAGTGGGCCCAGAGATACCTCTCCGTCATACGGAGTGACAAATCCCGATCTCGATCCGTGTCAACCCAACAGATACTTTCGGAGATACCTGTAATGCACCTTTATAGTCACCCGATTCGTTGTGACGTTTGATACACCCAAGGCACTCCTCGATAACCGGAGTTACACGATCTCATGGTCGAAGGAAGAGATACTTGACATTGGCAAAGCTTCTAGCAAGCGAACTATCGATCTTTTATGTTGTGCTTAGGATTGGGTCTTGTCCATCACATCATTCTCCTAATGATGTGATCCGTTATCAACGACATCCAATGTCCATAGTCGAAACCATGACTATCTATTGATCAACGGGCTAGTCGACTAGAGGCTCACTAGGGACTCATTGGGTCTAAGTGTTCACACGTGTATTACGATTTTCGGATAATACAGTTATAGCATGAACAAAAGACAATTATCATGAACATTGAAATATAATAATACTTTTATTATTGCCTCTAGGGCATATTTCCAACAGAAAAGCCTCCCCTGAGCAGAGCATCAAAGCCGTGTCTCGACCAACTCTGATCACCACAAAGAGCAACAACTTTAACCGGACTTCCCTTGTCGACGGATCAACCACTCTTGAATGCCGAAAAGGGGATGGCAAGTGAATGGCCGAACTCAATTGGTCCCAAGAAATCCACCTTCTTGGAATCACCGGCAATGCTGCAAACCACCTGTGGTTGGATGGTTAGGAAGACAGTGGTATCATCAGCCCATCTTAGTTCAAGTCCCAAACTTGACATTGGTGCTACTCTGCACATGGGAAGAACTCCAAACCGGTGGCGGTGAGGGGCATGAACTTGCTGACCAATGTTTCTGTGCTTATTTGCCATGTCACAAAAGTGGGACAATGACCTAGTGGAACAAAGGTTTGGGAGGGAAGATGTTGCAGTGATAAAATCACGGTTGAAGACTCACTTTGGTTGGCAGTATGACAAAAATGGGCTTTTCTTCGTGAAATTTGCTTACAGGCTCTATACTGAAGATATAACCTTAATAGTAACATTGGGTGCCCCTCTTTTATTTTTTTGGCAAACCACTAGTTGCCCCTATAGTTTCAGTATTGCTGAAAAGCCTTCACCTTGGCCCTGTATCTGAAAGTTAGCTGTTCCAAACAGGAGGAAAAGCACTTTGCTTGGACGTTGGCACACTGGCCCTTGATCAACATCAATCGGAAAGGGATGGAAATCAATCAAAATTGTTTACTACGCGGCGGGGTTTTTTAAGACTGGGCATCTGTTTTTCAAGTGCAAATTAAAATTAGTGAAGCAAGTGTGGAGAGAATGTGGATTGGAAGAACAAAGATTGGTCCTTAGCTCCAAATGAAATGCTAGAGAGGCGATGAAAGGAATCTGCGGCATGAAAGAGGATGGCAGAACTTGAATTATACAACCTCTAACAAAATGTAAGACGTTTCTAACAATTGCACGTAAAACAAAAAAAAGTGATCTTATATTTTGTTACAGAAAGAGTAGTGTTAAAAAATCAGAGGTAGCGTGGATGATCAAACACCCGACAACAGAGTTCCTAAAACTGTTGAAACCAAACAAAGAAGAGAAGATGGTGCATAGGCAAAAATAGAAACCTCCTGATGGTGATTTTATCAAGACCAATATTGATGGCAATTGGGGCCGGGGCACGATCTTTCGGGGCGCTGTTTTCTGCTGCGGGTTGTCTGAATAACTTGCACAGCGCTTTGCACGCAGAAGCCCAAGCTGCGGCCGGAGCACCGCCGATCGTCAGCGAGTTGGGAATGGGCAAGGTGCTCCTGGGAACTGATGCTATGGACTATGGAGTCAAAGCAAGGTATGGAAGCTGAGAGCTCTCATTTGTCACCCCTGTGTGTGATTTCTGAAGACGTCAAGGCTTTTGCTAGACTGCATTTTCTGAATTTCAGAGTACTGTACTGTCCATGAACATGTGATCCTATTGCTCATGCCCTTGCAGCAATGGCAGCAAGAGGATAAACGAGCCCAGTTTTTTATGTAACTGCCCTGTGCCTCATCTTTAGTGGAGAGCGATCTAGCTCTTCCACCAGTTAAATGCAATGTCATCCAAAAATACTAGTACGAAAGACCGAGTTACTGAGACATAAAGCAAATGAACCACAAGGTGTTAATAAATACACTGACAGATCCAGGCACTAACAGAAGCAACTCCACAGACACTATCTAGGCATGCAACTGGACCAACAGTAGTACCTGAAAATATTAGGTAGTTGTAATTCAGAGAAAGTTAGCAAATTACACTCTAAATCCTACAAGTCCACTTCACAGGACGCGTCATACAAAGCGGAAGAACCTACATAGTACTACTCCATATATCGTCAATGTCAGTGCCGGCCACAATAGCAGCCGCAGCATACAAAAGCGGAAGGGCATACAGCAAAGAGCATCTCCGCATTTCTGCGTCTCAACAAACCGAAGAAAACTCCAAATACCTGAAGAACAATAAATGCCATATGTCAAAACCAATTTATACAACTCACTCACCAAGAAGCCGATCAAGTTATATCTCATACATGTAGAGTGAAAAAGGGGTATATCTCATAATTTTGCATGATTACAGCAATAATAATCATCAACTCGCACTATGGAGGTCATACAACAATATGCAAAGATGAATCATCCCAGCACTAGTAAACAAAACTGGCTATCATCCTAGCAATCGAATAACATTTAGTTCGTAGTTTATGCTATGGACTATCAACTTCTATTGTTGACATGTTCTCGAGGCAACCACTAGTGTTGGCTCAATGCCCTCCATCAGAGGCAAATATTGAACTTTCTAGATTATCAACCCATTCAATATATTTTTTGTATAATGTGCACATGAGAGGCTCATGGAGTAGAAAGCGGGAAACTCTGGCATCTAAGTTGTGTGCAGAAAAGATAAATTTACATCACCTGTTTAACCAACATAGCACATTAGCAGTGATAGACTTACTGGATAGCGTTCCGGCCATCGCTGGTTCATCGATGAAGGTTTGCGCACGGGCAACGACGGTCGGTATAGAGGTCGACGGTGAAGTGCCTGAGGGGCGGCAGTGGAGCTTCCCATCGCTTCAGTGCCTCCCTCTGGATCGGATAGGGTTAGGAGTGGGGAATAGTGGTGGTGACGAACCTCGTACCGTGTGCCCTGGTCCCCACCTAGCCTCTTGTGACAGGCCCACCAGCCTTGCTTGGGCTGGACGCCCCCGATTAGGGCGTGGGTCAAGGGCCCAATGAGCCGTTGGGCCCATTGAAGGAGAGATCAATCTAATATTCTCCCCCTTAATCTCAATATATACTTTTAACTTTATACTTTGAAATAACTCTTTTCAAAGTATTCGTTCCATCACAGATTTGCATGTAGAGCATGTCTCATCATCACGGTTCATTCCCGATAGAATCAACACCTACAACACACTCCTCTGTTTTGAAACAGATTCTTTAATCTTGGGCCCTTTTATTGTCCGGAAATCTTAGACTATACCATAAAACCCATGTAGATTGTGTGTTCTCCGAACACACTGGGCGGTAAGCCTTTAATAAGCAGATCCGCAAATACTTGTCTGTTGCTTTCATGCTCCAAGCATTTCAACATAATTCCGGACTTTCTCCTTAACAACATATAACTCTGTGTCAATGTGTTTGGCACCACACTTGACTCGTTGTCATAGGAGCGAATTACTTAATGGTTATTGTTGTTGTCAACCATTATCAACTCCGGGTACATGTTTCCTTAACCTTTTTGCCTGTCCCTCAGCCTCATATCATGTTGTACATTATCTTTACATTATATTAACGATAATTGATTCATTCTTTAGAGTTTTTCCACACAAAAACTCCAAGTGTGAAAGTCAGCGACAATTGTGGATTTCGCTGTATATTTCACGAGTCCAGTCTTTGTACTCACAATCTTTTAAGAGCACTTATTCCTTTCGACATGAGACCAATATCCTTGACTCCATTCCGTGATCTATATCCGGGTGGACATTACCAAAACAACCTTGATTCGTGAAGCGTGTCACGGTAATGTTATACTTTTGCATTCATTAAGCTTCCAACAGCTGAAGCATATGGTATCATATTCATTTGGTCTATCTCGTATTGACTTTTGGAACACTAAAGTTCCCAAAATCATTACCCTTTACTATAAGAACAGCGAGGTTTTCTCGCATGCATACTTTAGAAACTTTCCTTAGCATGCCCATGCGACACTCCTAATACCCCTTTTATTCTTTTCTCGGTGAATCTCGATCCTTATAACGAGAGACATTCTTTTGAACTTTGAGGACAAGAACTT
Source organism: Aegilops speltoides (assembly GCA_021437245.1). Lineage (NCBI taxonomy): Eukaryota > Viridiplantae > Streptophyta > Magnoliopsida > Poales > Poaceae > Aegilops > Aegilops speltoides. Next base: position 459,031,444 of record CM038146.1, on the reverse strand, counting down.
CTTTTCCTCCTGCAGTCGAATTAACATCACTACTAACAAGTAGAATGTTATCCGCATGTCTGAGATCTGAGGAAAAGAAATTCACATTCTATAACTTTATACAAACACAATTGTCCTCTCATTTTCTTTAACCCAAAACAACATTTGATTGCTTTAGTCCATAAAAGACTTCTTCAGGCAGTATCCCCTGTGTTCTTTACTTTCATCTGATGTAACTCAGATCATAACATCTTTCATTTGATGTAACTCAGATCATGATGTGCTACCAACACTCATTGTAATCTATTCAGTGTAAAATGCGCAAAAACCTTTCGATTATAGTCGTGTTTTACACCTTTACATATTTCCTTTGGAGTCACATTGTCCTTGTAGACTCTTTACAACCTACTGTTTTGGCTCCATTGGAAATTACTCATGAGTCCCGAACATCGTCAGAATTCATCAATTTCATTTCATCTCACATAGTCTCTTATCATTTAGATAAGCAGACACTTCTGAAAGCTCGATTGAGCCCTTTAAATGAGGTGGGATCAACCTCCATTTGAATTTCACTAGCATTGACTTTATAGTAATCAGAAGTATCTGATTTTCTCATTCCTTGAGACCATCTGTGTCTCAGGTACTGGCACTTCTTTCATATAGGGCTGTTGTTGCTCTGTCATTGCCAAGAGGCAAATTAATTGTATAGTCTTTCATTTCCAAGAGGCAATAGGTTTTACAGGGACCTTTATCACAAGATCCATGTTTAATCATTCCTCCTTTATAGAGCTAACAACTGGTGTTGTATAGGTCATACAACATGCTCCCCCAGATACAGTCTATTCGAGTCTTAGGTATCTTCATACCATGCTCCCCCAGATTACTCCATCTTCACTAAGAATGGCGTATCTTTAAACTTTATTATTTGGGTTTATTCTGTTAAAACTTTCTTCTTTATGGCACTTTAAGCACCGTCTTTGTATTCCTTAGTCTTCTTTTCTTTAGGGGTATTATTATGATCATTGTACTCCCCTAGACGATCACATTCTTCATTAATGGATATCTCATATTTCTTTCTCCCCCTCGAAATGTGGCAAGAACTTTGCCACAAATTCGAAAAACCATTCACAACTCTTGTGAATTGAGGAAACTTTGAGTATCTACTTCATTTATCTGATTACTTCATATGTAATGAAGTTATCATTAAGCGGTATGGGAGTACTTTTACTTATTCCATTTGGAAACTCAGCGAGTTCTTTATCATTAGTACTTTTGCAAGTCACACTTGCATATCATTCTTATCTTTAGGTTAAATCGTAACTTTTATTCTCTTGGTTCTTGAGTGCTTAATGACCGTTACACATAAGTTGTACGGTCCATATGAGGAAGGCATAATAGCTACTCCATACTTTTCTCCCAGAGTAGGACACATTAAAAGCACATGAGTCATCATGTCTTTCTCCTGTCATACGGGGTAAGTCTGAGAAAATTTCTGCCGCCATACGGGTTACGCAGGGATTTTCCCAGACTTTTCCAGCCATGCGGGTTTTATCATAATCCATATTTTCCCGCCATGCGGGTAATTCCTCGTAAGGGACATAAATGCCAAAATTGGCTCTTTTGACTGCATATTCAATAATCAAATTTATAAATAAATCTGAATGCTCTTTGACACACATGCTTGATCCAACATTGGTCAAATTAAACACGCATGTTGCTTGTTTCATCTCAAATCATGTTGACTGAAAAATCTTCTTCATATAGAATACATGAAAGACATTAAATCAACCAAGACTCTCGATGATCTATCTGTTTTCTTCTCTTGGATTAATATCCAAGAATTCTTTTCTTTTCAAGCCATTCTTTAGAGAGAACATACTCCCTCATGTTATGACCTTTCCTGGTCATCTTTCGGGTCACAAGTACCCATCCATTTGCTTTCACGAATGAAAGCATGGAAAACTTTTAGTCTGAGAAACGTAGCCAATAATCAACAATAATGAGCATAAAAATAACCCTACGTTGGTCTGGTTAAAAAATATGCACATTAAACTTTTGTAAAACTTCTTTTATATTCTAAATCACTGTTGTGACAGAATTAGAATAAACATCACCTCTTTACATTAATTCCACATCACCGTTGGGCAGAAATGGAAAAAACGCATATAACTCATAAATAATGTGATGATAAATTTCTACTAAGTAACTTTGCTAAGAAAATAATCATCATTATCAACTTTATTGCAGCGGAAAACTAGTAATATAAATTTCTCAATCTTTATCAAATTCTCTGAAAATTGGTCATTGATACAAAATTTATCAGAGATTTGAACTTTTAACTATAAGACTCATTGAATTATAATATTGTCATCTTCAACGGTTGTCAAAAAATAACAATACCATAATTAAACTTTAATCAAATATCTTTCTACCGTTATAGCAGAAGCTACCTGAATTTGATTTCACCCACAAGTGAAAAAAAACTTCTCTCAAAAACCGTTCTTCCAATTAAATTTTCTTGTTGGTTCCAATTTAATTGGAGGATAAAACTTTTACTTTTATTCAGTAGCATCACTTTATACTTTTCTACTCCTAAACAAATTATCCCATTGGTTCAAATTTGAGTAGAGGAGCAACAATTTAAACTTTTACTTTAGTTCTATTCACTTTTAAAAGAGCACTTTTATTTTCAATAATAAAACATGATCATGTTATTAACAACGTTGGTCATAAAAATAACATAATCATAATTACTTTAATATGCTCTCTAAATACTTAATTCTATCTAAACTTTTATTTTCTTTGTAAAAGAGTACTATTAATTATTTACGCAGCGGAAAATCATGAATAAAAATTCACGAACTTCTACTCTTTACAGAAACTATTCTTTGACCGAATAAAAATTCATGAACTTTATTATTTTTATATAAAATTCATGGACATTTTCTTTTCAGAAACTTGTATTTTACTTTTCAGAAAATTTCTATTTTCTGAACAATAAAAAATATCAGAAACTTTTTATTTTACTTTTCAGAGACTTTTTCTTTTCTATTTTCTGTACTGAAAGAAAATAATAATAATAATAAAAAAAGTTGCAGGGGTGCCCAGCGCGTGCGGCCACGGCCTCGGCTCAGCACCCCGCACGCGCGCCCGCGGCGGCAGGCGATGGCGCAGCGGCGGCTGCCCCACGCCTCCACTTTCAGCCCATTAAGGCCCAGCGCGAGCTAGGGTTTGCTCGGGCCGTCGGATCAGATCGGACGGCTATCCGCGATGTTCGGTCGAACAAAACCGCTGCCCAGATCGATCCGATCGTACCCTAGCCAGTTTTCCCCCACGCGCCGTTCTCTCCTCCTCGTCTCTGTCCCGCAGCGGCGAAAACGGGGCAGCGCCCCGGCCGCCGGCGACGGCGTGGACCGGTCACCGCACCGTGCCCGGTCGCCGGCGACAGCGACGAGCGGCACCGCGCCGCGCTGGCCTCTTCTCTTTCTTACCTCCTTCAATTTCTCCCTTGTCCAGCAACAAAGAGCGAGAGAGAGAGAGCAGAGAGGCGCAGCGGCTTTCCTGATGCGGCGGCTTGGGGCCACGCCCGGCCGCCGGCGACGGCGTCGAGCCGCGCCGCGCGAGCCTGCGTTTCCTTTGGCCCTCCCCCTTCTTTCCTCCTCCTCCTGTGATAGAGAGGGCGAGAGAGAGGCGCGACCGAGCCCTCTGGTCTCCTACGCGCCCGCTCCTCCTCTGCTCCGCTTGGAGGCGACGACCGTGGCGCCGTTGCCATCCCCTTCGCCGGCTGCGCGTTCGCCTTGCCATGAGCGCGTCGCCGTCGAACGGTTTGGCCGCGGTGCCCTTTGCCCCGGTCGGGGTAGAGTTCTTCTTACCGAAACCTCGGCATGCCGATGCGAGTTGGAATCGAGAGGAACGGCGTGGCCGTTGCGGCGGCACATCTTTTCCGACGGGGAGTTTTTTTTCCTCTTTCTGCTTCGATTCAAGATCGAAATCATATTTGTGTTCGTTTTCTTTTCTCTTTTGATTCGTTTCCGAATCTTTCTTTCCCAACTTGATGTACTCACTAGACAGGCTCTAGATACCATTGATAGACTTACTGGATCGACTAGGAGTAGAGCAGTGGGATATTCTCTGTATTCAGGTGTTTACCTTAGCGTTCCGGCCATCGCTGGTTCGTCGATGAAGGTTTGTGCACGGGCAACGACGGTCGGTATAGAGGTCGACGGTGAAGTGCATGAGGGGCGGCAGTGGAGCTTCCCATCGCTTCAGTGCCTCCCTCTGGATCGGATAGGGTTAGGAGTGGGGAACAGTGGCGGTGACGAACCTCGTACCCTGTGCCCTGGTCCCCACCTCCTCTTTATAGCACTGCGCGACAGGGGCCCACCAGCCTTGCTTGGGCTGGACGCCCCCGATCAGGGCGTGGGTCAAGGGCCCAATGAGCCGTTGGGCCCATTGGAGGAGAGATCAATCTAACAAGCAGATCTCATGTGTTCGCATTTTCAGCTCCACCAGCAATTCTCCTACCTACAAGCAAAAGAAGTCCAATAAACCAATGGAAAAGCTGATTCAATAGTATATATGTCATATCTGCAAACAGTTATATTTTCTGTGTAAGATACTAAGATGTAATGTAACTTGAGGCCAAAAGGCTATCTTTGTGACAAGGATAGAAATGTGTAAATGAAGCCACATATATGCCCAAATGAAGGAAAGAAGGATAATAATCATTACCAAGTAACGAAGGACATGATGTGGAAATTTTCATGTTCAGAGAAGATGTGTTGGTGAAGAATTGTTCCTAAATATCTGTAGTCAATCCTTAAGCACACACACACTACAGATATTACTGCCAGTTCCCAGATGAAAAAACAATTCAAGGACAGAACCATAAGTTAGCATTTAGCAATGACCAGCCAACAAAGTAATAATTATATATCTTGTCGATCCTTAATCACATGAACAATATTACAGCAATCAAGTAAAAGTAACTCAAATGAAGCCCAGCAAAATAAACTAAATGGACCCCTTTTTTGCTTTTGCAATGTAGATAGGTAGGTATTTTACCTACAGTATAGAAATTCGTGTAGGGATAAAAGGTATCGAAACATATGTCGTTTCTTTCAATAATATGTTTGAGCTGCATCGAGTCAAGTTGGAGCATGAAGTTGCCAATCATTGTAGTCAGAACAATCACATTTGTGTCCTCATTATACCCCACAAAGAGTGCCGTTTTTCGGTCACTAGACATTCTCCGTTGAAACATCCCCTCCAGTGGAATGGTTTTCTGCAGCAACACCCATCCGACGACACCATCATGGGTAGATTTCCTCACCCATAATTGGACAGTAAGTTTCGACAAAACAGCGAGGCCAAGTCCTCCATCCTCCATCCGTACTAGCTGCAAACACCAGCTAGTGATAACATGATTTTCTGCTGGCTTCTCGATCACGCTAAGGTTCTGCATTTCCAAATCAAACACAAGGACAGCACCTCCCGAAATCAACCAGCAAAGTGCATTCCGGGCAAATACTACAAATACTGTTTGTAGTCGCCGAGAATTCCTTTCCCCAAACACCAGACACCGAGTCGTAGAGAGAGCCGAATGTCCGCATGTCTCCATTGCGTATCAAGAACAATTTGAACGGGCTCGATAAGCAATCGCCATGCACATGCCCATCTTCGCTGTCAGCGCACAACACCGCTCCGTGCCAGTTAGAAAAAATCCCCCATATGTCGTCGCAGAGCCCCCGTGGAAAACGCACGCGATGCTGCCGGCCGGTCAGGGGATCCGATACGACAACCTCTTCCCGGCACTTGTTGATCAGGACGGCGAGGCCGTGGCGGCAGCCGACCAAGTCCCAGCGATCGAAGGGGCCGCGGCTCTGTGGCATGGTCAAGGAGAAGCGTGCGGCAGGGATGCGGTCCGGCGAGTCCAGGACGGGAGTGAAGACGTGCTCTCTGGAAAAAGGCCCCGCGAAGAAGCCGAGGAGCAGAGGTTTCCCGTGGTGTCTGCGGAAGCGTTTGCGGAATTGGGGGTCGGAGAGGATGCCGCGCCAGCGCATGCAGACCGAGGAGGCGCGGGCGAGGGAGGATGGCTGCGGAGGGAGGCGGAGCAGGATCTCCCGGAGGAGGTCCTCGTCGTCCAGTGGGGGCGCCGACGGCGGGGAACGGCGGCGGCTCATCTGAGCTAGGGTTGGACTGTGAATATAGAACGGAACGCCCGAACGTCCGGATTTTATATTTTTCGTCCGAACGCGTCCTGAACCAGGACATCAAAGTGCACAGATCTTGAAGCATATAGGCGCCACGTCATTCACAGTTGACCGTTCGGGACGGACGGCGAACGCCCCCGAACGACAACGCAGCACTCCCACACGCCCCACCCACAACATGCGTCCCGCTGCCGCACCGACGACCATATCCATCCCCCCTCCCCCTGGGGTCTTTGGCCGACGCATGTCACGCCCAATATGCGACACTATCCTAAAGAGACTCGAAGGTCCCACCAAGGATAGAACCGCATATTGATACGCTTTTGCAAGGTGGATACTATTACATCAACATTACATAATAGATGGGGATACATATAAAACGCATACAATGCCACATGAATACAATAATACAACATACAAAAACAACATCCGACTACGGATGAATCATAAACAGAAACTCAAACAATATCCACCACCGCTAGCCAGTGCCGACCGGAACCTATCCCCGATCGAAGAAGAAGCGAAGAAGAACTCAGCGCAAGCAAGCATCGCTCTCGCGTCATGATCATCGCAACCGGTACCTGCAACTGTTGTTGTAGTAATCTGTGAGCCAGAGGACTCAGCAATCCCATTACCATGGGTATCAAGACTAGCAAAGCTTAATGGGAAAGGAAGGGGGTAAAGTGGTGAGGTTGCAGCAGCGACTAAGCATGATATGGTGGCTAACCAACGCAAATAAGAGCGAGAAGAGAACAAGCGGAGCGGTCGTGAAGCTAACAATGATCAAGAGGTGATCCGAACTCCTACTTCGTCAAACATAACACGAAACCGTGTTCATTTCCGGACTCACGAGAAGAGACCATCACAGCTACACACATGGTTGATGCGTTTTAATTCGGATCGGTGTCAAGTTATCTACAACCGGACATTAACAAATTCCCATGTGCCACATAACGCGGGCACGGCTCTCGAAAGATTATACCTGCGGGGTGTCCCAACTTAGCCCATGACAAGCTCTCGCGATCAGCGAAGAATAGACCTTCTCCCGGGAAGACCCGATCGGTCTCGGAATCCGGTTTACAAGACATTTCGACAATGGCGAAACAAGACCAACAAAGCCGCCCGATCGCCGACAATCCCGATAGGAGCTGCACATATCTCGTTCTCGTGGCAACACCGGATAAGTCAAGCTACGAGTAAAACCAGACGTCGAGTTGCCCGAGGTGGCCCATGAGGTTGCTCATTTCGGACCAACACTTAGACAAGCACGGCCGGGGGCTAAAATAAAGATGACCCTTGGGTTAATTACTCCCAAGGAAAAGGTAGGTGGTGGTGAGGCAAATGGTAAAACCAAGGTTGGGCCTTCTTTGGACAAGTTTTATTCAAAGCGAACTGTCAGGGGGGGTCCCATAAATCACCCGACCGCGTTAGAAACGCAAAATCCGGAAACATAACACCGGTATGACGGAAAACTAGGGCGGCAAGAGTGGAACAAAACACCAGGCATAAGGCCGGTCCTTCCACCCTTTACCAAGTATATAGATGCATTAATAATATAAGAGATATTGTGATATCCCAACATAACCCTGTCCACCATGGAGCAATCTTCAACTTCACCTGCAGCTAGCAACGCTATAAGAGGGGCTGAGCAAAGCGGTAACATAGCCAAGCAATGGTTTGCTAGGAATGGTGTCAAAGGTTAAAGATTCATGGCAATTTGGGAGGCTTGATGAGCAAAAGATAGGTAGCACAGCAAAGCGATAGAATAAAGCAAACTAGCATAGCAATGATAGTAGTGAAATCCAGGGTAGCGGTCATCTTGCCTGAAATCCTGCTAGGAAGAAGAACGAGTCCATGAAGGAGATGAAGCCACGAAGATGAACCACACATAGACGAACGAATCCTCACGATCGCAACGAAACGGGAACTATCGAGAATAAGCACACAACATGGTAAACACATCAGACATGAACAAGACATGATGCACAACAAGCATGATGCATGAGAAAGATAGATGAGGCTACTCATGGCAAGAGATGATGCAAACAAGAACAACACATCAAGGCAAGTTTAAATGAGGCCGGAAACAACATATAACAAATCCGGTAAGTCCTCATATGCAAATTTCGAAATTGGTCCAGAACTGAATAAACATTATGTTCAAGTTGTTAAACAGCAAGTTAAGATGCACCAAGATGATCTACACGAAATTCTAGTCAAGTTACATATAACGTTCATTAGATTCGGAGTTACGGCCTAGAAGATATGAGCAAAACAAGTTAAATATGGCATTGATGCAAAATGCATACAAACATCAAGCAAACACCTCAAAACAAGGATGCAACAAGGTAATATGAAACTACGAGCAAAATCACGCAAGTTTCATATAGAACACACTCAAAACGGAGCAACGGTTCAACACATGCATTCTATGCAAGTCATAGCAACAATCTGTCCAAAACAACAACTAGGCATCTTACAAGCATCAAAACAACATGCTACAACATCTCAACGTAATAACAAAAGGCATGGGCATGAAGTACAGGTAAAGCGCAACAAAACATGAACACTGAGCTATCTCCAGAACAACTAGAACATGCTCAAAAAGACATGGAAAGATTGCAAACAATAACAGTTTCAGACTTTGCAGAAATAACATCAGATTGCAATGTTAAGAGCTATCAAACAACATGTTACAGGAACTTAACATGGCAAATAAAGGCATGGCATGAATATACTAAAAACATAGATCAAAAGACCCTTACTGACCATGAGCCAAAAAGGCATAGAAAATATGATGCCCCCCATGTAAACATGGCAAGTTATATTACAGATTCAAACATGACAGAAACAACAATAAGTAGGCATGTTGGTGAGCTTGAACCACTCACCACAGAGCAATACATGGCATGGCAATGCAACTAACAGTAAGAAGACATGTTTATGAAGCAAGCATGGCAAGAGAAATGTCATAGGGTGCATGGATCACTAGGAAAACACATGGAAACAATTGAACTTAATGTTAACAGGCTGATAGCAACATTATCAAGCAACTTTGGAGTAAGATTACAACAAGCTACAACAACCTATAAATGCAACCAAGGGCATGAATGGATAGAGCAAGACATGTAGATCAAAACATATTTATAGAGCATCTCCAGATTATGCATAGAATGATTAGTAGCAACATGTTAACATGGCATCACAAAATTACAGAATCTGTCTAGCAAAACAGCAACAACAATTACCCTCCTTAACAAGCTCGATGCACTCAGCACACAACTCACAAAAATATATGGGTTGCACCTCTGGAAAGATGGCATAGCATAGATCAAAACATATGTAGAGCTCATGTCCATAAGATGCACACATCAATCATGGCAAAAATGATAAATGAGCAAGTTATAATAGTTTATTGATTAACAAACAACATGCACTCTTCCAACAAACATTTCAAGCGTCAAGATGAGCTCAAATGAAAATGATGCAATGGAATGAAATGAAGTACTCGTCGATACGAACAATTTGACATATTACACGCACGAAATGGAGCTACGGATACAGAGGTACAGCAGGTTAAACATGGCATGATAATGTCAATAATCTGGGACTTAGTGGGAAAACGGGGTCAACCTTGAGCTCGCACGGAAATCGATGCACGGCCGTAGATGCTCGCCGGAGTTCGCGGGATCTCGCCAGAGAACGCGGTGAGGCGGCGCTGAAGCTGGATCCGCGCGCGGAGGCGTAAAGCGGCGCTGGGTCGACAGGCGAAGGCGGCGGGGCGCGGGCGTGCGTGGCCGTGGCGGCGGCGTCTTAAGCGTTTGGCGCGGTCGCGCGGCGGCGACGGCCGGGACGCAGGCGGAAGGAGGGGGCGCGAGCGAGCAACGGCGAGCGCGGCGCGGCGCGGCGGGAGGCGCCGGCGACGGCGGCGAATGGCGGCGGCAGCGGCAGCGCTGGGCGGGCAGCGGCGCGGAGATCCAGCGGCGGCGCGCCAGTTCTCAGCTGATCGGGCGACGACGGAGGCGGGCCGGGGCGCGCGTCGGGCCATGGGCCCTTGCGTCGGCAGCAGTGATGGGCGCGCCGGGCTGAGGTGGCGACCTCTGATTCGCCGAGGGACGGCGGCGGACGTGTCCGGCATCGGGCGGACGTGTCCGGCGCGCGGAGGAAGAAGGAGGCTAGGGTTTGGACTGCGATTTTTTGGAGGGGGAGGTGTTTATATAGATAGAGGGAGCTAGGAGAGTCCAAATGAGGTGCGGTTTTCGGCCACGCGATCGTGATCGAACGACCGAGAGCATGGAGGGGAGTTAGATGGGTTTTGGGCCACTTTGAAAGGGGTGTTGGGCTGCAAAGAGAAAGGGGCTTTGCGGTTACCCGGTTAACAGTTGGAGTATCAAACGACCTCCAAATGGCACGAAACTTGACAGGCGGTCTACCGATGCTATACCAAGGCCGCTTGGCAAACCTCGGGCCATTCCGAGAAAGTTTAATACCCGCTCACAAAGAGAGACAAAAAAGGGACGCCGGAGGACATAGGAGTGCCGGATTGCAAAACGGACAACGGGGAAAAAGCTCGGATGCATGAGACGAACACGTATGCAGAATGAAATGCACATGATGACATGATAAAATGCAACACACAAGAAAATGACATGGCAACAACGGCGAATGACTGGCAGGCACCTGGCGCATCGAATCCGGGGCATTACAACACTCCTCCACTAACAAGAGATCTCGTCCCGAGATCTTAGGACCGAGACGGAAGGGAAAAAGGGATGAGGTGAAACAAGAACTCAAGAGAAGAAGCAAAGAATCGAGAGCCAACAATGAAAAGAATTTGAAATCGATCTTGGAAAGGCATGTGACTGATGAACTCCATTCTTACGTCACGCTTTGAGAAGAATTTGAGAATAACTCCAGGGAATTAGAAGAGTCAGGTAAGATCCTGGGAAAAGACCTATGGGTTAGGGCCCACTGAAGAGAAAAATACGGTTGGAAAGGATTGTTGAACAGGACGATGATGCACCGGAACAATTGAAATATTTTAATGAGGTGATAACCTCGAATTACTTGGAACACAGACGAATCTCCTGAGATGTCTTGAACACTCCGGAAGGATAAACTGGCGAGGGGCGAACGAACATGGGGAAATGTTTGAGCTGAGAGAAAGAATACGATCGACAATGAAAAAACTTGAATTGAGTCCACCGGAAAAGAAAAGAGATGATGAATGTCCACTGAGACAAGAATTCACCGGTTGAAATGATTGACGAAAGGCTGAAGAGGCTCCGCACGAATGAAATTGATGCTCGAAACAGACTCAGACTCCGGGAAGTAGAGGGTGGGAGGGCGGGAAAACAAAAACAACTTGGAAGGGGAAACCGACGAATAACTTGAAGAGAAAACACCGGTTGGAATAATTGAGGAAAAGAAAGCAAAGACTTCGCACGAGTAGGAAGAATACTCGATTATGGACTCCGGTTCCGAGAGAAAGAAGGGAGGGCGGGTGGTAAAAACAAAGACAACTTCGGACAGGGAAAACAACATCGATCGAAAAGAGCTGAGGATTGATCTCCCAAAGAGAGAGAGGTTCGAATCAGCTTGACGAGAAATGCGCCGGACAGAAGCGGAAGGACAACGAACGAAAACTAACTGCGAGATCCTAAAGAAAAATTTGAAGGGGAAGAGGAATAGTTCAAAACACCTACGTCAAGATTCCTCACTAGAGCGACGAAGGGGCTGAGGAGTAAAAAGAATTCCTACTCTCCGATATAACTAGACTCAGAAAACAGTTTTCTTCTAGACTCAACAACGGCCAAACTACACGATCAATCAAGGGGGGCTCCTAGGGTTGGTCGAGGCTCTGATACCAACTTGTCATGCCCAATATGCGATACTATCCTAAAGAGACTCGAAGGTCCCACCAAGGATAGAACCGCATATTGATACGCTTTTGCAAGGTGGATATCATTACATCAACATTACATAATAGATGGGGATACATACAAAAGGCATACAATGCCACATGAATACAACAATACAACATACAAGAACAACATCCGACTACGGATGAATCTTAAACAGAAACTCAAACAATATCCACCCTGCTAGCCCAGGTTGCCGACACGAACCTATCCCTGATCGAAGAAGAAGCGGAAGAAGAACTCAAGCATAAGCAAGCATCGCTCTTGCATCATGATCATCGCAACCGTACTGCAATCTGTTGTTGTAGTAATCTGTGAGCCACGAGGACTCAAGCAATCCCATTACCATGGGTATCAAGACTAGCAAAGCTTAATGAGAAAGGAAGGGGGTAAAGTGGTGAGGTTGCAGCAGCGACTAAGCATGATATGGTGGCTAACCAACGCAAATAAGAGCGAGAAGAGAACAAGCGGAACGGTCGTGAAGCTAGCAATGATCAAGAGGTGATCCTGAACTCCTACTTACGTCAAACATAACACAGAAACCGTGTTCACTTCCCGGACTCCGCCGAGAAGAGACCATCACGGCTACACACACGGTTGATGCGTTTCAATTCGGATCAGGTGTCAAGTTATCTACAACCGGATATTAACAAATTCCCATCTGCCACATAACCACGGGCATGGCTCTCGAAAGTTTATACCCTGCAGGGGTGTCCCAACTTAGCCCATGACAAGCTCTCGCGATCAACGAAGGAATAGACCTTCTCCCGGAAGACCCGGTCGATCTCGGAATCGGTTTACAAGACATTTCGACAATGGTAAAACAAGACCAGCAAAGCCGCCCGATGCGCCGACAATCCTGATAGGAGCTGCACATATCTCGTTCTCAGGGCAACACCGGATAAGTCAAGCTACGAGTAAAACCAGACGTCGAGTTGCCCCGAGGTGGCCCCGCAGGTTGCTCATTTCGGACCAACACTTAGACAAGCACTGGCCCGAGGGGGGGGCTAAAATAAAGATGACCCTTGGGTTAATTACTCCCAAGGGTAAAGGTAGGTGGTGGTGAGGCAAATGGTAAAACCAAGGTTGGGCCTTGCTGGACAAGTTTTATTCAAAGCGAACCGTCGGGGGTCCCATAAATCACCCGACAGCGTTAGGAGCATAAAATCCGGGAACATAACACGGGTATGACGGAAAACTAGGGCGACAAGAGTGGAACAAAACACCAGGCATAAGGCCGAGCCTTCCACCCTTTACCAAGTATATAGATGCATTAATAATATAAGAGATATTGTGATATCCCAACATAACCCTGTCCACCATGGAGAAATCTTCAACTTCACCTGCAGCTAGCAACGCTATAAGAGGGCTGAGCAAAGCGGTAACATAGCCAAGCAATGGTTTGCTAGGAATGGTGTCAAAGGTTAGAGGTTCATGGCAATTTGGCAGGCTTGATGAGCAAAAGATAGGTAGCGCAGCAAAGCGATAGAATGAAGCAAACTAGCATAGCAATGATAGTAGTGACATCCAGGGTAGCGGTCATCTTGCCTGAAATCCCGCTAGGAAGAAGAACGAGTCCATGAAGAAGATGAAGCCATGAAGACGAACCACACGTGAGCATACGAATCCTCACGATCGCCACTTAAAGCAGGAACTATCGAGAAGAAGCACACAACATGGTAAACACACCACACATGAACAAGACATGATGCACAACAAGCATGATGCATGAGAAAGCTAGATGAGGCTACTCATGGCAAGAGATGATGCAAACAAGAACAACACATCAAGGCAAGTTTAAATGAGGCCGGAAACAACATATAACAAATCCGGTAAGTCCTCATATGCAAATTTCGAAATTGGTCCAGAACTGAATAAACCTTATGTTCAAGTTGTTAAACAGCAAGTTAAGATGCACCAAGATGATCTACACGACATTCTAGTCAAGTTACATATAACGTTCATTAGATTCGGAGCTATGGCCTAGAAGATATGAGCAAAACAAGTTAAACATGCCATTGATGCAAAATGCGTACAAACATAAAGCAAACACCTCAAAACAAGGATGCAACAAGGTAATATGAAACTACATGCAAAATCACGCAAGTTTCATATAGAGCACACTCAAAACGGAGCAACGGTTCAACACATGCACTCTATGCAAGTCATAGCAACAATCTGTCCAAAACAGCAACTAGGCATCTTACAAGCATCAAAACAACATGCTACAGCATCTCAACGTAATAACGAAAGGCATGGGCATGAAGTACAGGTAAAGCATAACAAAACATGAACACTGAGCTATCTCCAGAAACAACTAGAACATGCTCAAAAAGACATGGAAAGATTGCAAACAATAACAGTTTTAGACTTTGCAGAAATAACATCAGGTTGCCATGTTAAGAGCTATCAAACAACATGTTACAGGAACTTAACATGGCAAACAAAGGCATGGCATGAATCTACTAAAAACATATATCAAAAGACCCTTACTGACCATGAGCCAAAAAGGCATAGAAAGTATGATGGCACCCATGTAAACATGGCAAGTTATATTACAGATTCAAACATGGCAGAAACAACAATAAGTAGGCATGTTGGTGAGCTTGAACCACTCACCACAGAGAAATACATGGCATGGCAATGCAACTAACAGTAAGAAGACATGTTTATGAAGCTAAGAATGACAAGAGCAAGGTCATAGGGTGCATGGATCACTAGCAAAACACATGGAAACAATTGAACTTAATGTTAACAGGCTGATAGCAACATTATCAAGCAACTTTGGAGCAAGATTACAACAAGCTACAGCAACCTATAAATTCAACCAAGGGCATGAATGGATAGAGCAAGACATGTAGATCAAAACATATTTATAGAGCATCTCCATATTATGCATAGAATGAGTAGTAGCAACATGTTAACATGGCATCACAAAATTACAGAATCTGTCTAGCAAAACAGCAACAGCAAGTACCCTCCTTAACAAGCTCGATGCACTCAGCACACAACTCACAAAAATATATGGATTGTACCTCTGGAAAGATGGCATAGCATAGATCAAAACATATGTAGAGCTCATGTTCATAAGATGCACACATCAATCATGGCAAAAATGATAAATGAGCAAGTTATAACAGATTTAATGATTAATGACAACATGCACTCTTCCAACAGCATTTCAGGCATCGAGATGAGCTCAAATGAAAATGATGCAATGTAATGAAATGAAGTACTCGTCGATACGAACAATTTGACATATTACACACACGAAACGGAGCTACGGATGCAGAGATACAGCAGGTCAAACATGGCATGATAATGTCAATAATCTGGGACTTAGTGGGAAAACGGGGTCAACCTTGAGCTCGCACGGAAATCGATGCACGACCGTAGATGCTCGCCGGAGTTCGCGGGATCTCGCCGGAGAACGCGGGGAGGCGGCGCTGAAGCTGGATCCGGCCGGTCCTTCGCCAGATCCGGCGCGACGGAGGCGTAAAGGGCGGCGAGGTCGGCAGGCGAGGCGGCGGCGCGGCGCGGCCTGGCCGTGGCGGCGGCGTCTGGCGCTGGTCGCGGCGGCTCGATGCAGGAGGCTTGAGCGAAAGCGCGACGGCTTGGCGCGGCGGCGCGACGAAATCGCGACGAAGTCGCCAGCGGCCGGGCGGCGAATCTGGCGGCGGAAAGCGGCGCCGGCGATGGCGGCGGCGTCGCGGGATCCAGCGGCGGCGCCGGTTCTCGGCGCGGTCGGGCGCGCGAGACGGAAGCGGGCAGGGGGCGCGGTCGGGCAGCGGGCCCGTGCGGTCAGCGGTGAAGTGGGCGCGGCCCGGGCTGAGGTGGCGACCTCTGATTCGCCGAGGGACGGCGGCGGACGTGTCCGGCGCCGGGCGGACGTGTCTGGCGCGCGGAGGAAGAAGGAGGCTAGGGTTTGGACTGCAATTTTTTGGAGGGGGAGGTGTTTATATAGGTAGAGGGAGCTAGGAGAGTCTAAATGAGGTGCGGTTTTCGGCCACGCGATCGTGATCGAACGACCGAGAGCATGGAGGGGAGTTAGATGGGTTTTGGGCCACTTTGAAAGGGGTGTTGGGCTGCAAAGTGAAAGGGGCTTTGCGGTTACCCGGTTAACCGTTGGAGTATCAAACGACCTCCAAATGGCACGAAACTTGACAGGCGGTCTACCGGTGCTATACCAAGGCCGCTTGGCAAACCTTGGGCCATTCCGAGAAAGTTGAATACCCGCTCACAAAGAGAGACAAAAAGGGGACGTCGGAGGACATAGGAGTGCCGGATTGCAAAACGGACAACGGGGAAAAAGCTCGGATGCATGAGACGAACACGTATGCAGAATGAAATGCACATGATGACATGATAAAATGCAACACGCAAGAAAATGACATGGCAACAACGGCGAATGACTGGCAGGCACCTGGCGCATCGAATCCGGGGCGCTACAACGCACCTCGCCGTCGGGCATGGAGGCCACCGCCGCTCCCCAGCTCGAATCCTTTCTCCGGTGAATCACGGGCTATGGAGGTGTACATGCCGCCACAGCCTCGGTCGAAGGTGGAGGAGCGAGGAGGTCATGGCGGCCGGGGCGGCGAGTTTTGCAGAGCGTCGGGCCGACATGGGGCGACCTCGCCGCCGCGTTCCACATGCTGGAGATGATGGCGACCACACCACCGGCGAGCAGCAGAAGGCTCGATGGAGACAGGCGGCGTGCAGGGGAGAGGCGGAGGCTCACCACCAACACACTCGTCGGAGAGTTCGGCGAACAGCAACCCACCACCAGCAGGCTCGCTGGGTGGCGCTGCGATCCTGCGTTGGCGCGTGTTAGCCTATGTATAGCTTCTGTATTTGTGTACGTATATTGTACCTATTGTAACACACCCATTATATATATATGAGATAAGCCACTCCTAGAGGGTTGAGCTGGTTCCCCCAAATCATTGTCTTACATGGTAACAGACCTGGTTACGTACGCTTCCGCAAAACCCTAACCTACCGCCGCCGCCCCCACACATCGCGCCGCCGCCCTTGATCGCGCCGCCGCCATGACGGGAGCCGCTGCCTCCAGCTCCTCCTCCGCCGGATTCCTCCCGGCCTCCCTCGTCGCACTCCTCTCTCTCCCGCTCGACTCGGCCACCATCCAGCCACCACAGATCGGGACACGGAGCGTCGGCTCGTTCTTCTCCAACCACTCGTCGCCGGGACATGCACTGACGATCCATACGTCGAGTGCCCCTTCACCTGCCTCGTCGACCGGCGCCATCGCGCCTATGGCCTTCGCGCCCGAGGCCACCGCGGTGGCCGTCACCGCAGGCCACATGGCGTCCGCGCCCCTCATGACGACCGTGCCCCTGGCGGGATCGCCATCGATCATGGCGCCAGTTGCTTCGCTTGGGGCGTATGCGCCGTTGCTGCTGCCCACGGGTCCTGATCCCGTGACGTCCCTCGCATCGCCCGTCCCTGCCCCCATGGCGTACGCGCCTCCGGTAGACGCTCCTACGGGCCTGTTGCCTCTACCGTTCCACTTCGGCAACCTCATCACCGTCAAGCTCTCGTCCCACAATTACATCTTTTGGCGTGCGCAAGTTCTTCCGCTCCTTGGGAGTCACTACTTGCTTGGCTACGTCGACGACACTTTTCCATGCCCTCCTGCGCTGGTTGATAGCGTGAACGGTCCGGTTTACAACCCGGCGCACCGTGTCTGGACGGGACAAGACCAGGCGAATCTCTCCTCCATCCAGGGTTCGCTCACTCCGGCTGTTGCCGGGCTCATCGTCGTTGCGTAGACTTCCCACGAGGCTTGGACCATCCTTGAGCGCTCCTTTGCGGCACAGTCACAAACCAGGGTCAGTGCCCTTCGTCGCAAACTTTGCGCCTGCGAGAAGCTTGGTTCCACGGCGACAGAGTTCTACAACAAAGTCAAGTCTCTTGCTGACACACTGGCATCCATTGGATAGCCGCTTACAGACTGTGAGTTCAACTCCTTCATTGTAAACAGCCTCGATGAAGAGTATGATGGTTTGGTTGAGATCATCAATGAGCGCGGCAACATGACTCCCATGATGGCGCATGAGGTCTACTCTCGACTTCTTCTCACCGAGCAGCGTGTTGAGGCGCGCCGTGCCAACCACGACCGCGATGTTGCCTCTGCCAATGCGGCCCACAAAGGTGGCCGCCCCTCCGGCGGTGCTCCGTCCTCCGCCTCGGACAAGGGGCCCGCGTTGCTACCACCGGCCTCAACCACCCCCACTTTGACCCTTCCTGGTGATGGGGGTCGACGGGTCTGCCAGCTTTGTGGTCTTGATGGGCATTGGGCCTCCAAGTGCCATCGACGTTTTCAGAAGAGCTTCCTCGGTCTCGGCAACGACGGCAAGGATACGCGCAACACTGCGCGACAGGTGGCTATGGCCGACCGCCCAGCGCCGCAAAAGTCTCAAGGCCATACCCAGTCTTACTCCATTGGTCCGCACTGGTACATGGACTCTGGGGCGACGGAGCATCTGACGAATGAGATGGGGAAGCTTCATCCTTGCGAGCCCTATCATGGTTCCGATAAGATCCACACCGCCAACGGAGCAGGTATGCACATCTCTCATATTGGTCAAGCATCCCTTCTTACTAGTCATGCCACTAGGAGGCTTCAGCTTCGTGATGTTCTTAGAGTACCATCGGTGACACGCAATCTCCTTTCAGTTCCTAAACTCACTTATGACAATAATGTGTTTTGTGAATTTCACCCGTTTGATCTTTTTATTAAGGATCGGGACACGAGGGACGTTCTTCTTAGTGGGCGTTTCTACCAGGGCCTTTATCGTCTGGAGCATCCTGGAGTCTCTCGGGTTTTCAGTGGAGTTCACATCTCGTCGTCACAATGGCATGCTCGTCTTGGTCATCCTACCACACCTATCGTCCGTCATGTTTTGCATCGTCATGAGCTTCCTAGTGTCTCTAGTAATAATGATGTCGCAGTGTGTGATGCTTGTCAGCAGGGGAAGAGACATCAACTTCCTTTTTCAGAGTCTACTCGTGAGGTGAAACATCCTTTTGAACTTGTTTTTTCGGATGTATGGGGTCCTGCCTAAACTTCTGTCAGTGGTCATAACTATTACATTAGCTTTGTGGATGCTTACAGTCGCTTTACCTGGCTCTATCTTATTAAGTGTAAATCTGATGCGTTTGATATTGTTGTTCAGTTTCAAAAGCATGTTGAACATCTTCTCAAGCATAAAATTGTTCATGTTTAGTCGGACTGGGGTGGTGAGTATCGCAACCTCAGTTCCTTCTTCTAGTCGCTTGGGATTGCTCATCGTTTAGCATGTCCACATACTCATCAACAAAACGGTTCTGTCGAGCGTAAGCATCATCACATTATCGAGACTGCTCTCACTCTTTTGGCCCATGCATCGGTTCCCTTCCGGTTTTGGAGTGATGCTTTTACCACTGCATGCTTTCTTATCAATCGTATTACCACACATGTTCTTAACATGAAAACTCCTATTGAACTTCTCCTTAATGAACAACCTGACTATATTTTCTTTAAAGTATTTGAGTGTGCTTGCTGGCCGCATCTTCGGCCTTATAACAAACGCAAGCTGGAATTTAGGTCCAAAAAGTGTGTCTTCTTGGGCTACAGTTACCTTCATAAAGGTTACAAATGCCTTCATGTTCCCACTAATCGTGTCTACATTTCTCGGGATGTCGTGTTTGATGAGCTAGTCTTTCCGTTTGCCAATCTTCCTGTCTCCACAGATGTCTCTCCGCCCATGCCTTCATCCTCTCCTGCCTCGACCAATTTGATGATGTTGCATACTCTCCTGTGCTATTACCTAACCATGGTGCAAGAACCGGACGTGGGGCTCGCTTGGAGCTGTTGGAGGATTCACCATCATCACCGCCGCCCTCTGATGTGCATGTCGATCGCCCCATGACGTTGCATGGCATCGATCCGTGTGCCCATGCACGGTCGCCCGAAGAACTCGTCGCGCCGGGCTCGTCCACCGCTCGGCCTGCTACGCCAGCGCCCTCCACGTCTCCAGCGGCTCGGCCTGCTGTGCTGGAGTCGCCTGCGGCTCGGCCCGCCACACTCCCGTCGCCCGCGGCTCAGCCCGCGACACCGGCCTCACCAGTGGCTCGGCCCACTACGCCGGTCTCGTCCATGGCTCGGTCCGTGATGCCGGCGTCGCCAGCGGCTCAGCCTGCCTCGCTGGCATCGCCCGTGGATCGGCCTGCTACGCCGATCGCGCCCGAGGCCACTGCGTCTGGCTCCTCGTCGCCTGAGCCCTCCATGATCAGTGTCTCGCCGGCTGACTCGTCTTCATCGACGTCATCCAGCCCATTGCCAGCTGCTCCGTCGACCTCGGTGGCTCCTGTGTTCCGACCACATACACGCAGTCACAATGGCATTTTTTGGCCCAAGGAACGTAAGGATGGTACTGTTGCTTGGTTGGCTGCTTGTCTGGCTGCTGCTGTTGCGGATCCGTCTTCTGAGCCCCGCTCATATCAGGCTGCCATGCGCGTTCCTCATTGGCGAGAGGCTATGGAGCAGGAGTTTCATGCTCTTCTTCGCAACAAGACATGGACACTCGTTCCTCCACCACCATGGGTAAATGTTATTGACTCCAAATGGGTGTTCAAAGTGAAGAAGCATTCGGATGGATCTATTGAGCGTTACAAAGCGCACCTTGTTGCTAGAGGATTTCGGCAGCGCTATGGTCTTGACTATGAGGACACCTTCAGTCCTGTCATCAAGCCTACCACCATTCAGCTTCTTCTTTCTCTTGCTGTTACTCGTGGTTGGTCACTTCGTCAACTTGATGTGCAGAATGCCTTTCTCCATGGATTCTTGGAGGAAGAGGTTTATATGAGACAGCCGCCTAGTTTTGCTGATCCTGATCATCCTGACCATATCTGTCGTCTCACCAAAGCGCTCTATGGTTTGAAGCAAGCTCCTCGTGCACGGCATGCCCGCCTTGCCTCGCCCTTCGTGCTCATGGGTTTGTGTAGTCCCTCTCGACTCTTCATTATTCCTTCTAGAAGCGAAGTCACTATGTATCTTTTGGTCTATGTCGATGATATTATTCTTGTCGACTCTTCTCGGTATCTTCTTGATGCTCTTGTCCGCTCTCTTGGTGCTGAATTTCTTGTCGAGGATCCGGGGGCGCTTCACTACTTTCTTGGAGTTGAGGTCACTTCTCGTCTTGATGGTCTTGTTACGACGCAGAAGAAGTACTCCTTGGATTTGTTGCGGCGGTGGCATCTTTGAAGTGCAAACCGACTACCAAACCCATGTCATCTACCGACAAGATCACAGCTGTTGATGGTGAGCTTACATCTTCTGCGGATGCCACAGTCTGCAGGAGTATTGTTGGTGGGCTTGATGCCAGCGATCACGAGACGGATATCTCTTATCTTGTTAACGGGGTTTGTCGGTATCTTGAGCTCCTCGAGACACTCATTGGGCCACTGTTAAGCGCATTCTGCATTATGTCCAGTTCACGGTGACCTTTGGGATGCATATTCGGCCGACTTCCTCTCGAGTCCTTTCGGCCTACTCTGATGCAGATTGGGCTGGTAGCCCAGATGACAGGCGATCCACGGGGGGTTATGCTGTGTTCTTTGGCGCTAATTTGATCGCTTGGAGTGCTCGGAAACAGGCTACTGTGTCACGTAGTAGTACTAAAGCTGAGTATAAGGTTGTGGCTAATGCTACTACAGAGATCATCTGGGTGCAGTCTTTGCTTCAGGAGTTGGGTATGTCTCAACCTCAGCCTCCTATCCTTTGGTGTGATAACATCGGTGCTACATACCTTTACGCAAATCCGGTATTTCATGCACAGGCGAAACACATTGAAGTTGACTATCACTTTATGCAGAGGCGTGTGTCGCAGAAGCAACTCGAGATCAAGTTCATCTCCTCTAAGGACCAACTTGCAGACATCTTCACTAAGCCTTTGCCTCTACCACAGTTTGAGGCCTGTAGGCGCAATCTTACCCTTCTCAGTTCTTTAGAAAGTGGCTAAGATTGAGGGAGGGTGTTAGACTATGTATAGCTACGTATTTGTGTGCATTATATTGTGCGATTGTAGCACACCCATTATATATATGAGATAAGCCACCCCTAGAGGGTTGAGCTGGTCCCCCCAAATCATTGTCTTACAGCGCGGCGAGGACTTCTTCCCCTCGTCCCAGCCATAGGAGGACACACAGTTGAAGTCTTCATGGCAAGTTTTTGCTGCACTGCACTGTGAGGCTGTTTGCTGCATCTGCTATTTTCTTCAAGTCTAACCTAATTGCTGTTATAAAGGAAGATGCCTGCTATGACCGTGTTCGTAGTCTCGTTGATCAGCTCCGGCCATGGCTCCGGTGAGATAACGTGCTCTGCTAATTCTGCATTTTTTGACTAAGAAGCATATACTGTGTGTGACTCAGATTTTGTGCGGTTGCAGATTCTCAGTGAGGAAGCCAGTAGGAAGTATATCACTCTGCTTTTGTTAATGCACTAAGCCGCTGTGCCATTTCCTGGCCGCCGAGCCTTCAGATTCGGTGCTTCGACGGAATAACGGGGGGACTCGCCCATCTACTTCGCCAACTCCGGTAACATGCGCGAGAGGATCACCATGAACGGACCAGTGCCAAGGGCAAGACCGGCGTCGGCGATACATAAATCCTCGACATGGGTGGTAAGTTACTGACAACTTGGTGTGAAATTTTGCCCACACGTGAGCATCTCAAGCGAGCATGTCTAAAACTTGTTCTATCTGGGCCAGCAGCCATCAGCTGACATCGTCGGGAGGGCATCTTGGATGAGCTCAATAAGACCACGGACATGAGGGGCATTCAGGTAAGGACAGAGCAACACAAACTGTCATGTTTCTGAAGAAAATAGAGCATGCTTTTTGTGATATGAACCATGGTTGATTCATTGTTTTGTAAACCTAAACTTTTCCAGCAAACGTGGGAGAAATTTATATTCAATTAGCACATGGCAATCTATATTCAGATGATATGGCTACTTCATATTAGGGAGAAATTTTCGAGTGGAGAGCATATTAAGTTACCATCAGTTTTTTTTGACATACCAAATTGATCTTGGAACCGTATGCACTGGTAATGTTAATTGCCATGGCAAAAATACTTTTTAATAAAGTCGCCATCAGTTTTTTATTAAGTAAATGATGGGCATGATAACTATGCATTATTCTGAAGGAAGTTCATCGAATTCATTCATAACTTGGCAAATTTATATATAGTTTGTATGGAAAATTCACTTACACATTATGTTTCCACAACATGGCAAATATGTATATTTCAATCTTTATAGTATCCACATGGCGGTGGGCAGGTGTAATGGGCTGCACCGATTCAGATGACCGTGCGAGGGAGGCAAATTTAGTTTATTGACCATGAAAAGTTTTATTAATTGACCATGGCAAGTTTTATTAATTGACCATGGCAAATTTTTAATTTCTTTTTCGACCATGGCAAATTTAGTTTATTGACCATGGCAAGTTTTCTTAATCGGTCATTGCAAATTTTAAGTCCGACCATGGCTAGTTTAGTAATTGACCATGGCGAATTCAGTTTATTGACCATGGCAAGTTTTATTAATTGACCATGGCAAATTTCAAGTCCTTTTTCGACCATGGCAAATGTACTCCCTCCCTCCGGAATTACTTGTCATCAAAATGGATGAAAATGGATGTATGTAGAACTAAAATACAATACATCCATTTCAATAACAAGTATTTCCGGACGGAGGGAGTAGTAATTGACCATGGCAAATTATTTTTTTGTAGATCATGTCAAATTTCGTAATTGTTAAGAACATCCACATCTTCTGTCATGCCCTTTTTTGGCAAATTTTAATCCATTTTTGCCATGGCAAAAATACTTTTATTCACACGATAAACTTTAGTGTAAGTTGCCATGGAAATTTTTTAGTTTAGTTGGCAAACTTATTGTAAAGAGCATGACAAGTTTTTCGTTTTAAGTATGACGGCAAATTTACATTTTCTAGAACATGGCAATTTTAACTATGTAGCACGGTAAATACATTTGTATAGCCATGTCATTTTTAATTTATTTCCATGGCAAAAATACTCCATTTTTGCCATGGAAATAATTAATTCATTTTTGCCATGGCAAATATAACTCCATTTTTGCCATGGCAAAAATACTTTTTATTTTTCACATGGGAAATTTTTAGTTTAAGTTGCCATTGCAAATTTTATTTTTAGTTGCCATGGAAAATTTATTGTTAGGTGCATGGCAATTTTAGCATAGGAAGATCAGCACAAAACACATGGCAAAAACTGAAACACAAAATTCATGGCAAGAACAGGTTCTCTTTTCATGCGGCTATGTTGCCATGTGTGTTAGTTTTCTGTGTTCTTTGCCATCTATGTGATACTGTTCATATCTTCTTCTGGGCACAAACAGTACCACTCAGATGGCAACAATGGCTAGGTTACAGAGGGGGAAAAGGGGAGGAGGGTTGGGGAGGCAGCATGGGGCATGCAAAAATTCACATGATTTCACTTGAGTTAGCTCAGCTTTTGTAGGGTTCCTCGGATCTTGCCATGGCAAGTTCCATGGATTTCAATGAAGGGATGGAGGGGAAGGGGAACTAGGGAGGGGATCGATGGTGGAGGAGGGAGGCACATGGCATTTCTGAATCAGATCTCGCTGGATGTTTGACGAAGCTGTCGAGGGGAGAGGTCGCGTGGACCGAGAGAGGGGGCTTGGCCACGTGGTCGCGTGTTCGGGGGTTAAGGGATCGTGTCTGAACTATTTTGTTTGGCTTGAGGGAGTCCCACTCCGAACGGGTCGTTCGGACTGGCCTCCTGTGCTACCGAACGTGCGCGCGTTATCGGGGTCCATATAGAAAGCGTGTCGAGAAACGAATTGGGGAATAAAAAGCAGCAAACTTGGGCTTGCAATGAAGGGAGGGAATGGGAAGCTCTCCTGAATCGATGGCCCGCGATTAGGAGAGCCGCCGGCCGATGGTCGCTGTTGCAGCCGCGGGGCAGGCGAACAGAAGTTCTTGGATGGATTTGGGTAAGGGCAGGTTGTCTTGGAAATCCCTTTTTGACGCATTTTGCTTCAAATTGTCTTTTTTTATGATCAAACACTCCCTTTTTTTAATCAAGCACGACAAGTCGTTCAATACAAAGGAAATCAGGAGGATTGATTAGCCACACATGTCGACCAAAATCTAAAGAAGCAGAGGCCTTAGTTAGTTCTTGAGCCTCCCAGTTCATGTCTCTCTTCTCGTGTTTGAAGCAAAATGAGTCAAATTCCTGCATCTTCTTTTCAGTATCCTGAATAACAGCAGAGCTCGTTCCCAAGTACGGGTTTTTCATATGAGAAATAGTAGCAGCACAGTCCGTTCGCACCTGAATTTGTCGCACGTATAAATCAGTTTTTTTTGCGGAAAGAAAATTATATTGTACGACTAATCAGGGGTATAGTCTGCCATTACAATATTGGAGATGCTATCAGGACAAGATCCCAGCCAACACACGGTGCGTTGCTGGGAGCGACCAAGAGCAGCAAGTTCATGGCTAGCCTGAACTTGTGAACGAGCCACCTTCTTGATTAGTACTTCTCTGTCTCCTTGAATCAAGGCAGCAATGTCCTTACAAACATTAACGAAGGGCGAGCGATTCGAGTTGGCTGTGCTTATCAAACTCACAGCTTCAGCACAATCTGTGTTAAGCACAATTGGTAATTGAGACCAGGCCATAGCCAGCCGAAGGCCCTCATCACAAGCAGCCAATTCAGCCTTAAGTGCACTGCAGCAGCTGTAAAGCCAACGGCATGCCGAAAAGATGATCTGTCCCATGTGATCACGGAGAATCATGCCAGCTCCAGCTTCACCATTGGCCCCAACATATGAACCATCCACATCAAGGCTAGCCCACCCAACAGGAGGTGCTTCCCAATGCAGGCTCGCAGGTTTACAACGTATCACAGTAGGATGCTGAAGACTAATCACCTGTTTACCTTTCGTGAGGTCGGCATGCGGATATTGGTGGATCAACATGAGTCCACATAACTTCTCAAAAAGTTACAGGACCTAGTAGTAGCTGGCATGGGTTTATCATGTGTTATCTCGTTTCGGACATACCAAACCCTCCAGAGAAGCATCAAAAGCATTAGGCGTTGATATTCAGACAACCGATGGAGTAACCTGAGGATCCACTCAGGTTCAGAGTCACGCATCATATCATCAGTCGGCAACTCCCAGTACTCTCTCATCATCTCCCATAAATTACGTGCTTGTGGACAGCGATACAGAGCATGCAACGAGTCCTCCTGCTCCATACCACAGAGAGGGCATATGTCAAGAATCTCCATGTGGCGATGATGTTTAGAGGCATACGTTGCAAGTGCTTCTCTTGCCAATTTCCAAGCAAACACCTTAACCTTTGGAGGTGCTAAGCTGTTCCAGATCAGTTTCGAATCAGTTCTCTGACCATCTGGGTGAGAGCTCGAGGCTGTAGTATCTTGCTGATTTCCCATAACAAGGCCTAGATGATAACCAGTACTCAGCGAGAACATACCACACCGCAATAAAATCCTCATCATTTCTGTGTGAAGTTTTGATGTTGAGTATGACTTGTACATCAGCCAGCCAAAAGTGTTGTTTCACCAAATTTGCATTCCAACTTCCATCAGCATTTAGTAGGTCCGAGACCCATTTGAGGCGGCATCTTCCACGGGGAGTTACTGGTCTGTAAGAATCCGGCCTTGGCAGCCAGGGGTCTCTCCATATGCACACTGAAGTCCCATTACCGATCCTCCAGATCACACCCTTTTTGAGGAGCTCAAGACCATGGACAATGGCCGTCCATGTGGGTGAACCATTGGCAGAGAAGACTGTATCAATGAGTGAGCCGGATGGGTAGTATTTGGCGCGCAGGACCTGCGCACACAAACTGTTGGGGTATTGGATTAGTCGCCATGCCTGTCGAGCAAGCATCGCTTGGTTAAACAGATGCATATCACGGGACACCATACCACCGCAACTTTTCGGTCTCATCATGGAATCCCAAGAAATCCAATGTGTACGTCTCTTGCCTTTTTTCGATCCCCACCAGAAGTTGCGGATAAGTCGAGTGAGATCCTCACACACTCCAGCCGGCAGTTTAAAAACGCCCATAACATACGTCGGTATGGCCTGAGCCACCAATTTAATCAATGGTTCTTTCCCTCCTTGCGACACACTATCACCCCATTTAATCAACCTCTTGGATAGGCTAGCCTGCAAGCTCTGGAACTTGTCCTTCTTCAGTGTACCATCAGGCGTTGGGAGGCCTAAATACTTGGCCTCAAAGGAGCTTTGTGTAACCTGTAAGATTTCCTTAACCTGTTCCTGAACCAATTATGGACATGTACTGCTAAACAAGATTGATCCCTTCTCTGGATTGACTAGCTGACCAGTGCCCAAGGCATAAGCATTTACCACATCTTGTACTCGTTGCGCCTGTTCTGCATTAGCCTTGAAGAACAATAGGGTATCATCTGCAAAGAGCATATGAGAGATCCCCGGCGCTCTATGACAGACCTGGAGAGGAACAATATTTTGATTTTGCACCTCTTGATGAAGCAATGCCGACAAACCATCGGCCACAAAAAGGAACAAGAATGGTGAGAGAGGATCTCCCTGCCGAAGACCACGCGAGGGGATGAACGAATCAAGGAGGGTTCCATTAAATTTGACA
This sequence comes from Aegilops speltoides, assembly GCA_021437245.1. NCBI lineage: Eukaryota > Viridiplantae > Streptophyta > Magnoliopsida > Poales > Poaceae > Aegilops > Aegilops speltoides. Next base: position 459,003,604 of record CM038146.1, on the reverse strand, counting down.
GAATAAGTCACCGACGTCACGCATGACATTGTCCACTCGACCCATCGATGAGCAAAACCCAACCTCTGCATCGCTTTCCAAAGAAAATCCCAATCAACACGGTCATAGGCCTTGGAAAGATCCAACTTATAGGCACAAAACATATCATTCTCCCGAACACCATGTTCAATATAATGGAAGCATTCGAACGCCACCAAGGAATTATCAGAAATTAATCTACCCGGGACAAAGGCACTCTGATTAACAGAAATAATTTCATCCAAGATAGGGCGGAGCCGGTTTACCAAACATTTAGCCACCACTTTGTAGATCACCGAGCAAAGACTGATTGGATGAAAATCTTTCATAGTCTCCGGCTGATCCTTCTTGGGAATAAGCACAATACATGTACTATTAGCACTAGGTGGCATAATTCCAGAACGGAAGAACTCCTCCACTGCCACAAACACCCCTTCCTTCATAATATCCCAATTGCGCCGGAAGAACCGAGCCGGAAATCCATCCAGTCCGGGTGCTTTGAGGGGACCGATTTGGAACATGGCATCAACAATCTCTTCTCGAGTAATATCTTTACACAAACAGTGGATGTTTGGACGGAATTAGGACTAAATGAAGTGATCTACCAGGCAGTGATGGAGGACCGATCAGGATCAGTGACCATGGAAATCCTAGAAAGAAACCAATCGCTTGTTGGGGAGCTACCAGCGGCGGAGCTGATTGTAGTTGCTGCTTGGTTCATATGGTGGCAGCGTCGTCAGTTTGTGAAGGGGGAAACAATCCAAATCGCAGACCGAACAGCTATCTCCATCAAGGTGTTAACAACAAACTTTGTAAGAGCAGCAACACCGAAACAACCAGTACGTAAGAGAGATCACATGTTGAAGAGACCAAATAGAGGGAGTGTTAAGATCAATGTGGATGCTTCATACAATGCTGAAACTTTATCTGGGGCAACAGGAGCCATAGCTAGGGATGATAAAGGACAATTCTTGTCAGCAGCGACATGGTACATACCGCATGCTAGTAGTGCCTTATCAGCAGAACTGATTGTTGGAAATATGCCCTAGAGGCAATAATAAAAGGATTATTATATTTCAATGTTCATGATAATTGTCTTTTGTTCATGCTATAACTGTATTATCCGGAAATCGTAATACACGTGTGAACACTTAGACCCAATGAGTCCCTAGTGAGCCTCTAGTTGACTAGCTCGTTGTGATCAATAGATAGTCATGGTTTCGACTATGGACATTGGATGTCGTTGATAACGGGATCACATCATTAGGAGAATGATGTGATGGACAAGACAATCATAAGCATAGCATAAAAGATCGTATAGTTCGTTTGCTAGAAGCTTTGCCAATGTCAAGTATCTCTTCCTTCGACCATGAGATCGTGTAACTCCGGTTACCGTAGGAGTGCCTTGGGTGTATCAAGCGTCTGGCGAATCGGGTGACTATAAAGGTGCATTACGGTATCTCCGAAAGTATCTGTTGGGTTGACACGGATCGAGGCGGGATTTGTCACTCCGTATGACGGAGAGGTATCTCTGGGCCCACTCGGTAATGCATCATCATAATGAGCTCAATGTGACCAAGGTGTTGTACGGGATCATGCATTACTGTGCGAGTAAAGTGACTTGCGATAACGAGACCGAACAAGGTATTGGGATACCGACGATCGAGTCTCGGGCAAATAACGTACCGATTGACAAAGGAATTGCATATGAGGGTTTGATCGAATCCTCGACATCGTGGTTCAACCGATGAAATCATTGAGGAGCATGTAGGAGCCAACATGGGTATCAGACCCGCTGTTGGTTATTGCCCGAGAGTCGTCTCGGTCATGATCTGCGTGTCTCCCGAACCCGTAGGGTCTACACATAAGGTTCGGTGGCGCTAGGGTTAGTAGGAAGTCAAGTATGTGACCACGAATGTTGTTGAGTCCGGATAAGATCCCGGACGTCACGAGGAGTTCGGAAGGGTCCGGAGGTAAAGAATAATATATAGGAAGTGGTGTTTTGACCATCGGGAAAGTTTGGGGTTTCGGTAAAATCTGGGACCACGGAAGGGTCCGAGGTCCACCGGTGGGGCCACCTATCCGGAGGGCCCCATGGGCTGAAAGGGAAGGAACCAGCCCACAAGGGGCTGGTGCGCCCCTAGGTCCACCCCTGCGCCTAGGGTTGAAACCCTAGGGGTGGGGCGCCCCACCCGGCAGGGGCACTCCACCCCTTGGCCGCCCCTGGAGATTGGATCTCCAGGGCCGCCACCAGGGGCCTATATAAAGGGGGAGGAGGGGGCTGCTGTACCAACTCCCAAGGCGCAGCCCTCCCTCCCAACACATCTCCTCCTCCGTAAGAGCTCGTGAAGCCACAGCCGAGATCTTGCTTCTCCACCATCACCACGCCGTCGTGCTGCGGTGGAGCTGTCTTCCTCAACCTCTCCTTCCCCTTGCTGGATCAAGAAGGAGGAGGCGTCGCTCGTCCCGCACGTGTGTTGTTGAGCGGAGGTGCTGTCCGTTCAGCACTTGGACATCGGTGATCTGAATCACGTTCGAGTACGACTCCATCATCACCTTGCAAGCTTCCGCACGCGATCTACAAGTGGTATGTAGATGCAAACTCTCTCCCGTTACTCGTTGCTTAGATGAACTCATAGATGGATCTTGGTGAAGCCGTAGGGAAAATTTTAATTTTCGCAGCGTTCCCCAACAGTGGCATCATGAGCTAGGTCTATCGTAGTTCTCTAATGCACGAGTAGAACACAATTTGTTGTGGGCGTTGATCTTGTCATCTTACTTGCCTCTACTAGTCTTTTCTTGCTCAGCGGTATTGTGGGATGAAGCGGCCGGACCAACCTTACGTGCGCTTCGTGAGACCGGTTCCACCGGTCGACATGCACTAGTTGCATAAGGTGCTGGCGGGTGTCTGTCTCTCCACTTTAGTTGGGCGGATTCGATGAACAAGGCCCTTATGAAGGGTAAATAGAAGTTGACAAAATCACGTTGTGGTGATTAGTAGGTAAGAAAACGTTCTTGCTAGAACCCAATCGCAGCCACGTAAAGATGCAACAACAATTAGAGGGCGTCTAACTTGTTTTTGCAGCGATTGATCATGTGATGTGATATGGCCGAAGTTGTGATGAATGATGAATTGTGATGTATGAGATCATGTTCTTGTAATAGGATTCATGACTTGCATGTCGATGAGTATGACAACGGCAGGAGCCATAGGAGTTGTCTTTATTTTTTGTATGACCTGCGTGTCATTGAAGAGCGCCATGTAAACTACTTTACTTCATTACTAAACGCGTTAGTCATAGAAGTAGAAGTAGTCGTTAGCGTGACAACTTCATGAAGACACGATGATGGAGATCATGATGATGGAGATCATGGTGTCAAGCCGGTGACAAGATGATCATGGAGCCCCGAAGATGGAGATCAATGGAGCTTGATGATATTGGCCATATCATGTCACAACTATATAATTGCATGTGATGTTTATTATGTTTATGCATCTTGTTTACTTAGGACGACGGTAGTAAATAAGATGATCCCTTATAAAATTTCAAGAAGTGTTCTCCCTAAGCGTGCACCGTTGCTACAGTTAAATCGTTTCTAAGCACCACGTGATGATCGGGTGTGATGGTTCCTTACGTTCACATACAACGGGTGTAAGACAGTTTTACAGCGAAAACACTTAGGGTTAACTTGACGAGCCTAGCATGTGCGGACATGGCCTCGGAACACGGAGACCGAAAGGTCGAACACGAGTCGTATGGAAGATACGATCAACATGAAGATGTTCACCGGCGATGACTAGTCCGTCTCACGTGATGATCGGACACGGGCTAGTCGACTCGGATCGTGTAACACTTAGATGACTAGAGGATGTCTAATCTAAGTGGGAGTTCATAATTTTGATTAAGAACTTTATTATCATGAACTTAGTCTAAAACCTTTGCAAATATGTCTTGTAGATCAATGGCCAGCGCTAATGTCAACATGAACTTCAACGCGTTCCTAGAAAACCAAGCTGAAAGATGATGGCAGCAACTATACGGATTGGGTCCGGAACACGAGATCATCCTCATAGCTGCCGAGGAAGCAATATGTCCTAGAAGAACCGCTAGGTGACGCTCCGTCGAAGAACCAAGGCGTTATGAACGCTTGGCAATCTCGTGCTGATGATTACTCCCTCGTTCAGTGCGGCATGCTCTACAGCTTAGAACCGGGGCTCCAAAAGCGTTTTGAGCATCACGGAGCATATGAGATGTTCGAAGAGCTGAAACTAGTTTTCCAAGCTCATGCCCGGGTCGAGAGATATGATGTCTCCGACAAGTTCTACAGTTGTAAGATGGAGGAGAACAGTTCTGTCAGTGAGCACATCCTGAAGATGTCTGGGTTGCACGCTCGTATGACCCAGTTGAACATTAACCTCCCAGATGAGGCGGTCATTGACAGAATCCTCCAGTCGCTCCCACCAAGCTACAAGAGCTTTGTGATGAACTACAACATGCAGGGGATGGAAAAGACCATTCCTGAAGTGTTCTCGATGCTGAAGTCAGCAGAGGCTGAAATCAAGAAAGAACATCAAGTGTTGATGGTCAATAAGACCACTAAGTTCAAGAAGGGCAAGGGTAAAAAGAACTTCAAGAAGGACGGCAAAGATGTTGCGCGCCCGTAAGCTTTGCTGCGGGAAGAAGTCAAAGAATGGACCCAAGCACGAGACCGAGTGCTTTTATTGCAAGGGAAGGGTCCCGAAGCGGAACTGCCCCAAATACTTAGCGGATAAGAAGGCGGCAACACCAAAGGTATATTTGATATACATGTAATTGATGTGTACCTTACCGATTACTCGTAGTAACTCACGGTATTTGATACGGTGCCGTTGCTCATATTTGTAACACACAACAGAGCTGCGGAATAAGCGGAGGCTGGCGAAGGGCGAGGTGACGATCTTGCGCGTCGGGAATGGTTCCGTGGTCGATGTGATCGCCGTCGGCACGCTGCCTCTACATTTACCTACGGATTAGTTTTGAACCTCAATAATTGTTATTTAGTGCCATGTTTGAGCATGAACATTGTATCTGGATCTCGTTTGATCTGAGATGGCTACTCATTTAAGTCTGAGAATAATGGTTGTTCGATTTATATGAGAGATATGTTTTATGGTCATGCTCCAATGGTCAATGGTTTATTCTTAATGAATCTCGGCGTAATATTACACATGTTCATAGTGTGGATGCCAAAAGATGTAAAGTTGATAACGATAGTCCCACATACTTGTGTACTTGCCGCCTTGGTCACATTGGTGTCAAGCGCATGAAGAAGCTCCATGCTGATGGACTTTTAGAGTCTCTTGATTATGAATCGTTTGACACGTGCGAACCATGCCTCTTGGGCAAAATGACCAAGACTCCGTTCTCGGAACAATGGGCGAGCAACCAACTTGTTGGAAATCATACATACCGATGTGTGCGGTCCAATGAGCTTTGAGGCTCGCGGAGGATATCGTTATGTTCTCACTCTCACTGATGACTTAAGTAGATATGGGTATGTCTACTTAATGAAACACAAGTCTGAGACCTTTGAAAAGTTCAAGGAATTTCAGAGTGAAGTAGAGAATCAACGTGACCGAAAGATAAAGTTCCTAAGATCAGATCGTGGGGGAGAATACTTAAGTCACGATTTTGGTACACACTTAAGGAAATGTGGAATCGTTTCACAACTCACGCCGCTGGAACACCTCGGTAAACGGTGTGTCGAGCGTCGTGTCGCACTCTATTGGATATGGTGCGGTCTATGATGTCTCTTACCGATTTACCGCTATCATTTTGGGGATCGCTCTAGAGACAGCTACATTCACTTTAAATAGGGCACCGTCTAAATCCGTTGAGGCGACACCATATGAATTATGGTTTGGGAAGAAACCTAAGCTGTCGTTTCTAAAAGTTTGGGGATGCGATGCTTATGTCAAGAAACTTCAACTGAAAAGCTCGAACCCAAGTCGGAAAAATGCGTATTCATAGGATACCCTAAGGAAGCGTCGGGTATACCTTCTACTTAAGATCCGAGGCAAGATCTTTGTTGCTAAGAACGGATGCTTTACGGAGAAAGAGTTTCTCTCGAAAGAAGTAAGTGGGAGGAAAGTAGAACTTCGATGAAGTACCACCTCTCGAGCGGGAAAGTGTGCAGCGAGGAAACCGTTCTGTGATGCCCACACCAATCAAGAGGAAAACGTTGATGATGATCAAGGTACTTCGGATCAAGTTACTCTTGAACTTGAAGGTCCACGAGGACACGTTCCGCACGAGTGGTACGGCAACCTGTCATGGAAATCATGTTGCTAGACAACAATGAACCTTGAACTATGAAGAAGCAATGGCGGCCCGGATTCCAACAAATGGCTTGAGGCCATGAAATCCGAGATAGAATCCATGTATGAAAACAAAGTATGGACTTTGACAGACTTGCCCGATGATCGGTGGCGATAGAAAATAAATGGATTTTTAAGAAGAAGGCGGACGCGGATGGTAATGTTACCATCTATAAAGCTCGACTTGTCGCTAAGGGTTATCGACAAGTTCAAGGGATTGACTTCTGACGAGACATTCTCTCCGTGGCGAAGCTTAAGTCCGTCCGAATCATGTTAGCAATTGCCGCATACTATGATTATGAGATATGGCGATGGACGTCAAAACGGCATTCCTTAATGGACATCTTAAGGAAGAGCTGTATATGATGCAGCGGAAGGTTTTGTCGATCCTCGAGCGCTAACAAAGTATGCAAGCTCCAGCGATCCATTTATGGACTGGTGCAAGCATCTCGGAGTTGGAACATTCGCTTTGATGAGATGATCAAAGCGTTTGGGTTTATGAGACTTATGGAGAAGCTGCGTTTACAAGAAAGTGAGTGGGAGCTCCGTAGCATTTCTCCTGTTATATGTAGATGACATACTCTTGATGGGAAATGATACGAAACTCTGGACAGCATTAAGGCCTACTTGAACAAGTGTTTTTAATGAAGGACCTTGGAGAAGCTGCTTATATATTAGGCATCAAGATCTATAGAGATAGATCGAGACGCCTCATAGGTCTTTCACAAAGCACATACCTTGATAAGATTTTGAAGAGGTTCAAAATGGATCAGTCCAAGAATGGGTTCTTGCCTATGTTACAAGGTGTGAGATTGAGCTCGGCTCAATCACCGACCACGGCAAAAGATAAAGAAGAGATGAGTGTCATCCCCTATGCTTCAGCCATAGGATCTATTATGTATGCCATCTTTGTGTACTGGACCGATGTAAACCTTGCCGTAAGTTTGGTTGCAAGATACCAAAGTAACCCCGCAAGGAACACTTTGGACAGCGGTCAAGAATATCTGAAGTACCGAAAAGGACAAAGGACATGTTTTCGTTTATGGAGGAGCGAAGAGCTCGTCAGAAGGGTTACGTCGACGCTAGCCGACTCAGATCTGGATGACTCTAAGTCACAAACCGGATACGTGTATATGTTGAATGGTGGAAGCGATGGCTGGTGCGGTTGCAAGCGAAGCGTCGTGGCGGGATCTACGTGTGAAGCGGAGTACATGGCAGCCTCGGAGGCAGCGCATGAAGCGATTTGGGTGAAGGAGTTCATCACCGACCTAGGAGTCATACCCAATGCGTCGGGGCCGATCAAACTCTTCTGTGACAACACTGGAGCTATTGCCCTAGCCAAGGAGCCCAGGTTTCACAAGAAGACCAGGCACATCAAGCGTCGCTTCAACTCCATCCATGAAAATGTTCAAGATGGAGACATAGAGATTTGCAAAGTGCACACGGATCTGAATGTCGCAGATCCGTTGACTAAACCTCTCTCGCGTGCAAAACATGATCAACACCAGAACTCTATGGGTGTTCGATTCATCACAATGTAACTAGATTGGTGACTCTAGTGCAAGTGGGAGACTGTTGGAAATATGCCCTAGAGGCAATAATAAAAGGATTATTATATTTCAATGTTCATGATAATTGTCTTTTGTTCATGCTATAATCGTATTATCCGGAAATCGTAATACGTGTGAACACTTAGACCCAATGAGTCCCTAGTGAGCCTCTAGTTGACTAGCTCGTTGTGATCAATAGATAGTCATGGTTTCGACTATGGACATTGGATGTCGTTGATAACGGGATCACATCATTAGGAGAATGATGTGATGGACAAGACAATCATAAGCATAGCATAAAAGATCGTATAGTTCGTTTGCTAGAAGCTTTGCCAATGTCAAGTATCTCTTCCTTCGACCATGAGATCGTGTAACTCCGGTTACCGTAGGAGTGCCTTGGGTGTATCAAAGCGTCTGGCAACGAATGGGTGACTATAAAGGTGCATTACGGTATCTCGAAAGTATCATTGGGTTGACACGGATCGAGGATGGGATTTGTCACTCCGTATGACGGAGAGGTATCTCTGGGCCCACTCGGTAATGCATCATCATAATGAGCTCAATGTGACCAAGGTGTTGTACGGGATCATGCATTACTGATGCGAGTAAAGTGACTTGCGAACGAGACTGAACAAGGTATTGGGATACCGACGATCGAGTCTCGGGCAAGTAACGCATACCGATTGACAAAGGAATTGCATGTGGTTTGATCGAATCCTCGACATCGTGGTTCAACCGATGAAATCATCGAGGAGCATGTGGGAGCCAACATGGGTATCGGACCCGCTGTTGGTTATTGCCCGAGAGTCGTCTCGGTCATGATCTGCGTGTCTCCGAACCCGTAGGGTCTACACTTAAGGTTCGGTGGCGCTAGGGTTAGTAGGAAGTCAAGTATGTGACCACGAATGTTGTTCGAGTCCGGATAAGATCCGGACGTCACGAGGAGTTCGGAAGGGTCGGAGGTAAAGAATAATATATAGGAAGTGGTGTTTGCCATCGGGAAAGTTTGGGGTTTCGGTAAAATCTGGGACCACGGAAGGGTCGAGGTCCACCGGTGGGGCCACCTATCCGGAGGGCCCCATGGGCTGAAAGGGAAGGAACCAGCCCACAAGGGGCTGGTGCGCCCTAGGTCCACCCCTGCGCCTAGGGTTGAAACCCTAGGGGTGGGCGCCCACCGGCTTGGGGGCACTCCACCCCCTTGGCCGCCGCCCCCGGAGATTGGATCTCGAGGGCCGCCACCCAGGGGCCTATATAAGGGGAGGGAGGGGGCTGCTGTACCAACTCCCAAGGCGCAGCCCTCCCTCCCAACACATCTCCTCCTCCGTAAGAGCTCGGCGAAGCCACAGCCGAGATCTTGCTTCTCCACCATCACCACGCCGTCGTCTTTGCCGGTGGAGCTGTCTTCCTCAACCTCTCCTTCCCCTTGCTGGATCAAGAAGGAGGAGGCGTCGCTCGTCCCGCACGTGTGTTGAGCGCGGAGGTGCTGTCCGTTCAGCACTTGGACATCGGTGATCTGAATCACGTTCGAGTACGACTCCATCATCACCTTGCAAGCTTCCGCACGTGATCTACAAGTGGTATGTAGATGCAAACTCTCTCCCGTTACTCGTTGCTTAGATGAACTCATAGATGGATCTTGGTGAAGCCGTAGGAAAAATTTTAATTTTCTGCAACGTTCCCCAACACTGATTGCTATCCGTAATGGGCTATATCTGGCGGCAAATATTGGGTGCAATAGAGTCATAATTGAATCTGACAGTGCACTGGCGATAGAGGCGGTGAACAACCACGACAACTACTTTGTTCAAGATGCTGCGACAGTTGTGGAGTGCAAAATGTTGGCTTCAGATTATGCATCTGCGTCTTTTGACAACCGTTTCCGAGAAGCAAATTCCATAGCAGATAGCTTAGCAAAATTTAGCTTTACTTCTACTTCTTCTTCTGTGTGGGACTCTACCCCACCCGTCCTTATTTCTCACCTGATTGTAAGTGACATGGCCATTATTTGAGAAATAAAGTCCATTGATTATCAAAAAGAAACCTCGGTTCATATCTTCTGACGCCTTGGGGAGGAGGGCCTCTAAGATAGCATCTGAATTAAGGGAAGGGTCCCTGGTGAACAGCTCCTTGAAGTACGAGGTAGCCATACGTTCCATATCAGATGGAACTGTTTGCCAAACACCATTATCATCACGTAACCTCTTAATTTTATTCTTCCGAGCACGATGGACAGCCTACTGATGGAAAAACTTTGTATTTCTATCCCTTTCCTTAAGCCAATTTATACGGGACCTCTGCATCCAAAGCATTTCCTTGCGATATAATAGTTCATTCATGATATCAGCTAAACGTCGGATCTCCCTTGGATCCCCATTACACTGCTGGACCCTCGCAAGTTCAGACCGCAATCTCTCTAGTTCACGGAGGACATTGCCAAATTTCCGACGACTCCATCCATGTAAGATCCCCATCATCTTGGACATACATCTGTTAATATCTCCTAGATTCAGTTTTGGCCCCGCCCAATCCCAGGCGCGAGATATGATTTCCGGTAAATCAGCTGCACGTTCCCAAAAGACTTCATACATCCTGCTACGTCGCGGCGTTGATACTGGTTCCTCCTTACCCAGCTTGAGAGCAACCGGACAGTGGTCTGAACATGGCGACACAAGGTGTTCAATACGAGCCTCTGTAAAAATATCTCTCCAATTTTCATCAGCCACAACTCTATCCAATCTAACTCGAACATTACTACTACCCTACCTTTTATTATCATAAGTGAAGGGTGCACCAGAGAAGCCCAGATCTTTGAGTTCGCAGTCCTGCAAAACATCTCGAAATGCCATCATTTGATTTTCTGGGCGGGGAGTTAGAGAGAAATGTTCAAACTGCCAAAGGGCTTCATTGAAGTCCCCCATTAACATCCACGGAACATCAGAGACAGTTTTTAGGTTGCGCAACACGAACCACATGAGGTGTCTGTTTTCCACACGAGGTTCACCATATATGCAGGTGAGGCGCCAAACAGGGTCAGAAGGTGAAGCTCGGACAAACGCATTAATCATTCTTTCATTCATATCACGGATCTCGACGGATACATGCTCACTCCAAAAGAGACCCAATCCTCCACTCTGACCAACACTACTAACTCCAGCAAAAACTGAGAGACCTAAAAGTGAACACAAACGACTAACTTTATCACTCTTTCGCCTAGTTTCACACAAGAACACAATTTGAGCTTGAAGAATACTAGTGAGGTTAACAAGATCTCGAACTGTCCGGGAGCCCCCAATCCCCCGGCAGTTCCATGACAGCAGATTCATGGCTCCTGACGGGGCACCACACTTGGCCCCGTCAGTTGACCGGCAGCCCCCGGGCCGGTAGCTTCCACCTCCTTGCCTTCCATGTTAATCTCCTCCTCCCAATTTTCTGTTGCCACACCAACTGCTTCTTTTTCAGACGTTGTAAGCTTCCCAGTGAAAGAGTGTACCACAGACATATAGCCTGCTTTGCTATTGGCTTCTTTGGGAGCCGGAATCATGTCTGCTGTCTCAAGATAGGCTGACATGGTTGCACCCTGTCCCTGCTTCGTTTCGGCCAGAGCCTTGCGTGGTTCAGTATCTTCCATTTTCACCTTACTAGACTGCCCAGAATTTTCTTTCAACGTCCCCTTGTTACTACTTTCAGGCCTCTGTTTAGCTAGCTTGAGTTTCAGAAACTGGACTGGAACTGACAGACATTGCGTCGCCTTCTCCTGGTCCCCGACAACGAATGCAGGTGCCCCTGGATCCGAGTCTCTGATGCTCGTAGTTTCCTTTTCCACCGGCTTCGGTGTCAGGCCAGCACCTTCAGTTACAAGTGTCAAGCATTTTCAGTTAACGGACGGCCACGATCCAAGTCATTCAACGGCTCGCGTGGCTCGCCGTAGCACTGTACCGTTGTTGGAAATATGCCCTAGAGGCAATAATAAAAGTATTATTATATTTCAATGTTCATGATAATTGTCTTTTGTTCATGCTATAACTGTATTATCCGGAAATCGTAATACACGTGTGAACACTTAGACCACAAATGTCCCTAGTGAGCCTCTAGTTGACTAGCTCGTTGTGATCAACAGATAGTCATGGTTTCCTGACTATGGACATTGGATGTCGTTGATAACGGGATCACATCATTAGGAGAATGATGTGATGGACAAGACCCAATCATAAGCATAGCATAAAAGATCGTGTAGTTCGTTTGCTAGAAGCTTTGCCAATGTCAAGTATCTCTTCCTTCGACCATGAGATCGTGTAACTCCGGTTACCGTAGGAGTGCCTTGGGTGTATCAAAGCGTCACAACGAATCGGGTGACTATAAGGTGCATTACGGTATCTCCGAAAGTATCTGTTGGGTTGACATGGATCGAGGCGGGATTTGTCACTCCGCATGACGGAGAGGTATCTCTGGGCCCACTCGGTAATGCATCATCATAATGAGCTCAAGTTGACCAAGGTGTTGCCACGGGATCATGCATTACGGATGAGTAAAGTGACTTGCCGTAACGAGACTGAACAAGGTATTGGGATACCGACGATCGAGTCTCGGGCAAGTAACATACCGATTGACAAAGGAATTGCATACGAGGTTTGATCGAATCCTCGACATCGTGGTTCAACCGATGAAATCATCGAGGAGCATGTAGGAGCCAACATGGGTATCCAGACCCTGCTGTTGGTTATTGCCCGAGAGTCGTCTCGGTCATGTCTGCGTGTCTCCGAACCCGTAGGGTCTACACATAAGGTTCGGTGGCGCTAGGGTTAGTAGGAAGTCAAGTATGTGACTACCGAATGTTGTTGAGTCCGGATGAGATCCCGGACGTCACGAGGAGTTCGAAGGTCCGGAGGTAAAGAATAATATATAGGAAGTAGTGTTTGACCATCGGGAAAGTTTGGGGTCTCCGGTGAAATCACAGGACCACGGAAGGGTCCGATGGGTCCACCGGTGGGGCCACCTATCCGGAGGGCCCCATGGGCCAAAGGGAAGGAACCAGCCCACAGGGGCTGGTGCGCCCCTAGGCCCACCCCGCGCCTAGGGTTGAAACCCTAGGGGTGGGCGCCCACCGGCTTGGGGCACTCCACCCCCTTGGCCGCCGCCCCGGAGATTGGATCTCCGGGGCCACCCCTGTGGGGCCTATATAAAGGGGAGGGAAGGGGCTGCTGTACCCATCTCCAAGGCGCAGCCCTCCTTCCCAACACATCTCCTCCTCCGTAAGAGCTCGGGAAGCCACAGCCGAATCTTGCTTCTCCACCATCACCACGCCGTCGTCTTGCGGTGGAGCTGTCTTCCTCAACCTCTCCTTCCCCTTGCTGGATCAAGAAGGAGGAGGCGTCGCTCGTCCGTGACGTGTGTTGAACGCGGAGGTGCTGTCCGTTCAGCACTTGGACATCGGTGATCTGAATCACGTTCGAGTACGACTCCATCATCACCTTGCAAGCTTCCGCGCACGATCTACAAGTGGTATGTAGATGCATTGTCTCTCCCGTTACTCGTTGCTTAGATGAACTCATAGATGGATCTTGGTGAAACCGTTGGAAAAATTTTAATTTTTCGCAACGTTCCCCAATGATGGCATCATGAGCTAGGTTTATCGTAGTTCTCTAATGCACGAGTAGAACACAATTTGTTGTGGGCGTTGATCTTGTCATCTTACTTGCCTCTACTAGTCTTTTCTTGCTCAGCGGTATTGTGGGATGAAGCGGCCGGACCAACCTTACACGCGCTTACGTGAGACCGGTTCCACCGATCGACATGCACTAGTTGCATAAGGTGGCTGGCGGGTGTCTGCTCTCCCACTTTAGTTGGAGCGGAATCGATGAACAAGGCCCTTATGAAGGGTAAATAGAAGTTGACAAAATCACATTGTGGTGATTTGTAGGTAAGAATACGTTCTTGCTAGAACCCAATCGCAGCCACGTAAAAGATGCAACAACAATTAGAGGGCGTCTAACTTGTTTTTGCAGCGATTGATCATGTGATGTGATATGGCCGAAGTTGTGATGAATGATGAATTGTGATGTATGAGATCATGTTCTTGTAATAGGATTCACGACTTGCATGTCGATGAGTATGACAACCGCAGGAGCCATAGGAGTTGTCTTTATTTTTGTATGACCTGCGTGTCATTGAAGAACGCCATGTAAACTACTTTACTTCATTACTAAACGCGTTAGTCATAGAAGTAGAAGTAGTCATTGGCGTGACAACTTCATGAAGACACGATGATGGAGATCATGATGATGGAGATCATGGTGTCAAGCGGTGACAAGATGATCATGGAGCCCGAAGATGGAGATCAATGGAGCTTGATGATATTGGCCATATCATGTCACAACTATATAATTGCATGTGATGTTTATTATGTTTATGCATCTTGTTTACTTAGGACGACGGTAGTAAATAAGATGATCCTTACAAAATTTCAAGAAGTGTTCTCCCTAAGCTGTGCACCGTTGCTACGGTTTCGTCGTTTCTAAGCACCACGTGATGATCGGGTGTGATGGATCCTTACGTTCACATACAACGGGTGTAAGACAGTTTTACACAGCGAAAACACTTAGGGTTAACTTGACGAGCCTAGCATGTGCAGACATGGCCTCGGAACACGGAGACCGAAAGGTCGAACACGAGTCGTATGGAAGATACGATCAACATGAAGATGTTCACCGATGATGACTAGTCCGTCTCACGTGATGATCGGACACGGGCTAGTCGACTCGGATCGTGTAACACTTAGATGACTAGAGGGATGTCTAATCTAAGTGGGAGTTCATAATTTGATTAGAACTTTATTATCATGAACTTAGTCTAAAACCTTTGCAAATATGTCTTGTAGATCAATGGCCAGCGCTAATGTCAACATGAACTTCAACGCGTTCCTAGAAAACCAAGCTGAAAGATGATGGCAGCAACTATACGGATCGGGTCCGGAACACGAGATCATCCTCATTGCTGCCGAAAGCAATATGTCCTAGAAGGACCGCTAGGTGACGCTCCGTCCCGAAGAACCAAGGCGTTATGAGCGCTTGGCAATCTCGTCTTGATGATTACTCCCTCGTTCGGTGCGGCATGCTTTCTGACTTAGAACCGGGGCTCCAAAAGCGTTTTGAGCATCACGGAGCATATGAGATGTTGAAGAGCTGAAACTAGTTTTCCAAGCTCATGCCCGGTCGAGAGATATGATGTCTCCGACAAGTTCTACAGATTGTAAGATGGAGGAGAACAGTTACGTCGGTGAACACATCTCGAAGATGTCAGGTTGCACAACCGTATGACCCGGTGAACATTAACCTCCCAGATGAGGCGGTCATTGACAGAATCCTCGATCGCTCCCACCAAGCTACAAGAGCTTTGTGATGAACTACAACATGCGGGGATGGTAAAGACCATTCTGAAGTGTTCTCGATCTTTGAAGTCAGCAGAGGCTGAAATCAGAAAGAACATCAAGTGTTGATGGTCAATAAGACCACTAAGTTCAAGAAGGGCAAGGGTAAGAAGAACTTCAAGAAGGACGGCAAAGATGTTGCCGCACCCGTAAGCTTGTTGCGGGAAGAAGTCAAAGAATGGACCCAAGCACGAGGCTGAGTGCTTTTATTGCAAGGGAAGGGTCCTCGAAGCGGAACTGCCCCAAATACTTAGCGGATAAGAAGGCCGCAACACCAAAGGTATATTTGATATACATGTAATTGATGTGTACCTTACTAGTACTCGTAGTAACTCCCGGTATTTGATACGGTGCCGTTGCTCATATTTGTAACTCACAGCAGGAGCTGCGGAATAAACGGAGACTGGCGAAGGGCGAGGTGATGATCTTGCGTCGGGAATGGTTCGAGTCGATGTGATCGCCGTCGACACGCCGCCTCTACATTTACCCACGGGATTAGTTTTGAACCTTAATAATTGTTATTTAGTGCCATGTTTGAGCATGAACATTGTATCCGGATCTCGTTTAATCTGAGATGGCTACTCATTTAAGTCTGAGAATAATGGTTGTTCGATTTATATGAGAGATATGTTTTATGGTCATGCTCCGATGGTCAATGGTTTATTCTTGATGAATCTCGAGCGTAATATTACACATGTTCATAGTGTGGATGCCAAAAGATGTAAAGTTGATAACGATAGTCCCACATACTTGTGGCATCGCCGCCTTGGTCACATTGGTGTCAAGCGCATGAAGAAGCTCCATCTTGATGGACTTTTAGAGTCTCTTGATTATGAATCGTTTGACACATGCGAACCTTGCCTCTTGGGCAAAATGACCAAGACTCCGTTCTCGGAACAATGGGCGAGCAACCAACTTGTTGGAAATCATACATACCGATGTGTGCGGTCCAATGGCGTTGAGGCTCATGGAGGATATCGTTATGTTCTCACTCTCGATGACTTAAGTAGATATGGGTATGTCTACTTAATGAAACACAAGTCTGAGACCTTTGAAAAGTTCAAGGAATTTCAGAGTGAGGTAGAGAATCAACGTGACCAAAAGATAAAATTCTTACGATCGATCGTGGAGGAGAATACTTAAGTCACGAATTTGGTACACACTTAAGGAAATGTCGAATCGTTTCACAACTCACGCCGCTGGAACACCTCAAATAAACGGTGTGTCCGAACGTCGTGTCGCACTCTATTGGATATGGTGCGGTCTATGATGTCTCTTACCGATTTACGCTATCATTTTGGGGATCGCTCTAGAGACAGCTACATTCACTTTAAATAGGGCACCGTCTAAATCCGTTGAGACGACACCGTATGAATTATGGTTTGGGAAGAAACCTAAGCTGTCGTTTCTAAAAGTTTGGGGATGCGATGCTTATGTCAAGAAACTTCAACCTGAAAAGCTCGAACCCAAGTCGGAAAAATGCGTATTCATAGGATACCCTAAGGAAGCTGTCGGGTATACCTTCTACTTAAGATCCGAAGGCAAGGTCTTTGTTGCTAAGAACGGATGCTTTACGGAGAAAGAGTTTCTCTCGAAAGAAGTAAGTGGGAGGAAAGTAGAACTTCGATGAAGTACTACCTCTCGAGCGGGAAAGTGGTGCAGCACAGAAACCGTTCTGTGATGCCCACACCAAGCGAAGAGGAAAACAATGATGATGATCAAGGTACTTGGATCAAGTTACTCTTGAACTTGAAGGTCCACGAGGACACGTTCCGCACTGCAGTGGTGCGGCAACCTGTCATGGAAATCATGTTGCTAGACAACAATGAACCTTGAACTATGAAGAAGCAATGGCGGGCCCGATTCCAACAAATGGCTTGGAGCCATGAAATCCGAGATAGAATCCATGTATGAAAACAAAGTATGGACTTTGACAGACTTGCCGATGATCGGCGGCGATAGAAAACAAATGGATTTTTAAGAAGAAGGCGGACGCGGATGGTAATGTTACCATCTATAAAGCTCGACTTGTCGCTAAGGGTTATCGACAAGTTCAAGGGATTGACTACTGACGAGACATTCTCTCCGTGGCGAAGCTTAAGTCCGTCCAAATCATGTTAGCAATTGCCGCATACTATGATTATGAGATATGGCAGATGGACGTCAAAGCGGCATTCCTTAACGGACATCTTAAGGAAGAGCTGTATATGATGCAGCGGAAGGTTTTGTCGATCCTCGTAAGCGCTAACAAAGTATGCAAGCTCCAGCGATCCATTTATGGACTGGTGCAAGCATCTCGGAGTTGGAACATTCGCTTTGATGAGATGATCAAAGCGTTTGGGTTTATCTTGAGACTTATGGAGAAGCCTGCGTTTACAAGAAAGTGAGTGGGAGCTCTGTAGCATTTCTCCTATTATATGTAGATGACATACTCTTGATGGGAAATGATACAAAACTTCTGGACAGCATTAAGGCTTACTTGAACAAGAATTTTTCAATGAAGGACCTTGGAGAAGCTGCTTATATATTAGGCATCAAGATCTATAGAGATAGATCGAGACGCCTCATAGGTCTTTCACAAAGCACATACCTTGATAAGATTTTGAAAGAGGTTCAAAATGGATCAGTCCAAGAAGGGGTTCTTGCCTATGTTACAAGGTGTGAGATTGAGCTCGGCTCAGTCACCGACCACGGCAAAAGATAAAGAAGAGATGAGTGTCATCCCCTATGCTTCAGCCATAGGATCTATTATGTATGCCATCTGTGTACTGGACCGATGTAAACCTTGCCGTAAGTTTGGTTGCAAGATACCAAAGTAATCCGGCAAGGAACACCGGACAGCGGTCAAGAATATCTGAAGTACCGAAAAGGACAAAGGACATGTTTCGTTTATGGAGGAGACGAAGAGCTCGTCGTAAAGGGTTACGTCGGCGCTAGCCCGACTCAGATCTGGATGACTCTAAGTCACAAACCGGATCGTGTATATGTTGAATGGTGGAGCGATGGTGGTGCGGCTGCAAGCGAAGCGTCGTGGCGGGATCTACATGTGAAGCGGAGTACATGGCAGCCTCGGAGGCAGCGCATGAAGCGATTTGGATGAAGGAGTTCATCACCGACCTAGGAGTCATACCCAATGCGTCGGGCCGATCAAACTCTTCTGTGATAACTTTGGAGCTATTGCCCTTGCCAAGGAGCCAGGTTTCACAAGAAGACCGAGCACATCAAGCGTCGTTTCAATTCCATCCGTGAAAATGTTCAAGATGGAGACATAGAGATTTGCAAAGTGCACACGGATCTGAATGTCGCAGATCCGTTGACTAAACCTCTCTCGCGTGCAAAACATGATCAACACCAGAACTCTATGGGTGTTCGATTCATCACAATGTAACTAGATTGGTGACTCTAGTGCAAGTGGGAGACTGTTGGAAATATGCCTAGAGGCAATAATAAAAGTATTATTATATTTCAATGTTCATGATAATTGTCTTTTGTTCATGCTATAACTGTATTATCCGGAAATCGTAATACACGTGTGAACACTTAGACCACAAATGTCCCTAGTGAGCCTCTAGTTGACTAGCTCGTTGTGATCAACAGATAGTCATGGTTTCCTGACTATGGACATTGGATGTCGTTGATAACGGGATCACATCATTAGGAGAATGATGTGATGGACAAGACCCAATCATAAGCATAGCATAAAAGATCGTGTAGTTCGTTTGCTAGAAGCTTTGCCAATGTCAAGTATCTCTTCCTTCGACCATGAGATCGTGTAACTCCCGGTTACCGTAGGAGTGCCTTGGGTGTATCAAGCGTCACTGGCGAAGCGGGTGACTATAAAGGTGCATTACAGGTATCTCCGAAAGTATCTCATTGGGTTGACATGGATCGAGGCGGGATTTGTCACTCCGTATGACGGAGAAGTATCTCTGGGCCCACTCGGTAATGCATCTTCATAATGAGCTCAAGTTGACCAAGGTGTTGCCACGGGATCATGCATTCTGAGACGAGTAAAGTGACTTGCTTGGTAACGAGACTGAACAAGGTATTGGGATACCGACGATCGAGTCTCGGGCAAATAACGTACCGATTGACAAAGGAATTGCATACTGTGGTTTGATCGAATCCTCGACATCGTGGTTCAACCGATGAAATCATCGAGGAGCATGTGGGAGCCAACATGGTTATCGGACCCGCTGTTGGTTATTGCCCGAGAGTCGTCTCGGTCATGTCTGCGTGTCTCCGAACCCGTAGGGTCTACACATAAGGTTCGGTGGCGCTAGGGTTAGTAGGAAGTCAAGTATGTGACTACGAATGTTGTTCGAGTCCGGATGAGATCCCGGACGTCACGAGGAGTTCGGAAGGGTCCGGAGGTAAAGAATAATATATAGGAAGTGGTGTTTCGCCATCGGGAAAGTTTGGGGTCTCCCAGAAATCTGGGACCACCGGAAGGGTCCGGGTCCACCGGTGGGGCCGCCTATCCGGAGGGCCCCATGGGCCAAAGGGGAAGGAACCAGCCCACAGGGGCTGGTGCGCCCCTAGGCCCACCCCTCGCGCCTAGGGTTGAAACCCTAGGGGTGAAGCGCCCCCGGCTTGGGGGCACTCCACCCCTTGGCCGCCCCACGGAGATTGGATCTCCGGGGCCGCCACCCAGGGGGCCTATATAAAGGGGAGGAAGGGGCTGCTGTACCCATCTCCAAGGCGCAGCCCTCCCTCCCAACACTTCTCCTCCTCCGTAAGAGCTCGTGAAGCCTCGCCGAGATCTTGCTTCTCCACCATCACCACGCCGTCGTCTTGCCGGTGGAGCTGTCTTCCTCAACCTCTCCTTCCCCTTGCTGGATCAAGAAGGAGGAGGCGTCGCTCGTCCCGCACGTGTGTTGAGCAGCGGAGTTGCTGTCCGTTCAGCACTTGGACATCGGTGATCTGAATCACGTTCGAGTACGACTCCATCATCACCTTGCAAGCTTCCGCGCACGATCTACAAGTGGTATGTAGATGCAATCTCTCTCCCGTTACTCGTTGCTTAGATGAACTCATAGATGGATCTTGGTGAAACCGTAGGAAAAATTTTAATTTTCTGCAACGTTCCCCAACAACCGTTTCGTTGTAACTGTAGCGTTTCTTCCATACTGTAGTTGTCATCCATTTGCCGGCTCAGCTGCTATAAAGCTGGCGGCCCCTGGTCTGTAATGGCTATGCGAATATTCTGAGAATTCTCTCTTGATACAATCATACCTATTACAGTAATACAAACCCTGGTGGGGCTACTTTCCCCTTTCTTCTCCCATGAGTTCCGCTGCAATTCTTTCGATTGGGAGCACTGAATCCCCTTGGGCGTGACAATTGGCATCTAGAGCGTAGGTTTTCCTCGGCGGCGCGACAGATCGGAGCTGCGAAGGTGAATTCCCACCCTTCCCTCCCTTTCTCGTCGGCAGCAGTAGAGTTGGCGGCGTTGGCGGCGGAGTAGGCGGCGCAGGCGGCGGTAGACCTATTCCACGGCAGCGTGTTGAGCCCGACTGGTTACGTGAGCACAACGCTCACTCAGTAAAATCCCAAGTTGTGCGACGTGTGGTGCTATTTCTGGGGCGATTGCATCGGCGGTGTCAGGGTGCGTGTTCAGATCCGGTTCCCGGCCAGTCCTGGTGGTCAAATTCCCTTCTGAACAACTCCAACAAGATGGGGCGCGGCAAGGCCAGTTTGGACGAAGCTGAAGTTGCGGAACTCTTGGCCATGAAGGGCGAATTTCTGCAACACCGGGACGAAACCGCAGAGTTGCGGGGCGAAGTCGATGACCTGCGCAAGGACATGCACGGCATCAGCCTCAAACAGGATACCATGGTTTCGGTCATGGATGGGGTTCAGAAAGCCGTCTCCTCTCTGAATACACAGCTCGCGGCAATGGCAGATGTACTCAAGTCCATGACAATTGCAGAAACATCAACGTCGACACAACCTAGCCAACCAGCGACTGAACAACAACTTCCCAATAAGGAAACAAGTGCACCAGAGGACAGACCACTCACTGAAGAACTGCGTAAACGATTGGTACTTGAGCAGGCCAAAACCCGTCAGGTTGCTGCCCAAATCCCTTCCAATCTGGCACCAATTCAGGTCCCTAGGCCCTCTGTTCCTCCAGGTTTTCGTACTGCTGCTGTTCTGGATGTTCCGTCAGGCAATGCCACACCCACAGCGGCTTACAAAACTGCTCGAACGCCAAGTTTCAATAATTTTCAGCCACCTGGTGTGCGACAAAGTTGGGATGAATTTCCTAAACAGTATGAGCAAGAAATGAGAACCCAGTTTCTCAGGAGCATCACCAAGGGGCCTCGCATGGATTTCCCACGTTTTGATGGTGAAAACCTAGCCGGATGGATTCGTCAGTGCGACAAATATTTCTAGATGGTAGGGGCACCTACGGAGTACAAAGTCAGCCTTGCTCAATTATATATGGTGGGAAAAGTAGATGTATGGCTGCGTCGCTTGGGCATACTAAAGAAGCAGTTAACTTGGTCCCAGTTCTGTGAAGAAATACTTCATAGATTTTCCTCAGCAAGTTCATATGATCTCACAGAGAAATTTACCAACCTGAAACAGAACACACTCACAGTGTCTGAGTACAGAGATCAATTCGAAGAACTTATGGCAGAGGTGCAAGTAGAAAATCCAATAATGGATGAGGGTTGGTTTATTAGATGCTATGTTAATGGACTGAGGTCTCACATCAATATCCAAGTGCGCCCACTTAGACCAAGTTCACTCACTGAAGCCTACTGGTTAGTAGTGGATCTAGAAAAAGGTGCACCTGAGAAGAAGTCGTACAACTCATTTTCAGGAACGGGCAAAAATTCAGGCAACTATCAGAAAACATATACTACTACTCCTGAAAAAGCAACTGAATCCAAGCAACAGGTTGTAAACCAAAGGGCCAGAGAACCTGGCAAATGCTGGAGATGTGGGGATGTGTGGTTTCATGGACACTAATGCAAACTTGCTCCTGTTCTCAATGTACTAACATGTGAAGAACCTACTGAACACCAAACTGAACAAGAAGTGTTGGAGGAAAACGAATTAGAGGAGCAACCACAGACCAAAGAAAAATGCATGACCATATCTGCTCAGGCCATGCAGTCAGACAATGCCAATACCATTTCCATCTTAGTGCAGATTGGGGGTAAACAAGGCATTGCATTAATAGACTCAGGCAGTAATTCCACTTTCATCAGTCTTAAGTTTGCTCTGACTACCAGTTGCACCATACTCAAGGACATCTCCAGGGCTGTAACTGTTGCAGGAGGGGGCACTCTGTGGTCTGGTGGTTTTGTATCCACCACCACTTTTATGGCAGGCAATACCAAGTTTGAATAGCAGTTCAGAGTTCTTGACCTACCTGGTCATGATATGGTACTTGGCAGCGATTGGATGGACAGTCACAGTCCAGTTTCTTTCCATTACAACCCCAAACAAATAACAGTAATGCAGAACAAGCTTACCCCTGTCACTATCAAAGCCTTTGACACCATAGCACAAGCCACACCAATTGAAGCTGCTGAAGTGGATAAGCTCATGGCAGCAGGAGCCCCTGGCTTTGTCCTGCACCTCATAAGAGACACCACAATGAAAAAGCCTGACAATCATACAATTCCCCCACATGTGGAAGAAGTAATACAGAAATTTCCTGAAGTTTTCCAGGAGCCCAAGGGCCTTCCTCCCAAGAGATCACATGATCATAAAATCCCATTGAAGGAACAGGCCAAACCACCTAATTCTAGGCCTTACAGAGTGCCACATATGCAAAAGAATGAGTTGGAAAGACAAATTGATGGTATGCTCAGAGACAAGATCATAAGAGCTAGTGAAAGTCCCTACTCCTCCCCAGCAATTCTAGTAATGAAAAAAGACGGTACTTGGAGAATGTGCATTGACTATAGGAAATTGAATGCTGTCACTGTCAAAAATAAATTTCCAATTCTTGCCATTGAGGATTTACTTGATGAACTACATGGAGCAACTTACTTCACCAAGTTAGACTTAAGATCTGGTTATCATCAAGTCAGAATGAGTGACGAAGATATCCCAAAAACAGCCTTCAGAACCTACTTTGGCCACTATGAATTTCTAGTAATGCCTTTTGGCCATGCTAATGCACCTGGGACATTTCAAGCACTGATGAACAACATCTTTGGACCTTATCTCAGAAAGTTTGTGTTAGTTTTTTTGATGACATCTTAATTTTGAGCAAGTCATTGGCTGAACACATTGCTCACTTACAAATAGTGTTGCAACTGCTCAAAGAACACCAGCTCTTTGCAAAAATGTCAAAATGTGTATTTGGAGTTCAACAGGTGGAGTACTTGGGCCACATCATCACTGGAGAAGGTGTCTCCACTGATCCATCCAAAGTGGCAGCAGTTGCTGATTGGCCACTTCCCACTACACCAACACAACTCAGAGGGTTTTGGGGCTTATGTGGCTACTATAGAAGATTTGTCAAAATTTTTGGTACAATTGCAAGGCCATTGCATGATGTACTCAGAAAAGACAATTTCCAGTGGACACCAACACAAACACAAGCCTTTCAAGATTTAAAACAGGCAATGATCAGTGCCCCAGTGCTGGCAATCCTAAATTTCTCTGAACCTTTCACCTTGGAAACAGATGCTTCTGGAGCTGGACTAGGAGCAGTAATAATGCAACAAGGCAGACCCTTAGCTTCTTACAGCTCAACTCTTGGCCCTACCAATGTTGCTCTGTCAACATATGAGAAAGAGGCCCTAGCAATCATTGCTGCTCTCAAATGATGGAGACACTATTTCTTGGGGAATGACCTCATCATCAAGACAGATCACCAGAGTTTGCAATACATGACTGACCAGAAAGTCACCACTGGGATCCAACACAAGTTAATGCTGAAGCTGTTGGAGTTCAACTTCACAATACAATACAAGAAAGGCAAAGAAAATATTGTTGCTGATGCTCTCTCCAGAAAAATTGCCTTATGGCCATGTCAATGGTGACTCCCCAATGGATATTAGCTGTGGAAGAATCATACACAAATGACAGCACTTGCCAAGCACTCTTGGAGAAATTACTGTTGGCTCCTGATCATTCCATCCATCAGAACACTTTGCACTCTGGAATAATAAGGCACAAAGGGAAAAATTATGTGGGCAACAACCAAGCACTCAGGACAAAGTTGCTCACTGCACTCCATTCCTCTGCCCTAGGTGGTCACTCAGGTATGAAAGCAACATACCAGCGCATCAAACAAATCTTTTACTGGCCAGGTCTCAAACAAGAGGTGGATCAATTTGCAGCTGCATGTCCTGTTTGTTAGAAAAACAAAGGGGAAAACTGCTCTTATCCTGGATACCTTGACCCACTACAACTACCTAACATGGTTTGGACTCACTTGAGCATGGACTTGATCGAGGGCTTACCAACATCCAATGGGAAAGATGTGATCATGGTTGTAGTCGACAAACTTTCCAAGTTTGCACACTTTATGCCCCTCTCACATCCTTTCACAGTCCAAACAGTGGCACAAGCATTCATTAACAATGTGCTGAAGCTGCATGGGCCTCCCCTGGCCATATTATCAGATCGGGACCGCATATTCACCAGCCAGATGTGGCAAGACATATTCAAGGGGATGGGAACAGAGTTACATTACAGCTCTGCTTATCATCCAGAGTCTGACGGCCAAACTGAACGCGTCAATCAGTGCATAGAAAACTACCTGCGTTGCTTAACATCCACCAAACCCAAACCGTGGGCAAAACACCTGTCTATGGCCGAGTACTGGTATAACACCTCTTACCACTCTTCTCTCAAAAAGACACCTTTTGAAGCTGCTTACGGATTTCCTCCTCCAAACATATGTGAAAATATCCTACCAGACAACATGACGGATGATGCTCTTCAGTTCTTCACTGACAGAGATGCATTGCTCCAACATCTGAAGAACAACCTGTCTGCTGCTCAAGCCCGTATGAAGAAGTATGCTGATCGCAAGCGTACTGAAAGAATCCTGGAAGTAGGTGACATGGTTTACCTAAAGATGCAGCCATATCGACTCAATGCATTCGGCTTGTGCACGCACATCAAACTACAGAGCAAATACTATGGCCCTTTTCGCATCATGGCCAAAGTGGGGCGTGTGGCTTACAAACCGCTCCTGCCGGACAGTACCAACATCCACCCAGTCTTCCATGTGAGCCAACTGAAGAAACATGTGGGACCGAAAGCAGTTCCTTGTACTGATTTGCCACTGGTACGCGCGGATGGGATGATCCAGACCGAACCTGTCATGGTCCTGGAAACACGTCAGGTACCACGCAACAACTTGCCAGTGGTTCAATGGCTGGTACAGTGGGAAAATTTGCCACCTGACGAAGCTTCTTGGGAAGACGCGGCCTTCATGAAGAAAACATTTCCTCCATTCTTCAAGGCAACCATCGACCGCTGGTTCAACCGCTAATCTCCTTGAGGACAAGTTCGTTTTCAGCAGGGGGTATTGTCAGGCCAGCACCTTTAGTTACAAGTGTCAAGCATCTTCAGTTAACGGACGGCCATGATCCAAGTCATCCAACGGCTTGCGCGGCTCGCCGTAGCACTGTACCGTTTCGTTGTAACTGTAGCGTTTCTTCCGTACTGTAGCTTTCATCCATTTGACGGCTCAGCTGCTATAAAGCTGGTGGCCCCTGGTCTGTAATGGCTATGCGAATATTCTGAGAATTCTCTCTTGATACAATCATACCTATTACAGTAATACAAACCCTAGCGGGGCTACTTTCCCCTTTCTTCTCCCATGAGATCCGCTGCAATTCTTTTGATTGGGAGCACTGAATCCCCTTAGGGCATGACATTCGGGCGAGCAGCATCTGCAAGGGGAGCCCCATGATCGCCCCCACCAGCTTCTAGGGTCACCTTGGGCACCTCCGGCACGGTCTCCACTTTGGTCACCTGCGTCCACATCGCAGGACTCGTAGCTGATCTACTCCTTCGATCTGGCGGCTTGCTTCGGTCCGGCGGAATTCGTTCCTTTCTGTCAGATCCTTCCTTAGCCCTAGTCTCCCTCCTAACGATCGTGGCCGTGCCCCGATTCTTGAAGACAGGGTTAGAATCAGAATCGTGCCCGAGATCCCCTTGACATACGAGTTCTGGACTCCCTTTCGTTTCACCACCAAATCGATCCATAGCGTGGTCGCCCATGACACCGAGTCCCAACGACAAACGAGCGGACGAGGCCGCAACCGGTCCATAGTGCCTCCGGGGAGCGCACATGGAAACAACGTCGGCAAGGCCGACCTTTGGTGGCGGCGGCGCGGCGGTCGCCCCGGAGTCGCCAAACCCTAAGCACTGGACGCCCATGTTCCGGACTTGGTAGATATTTTCACCTCCTGCACGTATAAATCAGTTGACAATGCGAGTCCCTCATTGAAGGCCAAAGCTTCGAGGATCTCTTATTCGACTTGTCCCCGTACCACAACTACCGAAGCTCCCCAAAAGAGGCCGTCCTTGTTTCGACATGTCGCTGCGTACACTCCTTTTTTTCCATTCCTTGCTGCTGCTGCATCTACCTACCATTACTTTCACATGGCCTTCTCTATGTTTCTTCCAGGTTCTCCTCTTCCGTCCCATAGTATAGCTTAAGTGGCTACACTGGCCGTGGTGTTTGGTGTCACCTTTTGGGGTAGAAGAAGCAGGTCTTCAAGATATCGCTCAACAAAACTGAAAGTTGATAATGGCGAATGAAACTCGTGTTCATGAATAGCTTTTCCACGAGCCCACCAAATTGACCACAGCGTCACGAGTATTCTCACAAACTCGTCTTCTCTTGTTGTTTCCATCAGCTCCATCAGCCATAAGCGAGCATCATCGTTTCTGCATGTGATCAAGTATTCAACGAGTTGGTCATCCATGAGAGCCCATACACATTTTGCCATGTTGCAGTCCACTAGAGCGTGCCGCCAAGAATCCTCCGCTCCGCCAAAATTTTGCTTGGCGATTGGCTAAGGAAAACGTTCCCAGCCGGGGCGCCGGCCCAAGATTGGGCCGGTCGCACGCCAGCCTTGCGATCCGTTTGTATCGTGCGTCGCACAGGCCAGGAGGGCAACCCCGCGAATCATTTTTTTCTTCTTTCGTACTTCTTCCTCATGATGCGGGGGCAGTTGCAACCGTTCTTGCTGCTGGGTGGTGCAGCGTGGTGCTCATCCCGCTCGTGCTGCTGGGCGTGCTCAGCGCGGAGACCGCGGACGGCGACGGGGAAGACGCCGCGATGTACTTCCATGCCCACGGCTGCCTGCACTGTGGCGGCCATGGCCGTCCATGTCCTCGTCTTCCTCCAGCGTGGCCGGGTGGTACGACTCGCGAGGCTGGGAACTACAATCAGCATGGCAATGGAGGCGAGATGCAACTAAGGCTCCAGAAATCTGGCACACCCCCTGGACAGAAGCTATAACTGTGGCTCGCAGTTGCTGCAATGGTCGGACACCGGCGAGCTTTTCCATGGTGGCCACCTCGCGGCGAGGAGGATGCTGCAACCGTTTGATGCGGAGCTACAACCGTGCCCGGTTTTTTGGAACCGCGATCGCGGCGGGTGCGGGTTCACCACGGCAAGTTAGACCGGGGCGGGTGTGTGCAACCATGAACCTGTTTTGTTGCAACCGTACTATGCGGAGTTGGAACCGGTGGTTGATTTTGCTTCAACGATTGAACCGGCGAGAAGAAGGGCTCCATGCGCTGCTGATTTTTTGCTTCGGGGATTGAACCGATGAGAAGAAAAAGAGCTCCACCGGCTGCGTTTTGCTGGAACCGGCAACTGAATTTGTTGGAACCAGCCACCACAATTACTCGAAGTCTCGAACCGGCGCCGGAAGTGCGACCGGAATGTTGCAACCCGCCGCGATAAAAGCTACAACCGGCGATGACTTTTGCGGCGACCGCAGCAGAGAATGCTACATCCGTCATGTGAAAAAGCTTCAACCAGGGCGTCCTACCAACAATGGTGAGTGGTGGCGATGGAAGCTGCGAGCAGGCCGTAGATGGGGATGACGACAGCCAGCAAAAGCTGGAACCGTGGTCCATTGAGCTGCAACTATGGCAGCGGAGCTGCATCTTGTGGCGTCTCGGGGCAGTTTTTGCTTCGACCGGGCGAGGAGCTGCATCTAGCCTTCTCTAGAGCAGCTTTTTCTTCGATCTGGATGAGGAGCTGCATCCAGCCTATGTCCCCATGAAGCGGCGGCGATCGCATGCGAACGGCAGCGAGTGGAGGCGCATAGTCCTTCGGGCGGCGGAGCTACGTTAGCGCTGGCATCTATTTTTTCCTCGCCGTGGCATAAACAACCGGAGAGAGATAACCGAGTCAACATGCAATCCTGTGCGTCAGGGGTCAGCAGATCCAACGGATGCGAGGCGACCGGCCGAACCTAGCGCCATTGGCTAAGAACTCTGTCCCTACAGAATCCGTTCGACACAATCGCAATATGGCTGATTTTGCTTCAAATTGTCAAGCGGTCGTATAGACAGGGCGAGCGAGCGAGCGACCGGGCCGGTCCACCTGTAGTACATAGAAGGTCTCGGTTTTAGGAATCTTCTAGATGTTTCCCAATGGTTTTTATCGGTTTTGGGAACCTTCTACAAGGTTCCAGGACCGGTCATTCTATTTTCCTTTTTACTTTTCTATTTTTCTCCCTGTTTCCTTTTTTTGTTCCTGTTTCCTATTTCTTTTTCGTTTTTCTGTTTTCTTTTTCTTTTTGTTTTTTTCCTGTTTCTTTTGTTAGACATTTTCAAAAATTTGTTCCAAATTTCAAAAATGTTCACATGTTCAAAATTTTGTTCAGAATTTTCAAAAAATGTTCGTGTTTCAACAATGTCCAGGAACCTGAAAAAATGTTCTTGATTTCTAAATTTGTTCACAATTTTGGAAATTGTTCATGTTAAAAATTTGTTCTTGTTTTCAGAATTTTGTTCATGATTTCAAAATATGTTCGTGTTTGAAAAAATGTTCAGGGATTTCAAAAAATATTCTTGATTTCTAAATTTGTTCACAATTTCAGAAATTTTTCAAGTTTTAAATATTTTTCTTGTTTTCAAAATTTTGTTCATGATTTCAAAATATGTACGTGTTTGAAAAAAATGATTAGGGATTTCAAAAACAATTCTAATTTTCAACATTTGTTCATGATTCCATAAAACAATTTGTATTGCAAAAATGTTTACGAATTTCAGAATAATTTTTTGTTATCAAAATTTAAGAAAAGTATTGTTTTTTCAGAAAAAAAAAGGATTTGCAAAAAATATTCCTGTTTTCAACATTTTGTTTGCAATTTCAAAAAAGTCCCCATGTTTTAAAATTAACGTTTGAAAATTTCCAAAATATGTTCAAATT
Organism: Aegilops speltoides; assembly: GCA_021437245.1. NCBI lineage: Eukaryota > Viridiplantae > Streptophyta > Magnoliopsida > Poales > Poaceae > Aegilops > Aegilops speltoides. Next base: position 458,973,866 of record CM038146.1, on the reverse strand, counting down.
TTATTCTTCCTGTCCAAACATTCTTTAGAAATTTTCAAAATTTGACAAAATTTTAAATTTGGCTCCTGTAATTCAAAAGCTATTTTAAAAGTTCAAATTTTGTGCACATTTCCAAAATTGTGTTCGTCTTTTTTAAAATGTGTTCATCACAATTGAATAATTCGTACACTACGGCGCTAGAGTGAATATCGCGTTGTAGTTAAAATGTATTCGCGCTAATATCTTTCACCATCAGCCGTACGGTGTAGTGGCTGGCAGCACAGGTTTGGTAGAGCGACATTGTGAGTTCGATCCTACCAAGTAGCACCCGCGGTTCTTTTCACGATTTTTCTCCGGTGTATGGGCCAGCCCAGTCGGAGACGCTCCTATGCGTCTGGCTGACAGTTTGCCGCAGTTAGCGTCGTATAGGAGCTCCCGGTTGTCTTTCCGCGAATTTGGTGCTTATGGGCCATGCGCCCCCCGCGGGCATGGAGTTTAGGCCCGGCACGTGATTAAAAGGGCTGGGCCATCCTTTGGTCCGCCACAGAATAAGGTCGGTCTCAAAAGTACCGAAGCCCCCTCAAAAGGTCACTTAGGACAGAATAAGGCTGATCTCAAAAGTACTGGCGCGCTCTCACCCACCGCCACTTAGTGTGCTTTTCACTGGGCGCTCCTTCTGGATTTTGGTTTTTATTTTTCTATACGTGTTTTCGGCTTTGAGATGATTCCTTTTTCGGTTTTCCCTTGGGTTTTTCTTAGGTTTTAAACAAAAAAACAAAAAAACGTGAAAGAACGTGTTTTTTTCTCTTCCGCAAGAGGCACCGATTTACTTCTCATTGAGGCACAGATTTGCCTACGCGTTTCTAAAAGAGAAAAATGTGTTTTCTATTTTGCCGTTTCATGAGAGGGTCATATTTACTTCTCGTGCAGACACGGATTTGCTTACGCGAGAGCCATGGCCTGCCTCTTGCAAAAAGAAAAAAACGTGTTTTTTTGTTGCATGAGCGGCATAGATTTACTTCTCGTGGAGGCACGATTTGCTTACGGCAGAGGCATGGCCGTGCCTCTCTGAAAAAAGGAAAAAAAAAGTATTTTTTTTCTCCTTTCGAAAGAGGCACGAACTTACTTCTCGTGGAGACACGAATTTACTTCTCAAGGAAAAAAAGGTGAAGATCGCCGCCAATGCAGATGACGCCAAGATATTGACCTTGAATATCGACTCTTCGGATGCGATGCTAGAATTATTGTGCAATCTGTCCACTACAAGATGTTGGAGCGGCAGAAAGATGAGTTGGCGGCGACGGAAGATGATGACGCAGAGGCTGCCTACGCGGCAGCGAAGGCACCTCCTGGTTGGGGAGTAGCTTGCTAAGATTACTGATACGCAGGCCCGAAATGCACGGACTGCCGGACTGATTTTTTTTTGAATTCGGGCATGTAAAAACTAAGCATGTTTGCCTCTTTTTGTTGTGATTGGAGATGTGATCCGACGCGGATGTGATCCAGCGTGTTGTGTGGATCAGCGCACATTTGAATTTGAATTTGCTGGCGGATATATACATGCCACGGTTGAATAGCGGTTTCCCACATCCGTGTTCGTGGACTGGTTCCTCCTCCCTCGGTTCACGGACGTATGCGGAGGAAATTTAAAGGTTGCGGTCGAAAATGCCCTAACGTCGACCGAAGAATGTTTAGTTCGGCTGACCGGCGTGAAAGGTTGTGACCCCTGGCGAGAGAGATCTCAACCTTCTTCGTTCCATTTTATCATCTTCTCCTGCCGCTACAAGGCTGCGTCCATGCATGTGAGCTTGTGCGCGTCGGGTGGCAGTTAAAGCCGTTGCTGCTCCGTCCATGCATGTGACTGACTGCCTATGCGCGATGCAGCGACGACGTGATCGATCATGAGACCATACTCGCTTCTTGCTAGGCGGCTATTCCCTGTTCACTTATTCCTCGCATCACATGGAAGGAGATCAAGCTCGACCGCGACATATACAACATCACGTACGTACGTATATTATTGCTCCATGGCAGCAACTTCACCATGTTCAACGTCAGCATCATCTACGCTAGATTGGACGGCGCCCGCACTGGCGAAGTATCAGCGCTGTTTTTAACTAGGCCGTTTGAATGTCGTGTAGCCTGTCTATTTAAATGGAATCTCACCTGATCGTGCAGGCATATTTGGACGTGCAATGTCAGGACGCAGCCTCAAAAAAGAACACAAATATAGGGAGGGGGGCTGGTAATGGGATCATGCTTGGGCGACATGGAGGATGTCTTCTTGCGTTTCGCTTGGCATTTTTTATGGGGCGTCGACAAAACGAAACAGCTCGAAGCATTTCAGCGCACAAGAGATTTAAAGGTTTGGTACGCATATGCTATCTGCATTCTTTTTCTTTGACAGACGTGAATAATGACGCAGCAGGGCATGAGGCCATGAGGGATACAACTGCCGTAGTGTAAAAGACTATAGTACTCAACATCCATGTGCAGGCAGGTATGAGAATAAAATCACATTGGCAGTTTCGATCTATCCCTTATTAGACCAGCTTTGATCTATCCCTTTTTTCTTTGGGGGGAAGCTTTGGTCTATCCCTTAGCTAAGACCTAGTACTCTCCTCCTGATCCAATAAAGCAGCTACAGCCCGTAAGAAAAGGAATTGTATCCGAAGATTGCTCGACGATACAGGGGTTTGGAAGGAGGAGTTGGATGATATAAATAGTATAATTACGAGTTATTTCAAAGAGCTTTTTACATTCCAGGTGACCGTACCCGATATTAATGTTTTGAGTAAAGTCCAGAGGCGAGTTTCGGAAGCAATGAATACGACCCTGATGGCGCCATACACGGCCGAGGAGGTACGGAAGGCTCTCTTTTCCATTGGAGATTTCAAGGCACCAGGACCAGATGGCCTTCACGCGGTCTTTTATAAACGGTTCTGGTCTATGTTGGGTGACGACATGGTCATGGAAGTTCTGAATGTGATCAATTCCCGGGTTATGCCACAAGGGTGGAATGACACTACTATTGTCATGATCCCAAAAGTAAATTCCCCAGAGAAAGTTACTCAATTCAGACCGATCAGTTTATGCAATGTGGTATACAAGGTAATTTCTAAGATGATAGCTACAAGACTCAGGGTGTTACTCCCAGAGATCATTAGCCCTACCCAGAGTGCCTTTGTTCCTGGTCGACTCATTACGGATAATGTGCTAATAGCTTACGAGAGTTTACATGCAATAAAACAAAAAAAGGTGGGCAAAGATGGTTGGTGTGCGGTGAAACTTGATATGCATAAAGCCTATGACAGAGTTGAGTGGGTTTTCTTGGAAGCAATGTTGTTGAAGCTGGGATTCCATGAGGACTGGGTTAAGATGATAATGTTGTGTGTTTCTTCTGTTGAATATAAGGTGAGATATAACTCAGTGGAGACGGAATATTTCAAACCCTCCAGAGGTCTCGACAGGGTGACCCACTCTCCCCGTGTCTGTTTCTCACGTATACGGAGGGTTTGACAGCCCTACTTTCTCATGCGGAACAGTGGAGACTTAATGGGGTCAAAGTGCAGAGAGATGCACTGCGGTAACAAATCTACTCTTTCTTCGATGATTCATTAATTTTGATGAAAGCTAATATTCAGAATTCAATGTGCTTGAGATCAATTCTGGATTTATATTGTCTTTGCATCCGAGCAACTTGTTAGTGTTGACAAATCAAGTATCTTTTTTAGCCCCAGCACCGAGGTAAATATGAAGGCTCAGATTTGCTCTTGTCTGAATATCATGACCGAGGCCTTAAATGACAAGTATCTGGGATTGCCTGCTACTCTTGGACTTGATAAAAGTGACAGTTTTCAATATTTAATAGATCGGTTAATTATGAAGCTTACGGGGTGGAAGGAGAAGTGCCTCTCTTGAGGGGAATGAAGTTCTTATTAAGTCATTGCTCAAGCAATACCAACTTATGCGATGTCGGTCTTTCAAATTCCTAAGAAAATTTGTAAAGGAATCACAGATGCGATATCTCATTTTTGGTGGGGTGATGACGCAACTCATAAGAGGATGCACTGGTTTGCATGGTGGAAGATGTGTATTCCCAAGAAAGAAGGGGGTATGGGCTTCAGAGATATTCACTGCTTTAATCTTGCACTTCTGGCAAAACAGGCATGGCGCCTTATTAACAACCCGGACTCTTTGTGTGCGTTGATCCTTAAGGTGAAATATTTTCCTGATGGAGATCTCATGAATGCAACTTTAAAAAAGAAGGCTTCATATACATGGCGGAGTATTATGGCTGGAGTTGATACGCTCAGACATGGGTATATTTGGAGAGTTGGAGATGGTGAGAAAATTAGCATATGGGACGATCCCTGGATACCTCATAGCCCAACAAGAAAGGTGATTTCACCAAGGGGTAACAATCTTCTTTCTAAAGTTTCTGACCTCATTGATCCAGTGACAGGGAGTTGGGATGAGCAGCTGGTTAACCAAACGTTCTGGCAAGTGGATGTTCGAAGGATTTTGGCCATTCCACTACCATTACATGAGATGACAGATTTCCTGGCATGGAACATGACAAAGTCAGGGACTTTCACGGTGCGATCTGCATACCATACAGAATGGGAATTTCAATTTGGGCACAAGTTGGAATCAACGGTGGAGCTTCAAACCCATCTTATACATGGGACTCGGTATGGAACTTAGTCTGCCCTTGACAAAGATAAAAATATTTATGTGGCGTGCGCCCAGTGCTATTCACTGTCGATCTATCTGGCTAATAAGCACTTGAAAAAAATCAAAGTTGCCCAGCCTGTAACGGGGCCTGATGACATAAGACATATGTTGTTTGAATGCAAATTGGCAATGGGCGTGTGGAAGATGCTCGGTCTTGAGCTTGTTATCAAACAGTAATCGAAAGTTGACAAAGGCGGTGAGCTTGTGTTGGCACATCTTACGTGCCTTCGAACAACAAATCCAAGTGTTGGGCTTGCGAAGTTCGAGAAACGATGGCAACGACGGCTTGGTATTTGTGGTATGAAAGGCAAAAATTGACACATGACGAAGAAACTCAAAGCGCATATCAAATCAATATGTCAGTGAGAGGCTTAGTAGCAAATTATACCATCTCTTACAGCCCAAAGGCTCACGTCCGTTCAGATGCTTGGTTAAAACCAAAGTATGGTTACATGAAATTAAATGTTGATGCGGGATTTGATAGTGACACACTCGCAGCAACATTTGGAGCAGTTATCCGGGACCATAGGGGGAAATTTATAGCGGCTGCTAATGAAAAGATGGACATTTGCTTCGACTCGTTCACAGCAGAAGCAATTGCAGTGAGGTTTGGTTTGAATCTTGCTAACACCGTCGGATGTAGTAAGATTGAAGCGAATTCGGATAGCATGGAGGTGGTGAATGCGTTGAGCCAAGGCTACTCTTCTTCAGTCGCTTCATCCATTATAGACGACTGTTATTTCATGTCATTAGGTTTTTCCCATGCCATTTATGATCATTGTAATAGGGAACGTAATCGAGTAGCTCATGAACTAGCAAGGTTAGCTAGGTTTTCTTCTTCGAGGGTTTGGATGGATAACGCCCCTGATGAGGTTATCCCTTTACTTGTAAACGATGCTACTTTACTTATGAATGAATAAAGGAGAAGAAGTTTATAAAAAAAAACTAAGACCTAGTACTCCCTGCATCCCAAAATAAGTGTCTTGAGCTTAGTATAAATTTGTACTAGAGCTAGTACAAAATTGAGACACTTATTTTGGGACGGAGGGAGTACTAGTTAGCACACACTGTAAGCAAATAAGCTCTTGGAAAGCGAGGGGTGAGTGTTCACGGCTGCCTGAAAACGAGGGGCAGTGTTCATAGGGTGAATAGCGAAAAATATTAGAGAGGAAATGAGGGGCCACAGGGCGTGACCTAAGAAGGTCTGGCAGTGTCCTATTTGGATCCCGGCAAATTTGAAACGTAGAATAGCGAAAACACATGATTGACATGCCCTTTATCTTGAATTCCTATAGGATTTCAAAACACATCAATTTTCTAAGAGGTGTCTCGCAAGAATACATAGATTTAGAGGGTGCTTGTATACGTTTTAGTCCCATGACTAAAAGTATTGGGACTAAAACTTGTTAGCCTCACCCATACTTGGATCCAAATATTAAAGAGACTAAAATCAAGTTAATGAGCATTTATTATCCTCCAAACCCTCCAATCCAGAACTCGCTTGTGTTAAAGGAGAGGAGTAAATGAGGAGAGAGATGACTAATCCATATTTTAGTAGGGAATCCCTGACCAAAAAATTTAGTCTCAAGACTAGTTTTAGCCCCTCTTTAGTCAGGGATGCTTGGAACTTTAGCCTCTTAAAGAGACTATTTTTAGTCAGACTAAAATAAGTTCTTTGGATCCAGGCACCCTCTTAGAGGTTTGAGGATACTAGTATAGAGAGACAGAGTCCAAGTATCTTGACCTTCTCAAAGAAAATTTAAGATAAAGCTAGAACATTATTGAGATACCTACGAAATAAAAGGCATATGAGTAGCTTCCATAGGAATATGGTGATCACAATCCTATGATCCAAAAGAATTCGCATTCGCCGAAAAAATTAATTCACAATGGTTGCCTGAAAACTTAGTTCACGCCTGTCAATCTGGAAGACAGGGGCGGCGTGGTCGATCGAGGCGCTCGCCAAGGGCTCGCTAGTATACCTCGCCCGAAACGGAGATGATGCGGCTGGTTATCACGTCGATGACAGAGTTGAGGAAGATGCTTCGCATACTCGGGTGATGCCTTTTTCGTCTTGACCCTGTCGAGATTAGACAATTCTTGAGCTCGATCTCGAGACGCGGCCAACAAGGAGGCCGTAGGCGAGAGCTCACCAAGACCTTGCCGTAGCGGGGAGGATGGCCGAAGGAGTAGGTGAGGAAGACGACTGAAGGAGGAAGATGAAGAAGAGTCGTTGGATTTGAATCCAACACCCGGAATTATTGGCAGGCAGATAAAAAATAGGTGGCCACATATTTCATGGAAAATGATTCTATGAATTGAAGTCGTCCTGAATTACCAGTATGATTTACAATGCTGAGACGGGGGAGGATGGACTGGAGGTAGGCATGCCTTTCCAGGGGGATCTGGAGGTTTTGGGAGAGGGGTTGGTCGTTTTGGTGCTGCGTATGGAATGGGCAGAGATTCAGAGGATGAAGACCCTAGATCTGAGAGGAACGGAGAGAATTTGATGTGGCAAGCTAAGGCAGGGAAGAAGGATGAAGGGGGAGAGATCGCAAGGATGGCCTGTGGTGATGCAGAAGGTGCTGTGCTGGGAAAAGACAGGAGCAAGAATCAGATATCTCAGCCAGATCAGCAGCAGCAGCAATTACTTTTGACTTCATTACTTTCTCAGCCAGTGCAAGGGATGAAGAACAATGAGAAGAACCAGATGGAAGGGATAGTTGGAAATCAAATTGGAAATTTGCTTGGGAAAGAGAGTCAAAGGAAAGAGGAAGGAGGACCTGATGGACAACAAAGAGTCGATAAGGAAACTGAACAGGGAGCTGGACTGGAAATGAAAAAGTAGGGAGGCAGAACAGCAGTTGGCAGCAAGGTTATGAGGAGAGCAAGAAAAAACTTTGATAGGTTTAGCAAACAGGTGTGTGGTAAATGTAAAGATCCTAGACATACCACCAAGGACTGCAAGGTGGGACATTGCTTGATCTGTGGCAGAGAGAACCATATTACTGGGGAGTGTAACTTATTGAAACAAGTTAAACCAGTCCCAAAATATGTAGGATATGCAGCTAAAGGCTTAGGAATTCTTCTGGTGCAGAGTTATAAGGATGTCCTGATTGCTGAACACACCAATCCTTTGGGGGGGTGATCATAAGAGAAGGGAGTATTAATGAGACTGAGCTGGTGAAAGCTTTGGGAGAAATGTTTGACTGGGGATGGCAATGGAGAGTGAGGAAATTTGGGAAGAATGGATACATGATGAGATTTCCCAATAAGGCAAAACTGGTGGAGTTGGCCAAGTTCAATGACTTCAACCTGTTGGGAACAGGGATGGTGATCAAAGTTCAACCCTGGTCTCTTGACCATCAGGCTGTTGGGAAGATGCATACAATTTGGATCAAGCTGGCCAAGGTGCGTGATTGTTTTAGGCATTTCTTAGGTATGTGTGAGGTTGCTGCTGCAGTTGGACCTGTCTTGGAGATTGATATGGATACTATAAATAAGGAGAAAATTAGAGCAAAGTGTGGGATCAGGGATGTGGATAAAATACCATCTCAAGTGGAGATCACTTCCCCTGATCTCCTTATATTCAGAATTGGGGTAGAAGCTGAGAAGATGGTGGAAATAGGCTGGTACAAGGAAGAGAAGAGAAATAATGATAGCAATAATATCTCAGAAGTGGGAGAGGAAGAGATGGAAAACATGAAGAGGACTAAGTTGGAAGACACTGAGCACAAAGGGGTTTCTCTGGGGTGCTTATCCCTGAAACAGAGTGAGGAGGTTGATGGAAGAATTGAAAGGATGAAATCTCATATGGAAGAAAGCATGATGCAATGGCAAAGTGAGATGACTTTGGAGAGAAGAAAATGGCAAAAAGAAAGTGAAATCATGCTCAGTAAAATAAAAACTTTGGAGGAATACAGAGTCAGGAATAATGCATTATGGGCAAAAAATGAGAATAGAATCAAAGAGTTGGAGAAGATTCAGACAGAGCTGCAGGAGGCAAGTAAAAAACAACAAGAAGAAATTCAGAAACTGGCACAAGAGGCTGCCAATAGAGAGGAATATGAAATAGAATTAGTAAATATGGACCTTGAAGATTATGAGAAAGAGACTCGGCAGAAAAAAGAAGAGACTGATTCTGGGAAATACAATGAGCCCACTGATTACAATGCTAGCCAAGAATCTATTGGGACTTTGGGGGAGAAAATGGCTGAGATACATGGGAGTGAGATCCTGGACAAGGAGGGGGAAGAAAAAGATGTTGAGATCAAGAGAAGTCTTAGAAATAAAGGGAAGGAGGACAAGAAAATTGAAGAAATGGCTAAAAGCAGAGCTGAGGAGAGGGACAATTATGGTAAGAATCCTGATCTGGTTATTGCTGATGCTTCTTTATTGCATATTAGTTATTTGGTGGGGATTGATTTGGGTTGCTCAATAGAGATGATTGATAAAAACATAGAAATCATTAATAATATGGAGATAGCTAGAAGAGAGCTATATTTTCAAAATATTAAAAGGGAATAGAGTGGTAAAACAGGACAAGAGTGTAAGGAGGGAGGAGATAATAAAAAGGATGTCCCAGCATATATTAATACTGGAGACATAACCTTAGAGGAATTATTTTCAGACTATGAACACTCTGATGTGGATATTGAGGATCAACAGATTAAGAAACCGAGAGGAATGCTCTCAGGGAGAAAAGGTGGTAAGAAAAGCTCACCAGCACTTGACTGTGTGAAGCAATCGGTTGGGATTGGGGTCCTCCGAAGAAGGAAAAAAGAAAGAAGGTTTAGTTGAGAGTTTTTTTTGTATTTGAATTAGGATAGAACTGTTGACAAAATGACAAGAGTTTTCTGGAATGTAAGGGGTATAGGACAGGACCACAAGAAAAGATACATTAGAGAAATGATTTTGGATCAGAAGCTAGACTTTATTGGACTCTCTGAGACCATAAAGCAAGACTTCACAAAGAATGAGCTTCACAATTTATGTGGAGGGAGAAATTTTCAATGGAGTTGGAACTCACCTAGAGGCATGTCAGGGGGGATCCTGGTGGGGATTAATAAAGATGTGTTTGATACTGAAACTATTGAAAAAGGACAATATTTTTTGAGAATGTTAGTATTTGATAAGAATATCAAAATGCACTGGAATTTGGTCACTATATAAGGGGATGCACAGAAGGAAGGGAAAGCTAGTTTTCTTGCTGAATTGGCAAGATTATACCATGATAATCCTCTGCCTTGCTTGGTTGGGGGAGATTTCAACATTATTAGGAATGGGAAGGAGAAGAACAAACCTATGCTTAATGAACAATGGTCCTTTATGTTTAATGCTATTATTGAACAAGCAGGGTTGAGGGAATTGCCTCTGAATGGAAGGAAATACACCTGGGATAATAATCAGGAGGACCCTACTTTTGAAAAAATTAGACGGGGTGTTGATGTGCCCAGCCTGGGAGGAAAAGTATCCACTAACCATATTGCAAGCTTTTGCTAGAGAAATATCTGATCATACTCCTTTGTTCTTGGATACAGGGGAGACTCATAATCATAAATATATCTTTAGATATGAAAATGCTTGGCTACTGAGAGAGAGTTTTAGAGAGCTGGTATATAACACCTGGAATGACAGATACTATGGGGGCATTTTGGATAGATGGCAATCAAGGTTGAGAAGACTAAGAAAGAAGGCTAAAGGGTGGAATAGAAATATAGATGCTTGGTACAGAAAAATAAAAATGGAGATAATAAAGGAGCTTGATGATTTAGATAAGAGAGCTGAGATTATGGGTTTAAGTGCTGTGGACAGAAATGAACAGAAAGAGCTTAGAGCTCAATTAAAAAGAGTGATGCTACAAGAGGAAATGAAATGGTTGCAAAGATGTAAAGATTCATAAATCAAAGATGGAGATAGAAACACCAGGTATTATCATGCTAAGGTGAATGGGAGGAGAAGAAAAAACGGAATTGTTTCCCTGGAACAGGAAGAAGGGATTATAGAAGGGGATGAGAAGTTAATGGAGTATATTACCAAATTTTATAAAGAATTATTTGGGCATCCTGAAGAATCTAGCATTTCATTGAGAGAGATGGAGATGGATAAAATTGGTGCACAAGAAAGAGAGGAACTTATGACACCTTTTTCCCTAACTGAAATCCATCAGGTGGTCTTTGGGATGAAAAGAAACAAAAGCCCTGGCCCTGATGGGTTCCCTGCTGATTTCTACCAAGATTTTTGGGAAGTGGTTAAGTGGGATATGAAAGCCCTAGTTGATGGTTTTGCAAAAGGAGAAATCAATATTGCCAGACTTAACTATGGCATAATTACTTTATTCCCAAAGACTAATGATGCTAAACAAATTCAGAAGTTTAGACCTATCTGCTTGTTGAATGTTAGTTTTAAAATCATTACTAAAATTCTGATGAATAGGTTGGCTAAATGTGTGGCCCCTGTGATCTCCAGAACCCAAACTGCCTTATTAAGGGCAGATACATAATGGAGGGGATTGTGATTTTGCATGAGGCCCTGAACTCTTTTCACAAGAATAAAGAGGATGCTCTAATTTTTAAAGTGGACTTTGAGAAGGCATATGACAAAATAAAATGGCCCTTTGTGATACAAATACTGAAAATGAAAGGATTTCCTGATAAATGGTGTGACTGGGTAATGGAAACTATGAGAGGGGGACATGTTGGAATTAAAGTGAATGATGAAATTGGCCCCATATTTTAAAACTTTTAAAGGATTAATAAAAGGAGATGCTATGTCACCATTACTGTTTGACATAGCTGCTGATGCCCTAGCCTTTTTAATGAGTAATGCCCTGAAGCATGATTTGGTCAAGGGGATGTTAAATAGAAATGAAGAAAAAGGGATTAATATGCTACAATATGCTGATGATACTATATTCTTGATCAAAGATGAGGTGGAAAGTGTGAAAAATCTTAAACTCATACTAGGGACTTTTGAGCAAATGTCTGGGCTCAAAATAAATTTTCATAAAAGTGAATTGTTGCTATTTGGCCAGGCTCACTAGTGCAGAACAGGGCATTAGCACCGGTTCGTAAGGACCTATAGTGCCGGTTACATAACCGGCACTAATTTGTGGTCACTAAAGGCCCCCCCTTTAGTACCGGTTCAGCACGAACCGGTGCTAAAGGGCAACCACGTGGCACTAGCCAGCTCAGGGGCACTCGAGCCCTTTAGTACGGTTGGTAACACCAACCGGTACTATAAGGTTTGGTGGGTTTTAGTTTTATGATTTCTTTTCATTTAATTTTGTGTTTCCATTTTAATTCTTTTTCGTTTCTTTGGTATTTTACGATACTACACATTGTACACGTTATGCATCATATATACATCATGCATGCTTTGTTTATCAACGCTGCTGCTATGTTCATATAACATATCTCATGCATGCTTTTTCATTACATCATCATATATATATAATAACAAGTCCTACTAATCATGCATCATCATACAACTTCTACTCGTTATTAATAATAAGTCATACGATCATCATCCTCATATATAGTCATCGAACCCAACCCTACATAATTGTTCTTAGCACATGATCATCAGTATCAGGTAGGACCTAGAGAGAAGCAATCGATTTATCAAGAAATCCTAACATGTAAGATGGGGGATTTGCCCATTAAATACTTGGGAATGCCTGTACCTAAGAACAGAATCAGGAACACACACTGGGGGTGTGTAACTGACAAAATTGAAAAAAGGTGTGGATGTTGGCAGGGGAAGCTGCTGGGCTCCATTGTAGGTAGAATTACCTTGGTGCAAGCTTGCCTGACTAACATACCTTTGTTCATGATGTCCTTCTATGCTGTGTCCAAAGGGATTATAAAGAAAGCAGATTTCTTTAGATCCAGATTGGTATGGCAAGAAGATGAGAATGTCAAAAAATACCACTTAGTGAATTGGAAAGAATGTTGTTTACCTAAAGATATGGGTGGTTTAGGGATACTGAATCTGGAAATAATGAATATTGCACTTCTTGCTAAATGGTTTTGGAAAATGGAAAATGAAAAAGGTCTGTGGCAGGATATTTTAGATGAAAAATATAGAGAGGGTGGCTATTTGGCTCTAGTGAGCAAGAAGCCTGGGGACTCCCAATTTTGGGCCAATTTGCTGAAAATTAAGGAGATATTCTACAAATTTGTTAAGAAAAAGGTGGGGGATGGGAGAAATACTAGGTCTTGGGAAGATTCCTGGGTTGATGATAAACCTTTGAGAGAGGCTTGCCCTAGACTATATGATATAAGCTTTGACCACAACATTACTGTGGAAGAGGCCATACAGAAAGGGTGGCATGGGTTCAAATTCAGGAGGACCTTGTATGGGGAGACTTTGGGACTTTGGAACTGCCTCAAAAAGAGATGTGAGGAAATTCAAATGCAGGGAGGGGCAGACAAAGTTCTCTGGACCCTCACTGCTGATCGTAAGTTTTCTGTGGGATCCTTATATAGGAAATTGATAGCTGTAGGGATGAAATTCCCACAGAAATACTTATGAAAATCCAAGTTGCCTGCGAAGCTGAAAGTGTTTTTATGGTTAGTTAATAAAAAAAGTATTCTAACTAGAGATGTGCTACTAAAAAAGGCTGGAAAGGTGGAAAAGGTTGTGTTCTTTGTGGGAAAGATGAATCGATTGATCATTTATTCTTTTCTTGTTCTGCTGCTTCATTGTTATAGAGTTTGGTCAGGTGTGTGTGTGGATTTAGAACTGTTCCATCAAATGTAAAAGACTGTTTTGGGGACTGGATTAGAAATTTAATAAAGAGATAAGAAAATGGTTCTGGTGGGGATTTCAGCCCTGTTCTGGGCAATTTGAAAAAGCAGGAATGCAATTATCTTTGAAAATAAAAGGATAAATGATCCTTTAAGTATTGTCAAAATGATGTGCAGGTGGTTAACTGACTGGTCCATTCTGCAGATAAAGGAGTCGCCAAAAAAATGCTGGAGCTGGGAGCAAGGGTGCTAGAACAGGCAGCAAATTTAGAGACATTAAAACTGCGCATCTTTCCATCCATCTCAGGCCACAAGCGTTTTCGGCCTTTGGATTTTCCGGTCTATATGTGCTTCCTTTCGTTGACTAGGAGCGCTAAACATAAGGACCGCTGCACCTGTAACAAATTCGGGCATCTCCTGTTAAAATGGGCCTAATGGGCTTCCTGGTAAGATAGTTTTCTTGTTCGCTCCTGTAACAAATCCGGCCTCAGGCAGCGCCGCTCGCCTCGTCTCCTTCACACACACGCATCCGTCTTTCTTCTCGAAAAAAGGAGCTCGGCCCGCACGGGCGGGCAGATAACGTGCGTGTCGAAGAACCAGGCGGCCAACAGCGCATTCAGGTCAGGTGTGGCGGCCATGGCGATCCTAGACATGGTAGGACCGACACGACCGACCGGGTACCCTCCTCGGGCGCGATACGATGCGGTGATGCGGACATTGAATCGTCTAATGTCGATTCAAGTTCGTTTCCCGGTGATTCCGGAAGTAAATCGCAGTTTCTACAAGCCATGGCAATCGACATGCACCGCTCTCCGTCCTAACATAAGTAGGTCAGTGACATCGTTGATTCATGCTAATGCCTTTACTGGATGCGCCTCCATATAATGTGTCCTGCTGCTCCTTTCCCATTCCCCTCCTTACTTCCACAAAATCTTCTCCAGCAGCCATGATTGATGCTTACCCGACCCCCCATGGCATATGTGACCTACTGGCTACTTCCTACCTCACATTCTCCCCTAAATTGTGTGTATCCAATTTTTCAATTCAGACTATTCTTCATGTTCCCAAATGGATGCAGGCTCTCCGGCTCGATTGATTGGAGCTTTCTTATGCTTGGTTTGATCTTTGCTGCTTCTGCTGGATTGCAAGGTGAAGCACTACTTACAACATTGTTGATTTCTGTGCTGAGTATTAACATTAAAAGACGACGTATATTGTAAGTCATCTCTGATTAAAGTTATCTGGTAAAATCTCATGTCAGTATACTTGCGCAGATCCCCCGAACTTAAGCGGAGGATAAAACATGTGTATGAACAATAGGTGTAGATATTTTCATCTTCTCCAACGTACTTAGAATTAGTTGTGCATGACATGTGCTGTTTTTTTGTGCTAATTATTGGTGAAGGTCAGGCGAGTACTAATCTTCTAATTCTGTTGTGCTTTTCTTGGTTCATATATGCTCAAATCTGAACTATTTGACTAAATTCTGTTTCTTTTTGGTGAATGATGTCTACAAAATTGCATCTCTACAGTATGTGAACTCACTATCATCTAATTTCTGGAACATTGGCAAAATATGCATCAGTTTTCAGAACACACAATTATGAGTATATGCATCATTTCAGTACAAGTTCGAATTTTGGATGCAGATGTTTCTCTGTGACTTGTTTCACAACAGTGGTTGCTTACATGTTCCTGATTATGTATCAAAGACTGCTTGTGATATTTTTCAATATCACTAACCCTACAGGAAAAGATGAATTGCCAGCGCTTATACTCATCTATTATGTTATAACATTCTCCTATGTATGCCTACTTTGTGTTCTTGTATAACTACTTTTACGCTCTATTACTATAGTCTACATATGTAGACTACCCCTCTAAAGAGCTGAATTATCTGAAGTTATGGCAATGCCTGTTTGCATCGCCCACTATTATCATGTGTATGCTTTGTGCTTTCAATGATGCAGCTTCTTACAATATTAGGGTTATCATCTATGATGCTGCCTTGTAATGATCAATTAAAAAAGAATATGCAGCAACATCTCAAATTCCCGATTCAAACTCCTCACGCACGACACCTTAATTGAAGCAATTTCAAGATAAGATCCAAGTTAAAAAAATGAGTCCTCTCCTACCACTACACTACTTGGCTCTTTTCTATTGATGTCCAATATATAGGCAGTTTATGCAAATGTAATTTCCATGCTGTTCTGCCACTATGTTTTTTGACAGCAATGTTTTATGACTATATATTTATAAAAAACATATTATTCAATTGAAATAATAGACGGACGTGGCAACGCGCGTCATCAATGATCTAGTGAGGTATTCACAGCCAATCAAGGGTGGAGAATCAACGTAGCGAGATTGGAATGAAGAATCTATTGCGGTGGTGGACCTGGAGTTTGCTGTTCTTGTAGCTAGGATCCTTCTGCTCCTTCTGCTGCTTTTGCTTTTGTTGTAATGGTGATCAATGTAGATCGAACTCTGTCGTAGTTGGTGAACTTGGGGTTGCGCGGGTTGGCTGGCCTGTGTTGGCCTTTTGGGATGTTATGATGTCATGTTGGTTCCGTTTCGATCTTTTCTTTACAGTTTGAACTCGTTTGTAGAACTCTGTGTTTTTCAGTAATGAAAATCGGAAGGGGCAAGCCCTTCTTTGATAAAAAAAGCGGGACCCGGCTTGCAAAATCCTTATACCTTCAAAACACACTCAAAGCTTGAAAACTTCTCTTTTTCTGAGACCCAAACCCGGCACAAAACCCTGGAAGCCCGACCCAAAAACCAAACACCAGAAAATAAAAGCCCAAGCCCGAGCCCAAGCATCTTTCGAGCTGCAAGCCCGAGCCGGGCCTGGGCCGGGCTGCCCATGCCAATGTCCAATTACGGGCCCATGTCCCAACCGTGCCTTGGGAGGAGCAGCCGGGGAGCGACTGGTTTCCCTCTCGTTAGGGTTTCTTCTTCCTCTCGGCGGCGATTTTCCTCCGCTGTTGAGATCGATCTACCCCGCCCCCCCCCCACCCTCTCGCCGGTAGCCAGGGCCCTTGCGTCCCGGCGATGGCGGGCCTGGGAGGTTCGCTGGGGACAATACCGCCCGCGGAAGTGATCTCTACGGGCAAGAGAAGCATGGCTGGTGGCGCATCTGGATCAGGCGCGGCGACGACGGAACTTGAAGCAATGATGGATGAGCTTGGTTTGAAGGAGGAGGATCTACAGGATGTGATAGTGGAGGACGAGGAGATTCCAGCCGAGGCAACCCGATGGATGGCCATAGCCAGGGTTCACACAGAGAAGTCTTACATCCAGTATTGGTTCTATAAGCACATGAGAGTCACTTGGGATCTGGCGAAGGAAGTGAAGATACGGCCACTCGAAGATAACCTGTATACCCTGCAGTTTGCTTGCCTCGGCGATTGGGAACGAGTAATGTCGGAGGGGCCTTGGAATTTCAAAGGGAAAGCGGTGGTGTTGGCCCCGTATGATGGAATCACAAAACCCTCGACCATTGATCTCACCAAGATCGACATCTGGATGCAGATACATGACCTGCCAGACGGCTTTTTCTCCAAGATCAAGGCCCTGTCCGCTACGGTGGGAGAGTTCATATACGCTGAGCCTAGATCGCAGGATTTTGAGGGGAACTTTGCTCGTGTTAGGGTGAAGATTGATGTGACTAAACCCCTTAAGAACGCCGTCTCACTTGTGATCAAGAAAAAGGAAGGCGTACAGCGTGTGATCTTTAGAATCAAATTCGAAAGATTACCAGACTGGTGTGCAGTTTGTGGCTATCTCGGCCATCTATTCAAAGAGTGCGGCGATGGGGTGCATGACCCAAAGACATTGGTTTTCAAGGACCTGAAAGCAACATGGTTTAAGGGCCCTGGCAACGGCCCTGGAGAAGGAAGAGGAACTAGGGGAGGCAGAGGCCGAGGCCGTTATAATGGAGGTCGAGGTAGATATAATACCCAGAGGTACACATCTGAGCATGAGGAGTACCAGGATGAAGGGAGGAATCAGCATGATATACCAATGGAGGATGCAGAAGAGGTGAAGAAGAGAGACGCAGCGGCCCTGGTGGTACAGCCTATGCAACATAACGCTTCTTCGGCTACAGAACAGGGCAGCAAGCAGGCGACCACATCGTCCGAGGCACCCCAGAGCCCTTCTTCCAAGCAAGAGCCGAAGAGATCAAAACCCAGTTCATCCACAGGAGAGAAGCCCGTTGGGAAGAACACCACAGCAAACAAAATCATTGATGCGCGTTTGGCGGGCCTCCAAGGGGGGTCGCGCCTAGCGCAATGAATATCCTATGTTGGAACTGTCGAGGGGCTGGCAAACCCTCGACAGTTCGTGAGCTTCGCGATATGACGAAGCAATTTGCCCACTCTATAGCTTGTATACTTGAAACACAAATAGAGGGCTCCAGAGTGGAGAATCTAGCTGGTACCTTAGGGTTTGATAAGAGTTTCGCTGTCAGTAGTTCTGGTAGAAGTGGTGGACTAGGAATTTTTTGGAATGAATCAATAAAGGTAGAAGTTATTGGCTACTCTGAGTATCATATTGATGTAACCGTTGAGGATGGTGGTTCTATTAGCAGGGTAACTTTTGTTTATGGAGAATCACAAGTCCCGGAGAGATACAAAACGTGGAACATGTTGAGGGGAATAGCCAGATCTAGCAACCTCCCATGGGCAGTAATAGGCGACTTTAACGAAGTGTTGTTGGCCCAAGAGCACGACGGGGTTGGGGAGCGGAGTCAAGCTCAAATGGATGCATTCAGGGATGCTATAGACACGTGCGGATTGGTGGACATAGGCTACCAGGGGAACAGCTGGACCTTTGAGAAAAAGGTCGCGGGCGGCACATATACACGCGTTCGGCTGGACAGATGCGTTGCCACGCCTAGTTGGATGCTCCAGTTTCCGCATGCAATACTACAACACCAGATAGCAGCGTCATCTGATCATTCGGCACTGTTGCTCCGTTGACCACGTGCATGCATGCAAAAGTGGCCCATGATCCTTTAAATATGAACTAGCCTGGGAACGCCACCCGGATCTCATGCAGTTTGTGGACACGGGATGGAAATCAGCTCCTAGTGAGAGCGTGGCTGGGATCCAATCAAAGTTGTCCCTTCTTTCATCTGATTTAACAACCTGGGAGCGCACCCATTTTGGCAATGTGCGTGTGGAGATAGGCAAACTCAAAAAGGAGTTGGAGGCCTTGCGGTCGGCTCCAGGGAGATTCTATCCCTCACACGAGGAAACAAAGATAACAGATAGACTTGTGGAGCTATATCACAGAGAGGAAATCCTGTGGAGGCAGTGGGCACGTCTTGAGTGGCTCGCTCACGGAGACAAAAACACGTATTTCTTTCACTTGCGAGCCAGCAGACGCCGGAGGAAAAATCAGATCAAGGCATTGCAGTTGCCGGATGGCCGCATCACAGAGAACAAGGATGAGCTCGAGGCTGCGACTACAGCTTTCTATAATACCCTTTACAGTTCGGAGGGAGTGCAGAACATGAACGAGGTAATTGACACAGTACCTCGCAAGGTCACAACCGAGATGAATGAAACCCTGAATGCGCCATACACACGGGATGAGGTTAAAAAAGCATTGTTTCAAATGTTTCCCCTTAAGGCACCGGGTCCAGACGGCTTTCCGGCACATTTCTTCCAACGACACTGGGAGGTTTGCGGCGATGAGGTAACAAATGTTGTGCTCAGAATTGTGGAGGGCACGGAGTCGGCCGAATGCATCAATGATACTTTGCTGGTTCTGATTCCAAAGGTAAAAAACCCAACTCTGCTAACACAGTTTCGCCCGATCAGCCTTTGTAATGTATTGTACAAGATAGCTTCTAAGGTCATCTCCAACCGCTTGAAGTTAATCTTACCGGACATAATTTCAGAAGAGCAGTCAGCCTTTGTTCCAGGTAGGCTCATCACGGACAACATCATAACGGCATACGAGTGCCTTCACTTTATGAAAAGGAACAAAGCGAAAAAGAACCAGCATTGCGCCTTAAAACTAGACATGATGAAGGCGTATGACAGGGTGGAATGGTCTTATCTCAAAGCAATCATGCTGAAACTTGGCTTCTCAGACAGATGGGTCGGGATTGTGATGAGCATGGTCACGTCAGTCAAGTTTTCTATCTTGTTCAATGGAAAGAAGCTTCAGCAATTTATACCGACACGTGGGATCCGACAGGGGGACCCTATCTCTCCTTATTTGTTCTTGCTAGCAGCAGAGGGCCTTTCGTGCCTCATAAAATCAAAAGAAGAGTCATCTAACCAGAGCGGACTTCAAGTGGCTCCTTCGGCGCCGTATGTTAGTCACTTATTATTTGCAGATGACAGCCTGCTGTTTTTCAAGGCGAATGGAGTGGGAGCTTCAGGGGTGCACCAGCTGCTGGAGACATACTGCCAGGCCACGGGACAGAGGATCAACTATGAAAAATCATCCATATTTTTCAGCAAGGGGGTTCCCGACTTGATAAGAGGTGAAATCAAAGGCTTACTCAACGTCCCAAATGAAACTTTGAGTGAAAAATACCTAGGGATGCCATCGGATGTGGGCTCCTCCAAAAATGGCGCCTTCAAATACCTCAAGGATCGCTTGTGGAATAAGGTGCAGGGTTGGATCGAAAAAACCATGGCAACGGCGGGGAAGGAGGTATTGGTCAAGGCGGTTGCGCAGGCAGTCCCGGTCTATTCCATGTCATGCTTTAAGCTGCCGAGAGGCTTGTGTGAACACTTAAATATGCTAATCCGCAAGTTCTGGTGGGGCAGCAGAGATGGCAAGAGGAAACCTGCGTGGGTGGCCTGGAAAGATATGACACAACCAAAGGACATGGGAGGCCTGGGCTTCAAGGACTTTGAGCTCTTCAACCTGGCCTTGCTTGCCAGGCAGGCTTGGAGGATCCTACAAGCACCAGAATCTCTAAGTGCCCGTGTCCTCAAAGCCGCGTACTTTCCTGCTACGTCGATACTTGAGGCAGCCCTCGGCAGCCACCCAAGCCAAATATGGAGAGCCATAGTCGAGGGGAGGGACATACTGAAGCAAGGGTTGATACGCAGAATCGGTGATGGGGCCACCACAAATATATGGAATGACAACTGGCTGCCGAGAGAAGAGATGATGAGGCCTTATGGATGTTTGGTAGATAACCCTCCTCAAAATGTACCAGATTTGATCGATGCCACCACAGCCAGTTGGAACATGAACCAAATCCAGCAGGTGCTACTACCCATTGATATCCCAACTGTCACCAGTATCCCGATTTGCACCACGGCTATCGCAGATTTCTGGTCGTGGAATTTTGAGAGAAACGGCCTTTTCTCAGTGAGGTCAGCATATCCCGATTTGCACAAAGCAACGCCGGGAGGCCTGGCTAGAAGGCACCGGGGCGACATCCAACACAGCTCGGGAAAGGGGCTCTTGGAAATCTTTATGGAGCGTCCAGGTACCAGGGAAGATTCGAATGTTCCTCTGGAGACTTGCGAAACATTCATTGCCGACGAAGGATGTCAGACATCACCGGAACATGTCCACAACAAACTCTTGTGGAATGTGCGGCTCTCACGACTCCTGGAGACACTCGCTTCTGGAATGCACTATGTCCCGATGTATATGGGCTTTGGTGGATGGTGAGCTCGCAGATCAGATGAGGGCTACTTCTGAAAGAGCAGCCAAACCATGGCTGTTTTCGATGATTCAGTCATTATCACATGCTGCATTCCTAAAGCTGGCTGTGACACTGTGGGCAATCTGGACAGCTAGAAGGAAGGCTATACATGAAGGGGAGTTTCAGAGTCCGGCGGCAACGCATGCTTTCATTAACAGGTACTTGGTGGATCTGGAAATCATCAAAGGCCAACAACCAGCAAGACAGGCGGGAGCCGTAGTCCAGCAAGGCCCCACAATGAGATCGAGACCTGTGGCACCACCCTCGGCTGCGAAGATCCATGTTGATGCAGGTGTTTCAACTGCCCGCAGAAAAGGATCGGCTGCAGCGGTCTGCCGCGACGAGCATGGCACATATCTGGGCAGTTCCTCATTGGTGGTTCCTGGTATCCAGGACCCTGCTATCCTTGAGGCAATCGCATGCCGCGAAGCATATGCTCTAGCAGAAGATTTAGCGCTCCACAATTTCATTATTGCATGTGACGCTAAGCAGGTAGTCGAGGACATCAACAAGAATGCTAATGGCACTTATGGTACGATCACTCAGGAAATCAGGAAGAGGGCGGAGAGATTTAATAGCAAAATCCTGTATGAAGGGCGCCGATCGAATAACGATGCGCATAGCTTAGCAAAATACTCTCTAAGACTAGCCCAGGGGCGCCAAGTGTGGCTGTTACACCCCCACGATCCAGCATGTATCCCACAAACTGTGGTCCTTGATGAATAAAATTTTGTTCATCCCTCAAAAAAAAAAAAAAAAAGCCGGGGAGCGACTCACCGGACGACCCTGCCTGTTGCAAGCGGGCGAGCACATGCGCGCTCCATTGTCAAGTCGGCAGCGCTCCACCCAACGCACGCCGCGCTTTTGTTGACATTTGCCACACGACCTGCACTGCAACTGCAACATCCTCGATCCCCCAACCGCAGCCGAGACCTTGACCGTCCTCTCGCCCCACCGGGAACGGGATCCCACTCCTTCATCTTTGACCCGCATATGATACTCCGCCACTAGCAGCCTGCCCCGACTCGACGGAGACCCGCACACGCCGTGCCGCCGGCCGGCCGGCCAATAGGCTCCATGGTCGCCGGCGAGGCTTGCAGCGGTCACGCGCATGTACAGTTCTGCGGCGCAACTGGACGCACGGAGCCTGGCATGGCGCGATGAATGCGGGAGGGTCGCAACTTGGCGTGGCACCGCGGAGTTGGAGGGGAATTGAAGGAGGCGGGGCCGCACCGCCGCACAGCATCGGATTCCAACTGCTGCTGCTGCCCATGACGCATCGCACGCCTGGACCTGGGAGTGCAGAGCAGGAGGCCCAGGCTCTGTCGACCGTCGCCCTCCAATCCATCCTCGCAAGGTGGCACATGCGCCAGCCAGCCTCGACTATGCATGCTCACGTACTACACAGCTCACTTCTACAGCTCCTGAGCAGCAAGGAATCCAGCCACCCCAAAAAGTGGACCTTTTTTGCCTCAGCAGCTCACCATTCTCCTTTGCAAGTGCTGCCTTCTTCTTCTTCTTCCTTGAGAAAAATGCTGTCATTTTTACAAGCATACGAGTACAATCGAGACGCCAATAAATGGAGGAATGCCTTTTTTTTATTTGACAGAGCAGTCAAATAGGTAGCTCACGATTCATTTCAGATTATGTTTCGTAACCACAACAGGAGTATATATATTTTGGCAAGGATAAATAAAATGCAGCACCAGTAGTATATAGCAGTAAAAAAAATACTTTGTACACTCGTGGCATCGCCATCGATTCGTCTTGAACTCTCGATGAGCAAACAATGAATGGGACAGCAAGATAGTGCCACGCCGCGCCGCATCCATCGCCGCACGTACGCGCCGGCCGGCCGGCAACGGGGCTGCGACGAAGACCGGCGAGCCGGAGCGGCGGCCGGCCATGAGTATTCAGTAGGGGCGCATGCCGACGTAGTTGCCCGGCGGGTCGTAGTTGCAGGTGATGAAGGTGCCGCGGCCGCCGTAGCACTCGACCATGGCGCAGCCCACGCGGGTGCTGCCGCGCCACACGATCTGCGTGTAGTGCCCGCACATGCCGCCGCTGCAGCGGTTGCTCCAGTAGTCGTACCGGGGCCGCTCCGCCAGCCACGCCCCCACGGCCTGCGCCGGCGCCCACCCGGTGCCGCTGCCCCAGAAGAGGTTCTCCCCGTAGGGCCCCGACGAGTGCACCAGCGCGCAGTCCCCGCGCCGCGACTCCGCGTACGACCGCGCGTACGCCGCCACCCGCTCGTCCCACCTCAGCGCCGGCAGCCCCATCGCCGCCCGCGCCGCGTTCTGCTGGAACAGGAACTGCGCCCTGTAGTCCCCGCCGCCACCGCCGCCGCCGCGGGGGTAGCCGGCGTCCACCACGACGACGAGGAAGGACGCATTGCACAGCGCGACGGCGAGGAGGGCGATGGCCAGGTGGGCTCGGGTACAAGTGGAGGAGGCCATGGGAGGGTGGTGGGTGGTGCTGCTCTGCTATGCTTACGGACGGGAGGTTGGTATATATGGGGGCTCGGAGGGAGGGCAGGAAATCTTGTCAGAATATTTTTAAGATGTGTCGTTGGGGAGGCGAGGCCATGTTCCGCCATGATTGCGCGCTCTGGAACTGGAAGGAAGGTCTACCTAAAATGAAAATCAACCGGAATCAAATTAGCAGCAGCTGCTCTGCTCCGGGCGGTGCTTACTGAATTATTAGTGCTCCGCTTGGGAATCAAATTGCTAACTGATTAGTGATTAGTTCGTTGTAGGCTGGTCAGAATGCGCATTGAGCACGTTGATCAGACGTGCCTTGGGCGGCCTTTTCCAAGTACTCCCTCCGTTCCAATTTGAACTAAAACCACGACGAGTAAATCGGAACGGAGGAAGTAGTAATTTGACGTCCTGCCTCTGAATCTACAGTTCAGTTGAGTTGCTAACCAGACTACTAGAGCATGTACACAAATGATTTTGGAGATTATTCAGAAACTCTCTAGATAATGGTAGGCACTGGTGAATGGCATGATGGAACAGCTGTGTTCATCACGGAGTGCCATTGAATTGGCCAGGGTGGTCGCTCAGACAGAAAGAGGCAGAAAGGCGCGCATCGTGGCATCGGAACGTCATGACGCGCCGCATGAATCAACAGGGAATGGCATGTAGCACACTGTCGAGCTCGCCAAAAGGTGCCCTTTACAACTCAGATTGCCTGCCTTGCCAACACACTGATAGTCGGCTCTTCTGGAAGCGCTGTCCTAAACTAAACATGTTACTCCCTCCATATCATATAATGTAAGACCCTCTTTGATTTGCAGGATTTTCAAAACGCTGGAAATAGGGAAAATACAGGATTTGAGTGGCATGTCCACTTGAATCCTATAGGATTAGCCTAGAGTGTTTGATGCTACAGGAAAGACAAAGGAATTGAAAAAAGAGGTTTGAGTGGATGCTAGATTTTCAGTGAAATGTAGTACACTTGATTCCATAGGAAAAAATCCTAAGGATTCTAAGTCCCATGGAATTCCTTTGAATCAAAGGAGCCCTAAGAGTGTAATGTCAAAAACGTCATAAGCTCTTATATTATGAAACGGAGGGCGTAGTTTGCAGTGATAACCTTGCCTATAGATGAGGGTAGAAAGCACTAGCATATTTCTACCCTATGTTGTCTCGCGATATTTCTGCATCGAAATTAGCCCTGTTTCTTGAGCTAGGCAGTAGGCAGGGTAGTAGCATTATTCAGAAGCTGACCTACCGAATATATAGCCGGAAATGTGAACGGCGTCGTGCCATGGTTGGAACTTTGGAAGGTTTCTGTCTGGCTGGTACCACGTACCTACTGGCGAACAACGTGCCAATCGCTGGCTGTCAAGAGCGCTCGCTGCCCAATATGCGCCGGAACAAATGGAGCCGGTAATGAGGACTTTTGTGGCGTCCGGGCCACCGGCGTGCCTTGGCTGCACCGGACAAGCCGATCATCACAAATGCGACATTGAAACAACAAATCGTACGGGTACGGGAGATAATTGCAGGGGTGGTTTCACTAGGACAATAGTACGTACAAAACAAAACAACACGGTGTTAGGTGTTCGGAATTTGAGTAGTGCATATACTGGATCTATGTTACGTCAAAATTAGAGCATCTATAGTCGGACTTGTCAAATCTGGCCTCTCAAACGCACGGTCAGTTGGTGTTATGCATCCAAATACCTCATTTTAGACCACCCTAGAAAAATACAAACCATGCAAAAGAATCACACTCCCTCTGTCCCAAAATAAGTGTCTCAATTTTGTACCAGCTCTTGTACAAATTTGTACTAAGCTCAATAATTTTGGGATGGATGGAGGGAGTACATACTAAGCTCAATAATTTTAGGATGGAGGGAGTAAATACTACCCTAGCCTAGGCATCGTCGTCGCAGATGTTCACGACGTCGGTGTTGGGCAGCGGGTAAATGGGCGCGCAAGAGGGCTCCGGCTCCTCATCCTCATCCGTAGACACGAGCATCTCGTCAAAGACCGCGGCGTGCTCCGCCTCCGCCTCCAATTCCGAACGCAGGGAACCGAGGATCGCCTGCTGCTCCATCTACGGATCGGCATCCCCATGTTCTGCTCGCCCTCATCCTCCAGCTCTCCTCCTCCTCAACCTCATACTCCTCTTCAACCTCATCCTCCTCCACCTCCAAGTCCTCCTCCGGATCCACTACGTCCGAAGGTAGCCCCACAGCGATCCGGGATTTGCGCCTTTGCCCGGATCTGCTCAAGGAGCTGCAGCCGACGCTCGAGCGTTAGATATGTGTAGCTCCTTACCCAGCGGCGTGGGGGCATGGCTACTACTTACTAGTGGTGGCGGACGACGAGTGGAAAGTGCCGGCGATGGCGAACGGGAGGGAGGAAATGTGGACGGGTAGGGTTTCGGTGTCCACGGTCGGCTTAAATAGCTGGGCTAGGCACTATGCGGCCCACCGGAGCGGTGCCACACAACATCATCGGTCCGATGGAGGAGACGAGCTTCGGGCCGTCGGGTTTTGCAGTGTTTTCCTATAGGACCACATCGTTAGTCCTACATGGCGGATGCGCCCGTGCGCCCCTATATCCGCTCCTGATTTGGACTGGATATGCGGGGTGCCGGTCAGCCCGGGGGTTTGAGGCCCGTTTGTAGAACCCGTTTGGTCGTATTTTCGTGGCCGGTCAGTGACTGAGTCGTCAGCCCGGCCATTTGAGACGGGTTTGGGACGCCCGACTGTAGATGCTCTTAGTACATAGTGTTTAACTCAAAGCCATAACGAGCACTCCCTCTCTAAAACTAATATAAGAACCTTTAGATCCCACAGTTGTAGAGAGGGAGTGATTGTTATGACTTTGAGTAAAACAGATCATTTAGATCACTAGTGATCTAAATGATCTTATGTTTGTTTACAGAGGAGTACTTCGCTACCGGTACCCTACCCCGCGGGTGGAGCATATACGCCGTGCTCCCGCTATCTTCACGAGACTACTAGAGATTGGTATGTATCCACGTGCACCGGTGCTTGTGGTGCTACCGGTGCACTGGACCTCCTACCACATTTTAGAATGTTTCAAACAAGGTGGGAAAAAAAGGAGCACATTCACACAACATTAATGTTTGTTGTCCTAAAAATTTAAATCAAAAATTGAAACATTGCTCGAGATATAAAATTGATAAATTTGACATCAGTGTGATAATGGGTCAAATCTAAAGCTCAAGTTATGTTACATACCATTTGTCATTTTTGTATCAAGAGCAATGTTTTAAAATTTTATCTAAAATTTTGCGACAATACAATTGATGTTGTGTGAATGTGCTCAATTTTGTACACATTTCTCGGAATAATTTAAAATGTGCTACGGAGGTTCGGTGCACTGGTGCACCAGATATTTCCCCACTAGAGATTACCCAAGTCTCATATACTGCAACGTTTAACAACTTGGCTCATATAGGTGTCTTCTTTCCAAAATGCTATATAGGATAACATCTTTGCTAAACATAGCCAATAGAAACACATTAACCCATGTTGCCATCCTACCTTACAACTCTGAGAGTTTTGCGTCTTCAACTAGAGAGGGTTATAGGTTACTCTCTCGTGTTAACCAATAATTTTCTTTCCCTGATCCTAATTCATGGGATCTACAATCACCAAGGTTGAGTTACTACTAAAGTGCAACACATATGAGCCGCATACTCATCTCCCTCGATGCATTATCTGTCATATTTTGTGATAGTCCCTTTGTAAAGGGATCAACTAGGTTTTGGTATGTCTGAATATATGTAACCATTATTACTTCAGAGTTTCTCAATTTCAGAAAAGACTCAAACGTCTCTTCATGTTTCTTAAGGACTTTACATTATCCTTAGAATTCTTTACTTTAATGATAATCGTTTTGTTGTCACAATTCATAAAAGTAACCAACATTGGTTTTTTAACCACACGTAAGTCCGTCAAGACTTCACCAATAGTTCTATGTAAAGTAGTAAGCTCTACTTCCATGGTGACCTCGTCAATATGGTCTATTTACAGAATCTACATGACGATGCACCCCCTCCATGAGTAAGTATATACCCACTTGTAGCATGGAGCACACCAACATTATACTCCCTCCGTCCAAAACTAAGTGTCTCAAGCTTAGTATAATTTTGTACTAGAGCTAGTACAAAGTTGAGACACTTATTTTGGGACGAAGGGTAAATCACTAATATCGGTCTTGCGCCATCCGAATGGAGAGGAGAGGGTACATAAATCTGTATACCTCTCTGATAGCGCTTATCAACTTCAAACATGCTATCTGCCAAACGCCAAATCACCTTCTGCCAAACCTAAATAGCAGGAGGAGCGGTCTTGCGCCATTCGAATGGAGAGGAGAGGGTACATGACGGTTTTTGGTTCGTTACGTGGATGTCAGGACTTTCGCAATGCCCCCCGTGTTTGTTTCAGGTTTGCCCAAAAAGTACGTCCGGACAGCTCGGCGGACCGATAAAAGCCCGCGTTGGATGGCAAACTGTGTTCCGACAGCACGGTCCGAACTGATGCGGGTGATTTAAGGGTCCGCCTCGGAGATGCCGTTAGTATCAGAATCAAGATCAGCTTGTTTTTCACCAAGCAAATTAACGAATAACGAGTCAAGCAGTACACTGACCAGTGGATCACCACAACAGTACGCCACGTAAAGAATTCAACACACAAACAAATCTTCGTGCCAGTTCTCCTGAGCCACGAACGGCACGTCGCACGTCGTGTTTCTTCGAGTTTGGCGGCAGCAGAAGTAATACTCCCACGTTCGGAATTACTCGTCCAAAAAATGAATGTATTTAGATGTATTTTAGTCATAGATATATCCATTTTATCAATTTTATGATAAGTAATTCCGAACGGAAGAAGTAGTAGTAACAGAATGAAAATCAGCTTATTTCCTCCATTTCACCAAGCAAATCAACGAATAACGAATCAAACAGCATACAAATCACTGGAACCAAAACATACGATCCACGTTAACAAATTCAACACACAAACCCCACCGTTTCCCTTGCGAACGTGTCCGGTGTCCCTCCACGCCTAGTATGGCCTCACGCCGGCGTAGTTGCCGGGCGGGTCGTACACGCAGACCGCGAAGGTGCCGCGGCCGCCGGCGCACGTCGCCGTGGCGCAGCCGACCTTCTTGCTGCCGCGCCACACGATCTGCGTGTAGTGCCCGCACGCGCCCCGGGGCCCCCGGCAGTAGTTGTACCGGGCGTCGTACATGGCCCGCTCCTTCACCACCCACGCCGCCACCACCGCCTCGGGCGTCCACCCGCCGCCGCCCCCCACGCCGCTGCCGCGGAACAGGTTCTCCCCGTACCGCCCGTGCGAGTGCACCAGCGCGCACCCGGCGCGCGCGCGCGCCCTCGCGTAGTCTCGCGCGCACCGCTCCAGCCCGCCGTCCCACGCCAGCGCGCGCACGCCCACCGCGCGGCGCGCCGCGTTGTGGGAGGCCAGGAACCGCCACGCCTGCTGGCTGAGGCCGCCGCCGGTCTTTTTATAGCCCCGCGTGGCGTCGGCTCCGTCGGCCACGAGGAGGATGACGGCCGCGAGGACGAGGAGGGTGGCGGCCCCGACGGGGACGCGGCGGCCGGGAGGCAGCATTTTGATCGAGCTTTTGGTAGACAAGGTGCTCGTGGTTGACCTGCGTGCGCGCCGTGACGGATGGCTTGCTGCGTGTGGTATTTATACGAGCTTGGCGCGGGAGAGAGTTCATGCTGGGCAGGTGTTGCTGGAGAGGAGTGGCGTCCATGTCGGATGGCATAGGATTTGAACAAGATAAAGTCCACGCGCTAATCAATCTGCGCCTACGTCTGTTGCGTGATTTGGGGCGCGGAGCTGGACATTATATGGGGATGTACGTATCCAGGGGTCGATCCTCTGACTGCCAGACCATGACGAGAACGAACGAACGAACTGGCGAGGAGTTGGAACAAAAATTATTGGGAGTACCTACAACTCATCTAGATGAGACATAATTTGGTCTCATTCACTTTGAAAACAAGAACAAATACAACCCACTCAGCACACACGCATCTTATAGCATCACATCCAATGGCTATAAAAGGTGAATGAGACCAAACTATATCTCATCTAGATGAGTTCTAGCAAAACCGAAAATTATTTGCTGTCTCGACAGTAGGTAGAAAAACGAAGCGGGAACTTTCCGGACGAGGAAATATGAAAACAGAAACAGAATTTGCAAAACCAAACTGAAACGGTTTTTTTACGAGGAAACGGAAACAAAAATGAAACAATGTTTTTTGACGAGAAAAACATGAATATGGAATTCTTGATTTTATTATGGGCCTATGAATACTTCGTAGCTCAATCACAAAACAACACACAATTGTATAGTGAAAAAACAAATATGCTACACCTACAAACCTAATGAATTTCATTAATTTCAGCAGACGCTAAAGATATTAACCTTTCGGCCAAAATATTTCACAATTTTAGTAGTATACATGAATTCAAATATTTTCACTTGCATTCAAATATTTAATTGAATTCAAGTGAACATTTCGTCTTTTTTGAAATGCAAACCGAAATTACCGAATTTCGGTCATTTTGGTTTGTGCTAAAAAACTCTGAAACTGGAAGTGAAAACCTTGGATGGAGCTGGTGTCCCTACTACCTCTCTATCGCTTGATCTCCTCGGTCGGGGTAGCTGATGGCCGTCAGATAACCTCGTGACTAGACGCTTGGCTGCCTGCTTGGCGCCCCCTTCATGCCTCCATGGCGCACCTCTTGTCGCGCACCACCGAGCCGGGGGTGTCGGCTGCCTCCGTGTTAAACTAGGGGCTTGGGTGCTGGTCCCGTGACTGACATGTGTGGGGTTGGAGCAGCACCTGGTGTTGATGGAAATCCTCTCTCATGTTGCCCTCGCCTTTATGCATTACTCCAGGATCCTCGATCGTTGGCAGTAACACAAGCAATACCAATTTATACAATGGCATGTTTCGACATAACAAGGCCATGTGCGAGGAACTGAGCTCCATGATAGGGCGATACTAGTGAAGCCAAATTGATAAGCAAAACAAAATCCATTGGGTGTCATGGGAAAAAATGTCGAAACCGAAGAAAGATGGCGGATTGGGCTTCAGGGATTTGAAAGATGGCGGATTGGGCTTCAGGGATTTGAAAGATGGCGGATTGGGCTTTAGGGATTTATACTCCTTTAATCTTGCTATGCTAGCTAGGCAGGGTTGAAGAGTATTACAGAATCCTTCATCATTGTGTGCCAGGGTCCTACGTGCGAGATATTACCCAGGAAAATCACTATTAGAAGCCACCCCCAATAGTGGTATCTCTTATGCTTAGAGAAGTATCCTTAAGGAGATCCAACTTTTGAAGAGGGGCATTATCTGGAGGGTAGGTAATGGAGAAAATATTGAGAATTGGAAGGACCCCTGGATCCCAAGAGGAGTTACAAGAAGAGTGTTGACGCAAAAGGGACGGAATTTGAGAACAAAAGTGGCTGAATTAATCGATCCCAACACAAATACATGGGATACTCAACTTGTCCAACATACCTTTCTACCAGAAAATGTGAGCTTAATATCGCAAATCCCCATTTGTGAACATTCCGATGATTATCTGGTTGGCATTTTGACAAAAATGGTATTTTCTCTGTGAAATCAGCTTATAAAGTCGCACTGGACACTAGAGACCGAGATTCTTCGTCGGGCTATGACTTCAAATGAAGGAATTTATGGGCACTACCACTTCCAAATAAAGTAATACACTTCCTATGGCGAGTGACAAATTACAGCCTACCATTGCGCACCAAACTGCATCAGAGAGGTATGAAAGTTGATACCCTCTGTCCTCTGTGTCACAGATATTATGAGGATGGAGATAATTGCTTCCTAAAATGCAAAAGAGTGAGAGCCATTTGGCGGCAAGTTCAATTCAAACATGTCAGGCTCCAATTAATTGCATGTTCAAATTTGTTTAACTTCATGGAAAACATTCTTAATCTGAATAAGGAAGAAAAGCTAAAAACATGCCTTCTGCTCTGGTTATGGTGGTATCAACAAAATAAAGCTAATGCTGGAGGTGTCACAGGGACAAATGATGACATCTCCTTTTCAATTAACCATCATCTTGCCAATGCTCTGAATTCCATGCAGCAAAATAAAGGTTCCAGGAAGGATATCACGCCAAGATGGACATCAC
This sequence comes from Aegilops speltoides, assembly GCA_021437245.1. Taxonomy (NCBI): domain Eukaryota; kingdom Viridiplantae; phylum Streptophyta; class Magnoliopsida; order Poales; family Poaceae; genus Aegilops; species Aegilops speltoides. The sequence goes on along the minus strand of CM038146.1, from coordinate 458,942,011 downwards.
CTCCTATGGACATATTGAAGATCAACACAAATGGTGCTTTTCGAGCAGAGATTCTCTACGGAGGGTGGGGCTTCACCATTAGAAACCATGAAGGCATGCCACTGGCAGCAGGCGCGTGGAACCTGGAACATGTATCCGATGCTCTACATGCTGAAGCTTTAGCGATGTTACATGATGTGAACAAATCAATTCAACTTGGATGTGACTGAGTGATGTTAGAAGCTGATTCAGTTTCGCTGAAGCAAGCTGTCTCTTCTGAAGCTTATGATTTATCTGCTTTAGGTGTTGTGTTTAGGGAAATAAAGTTCCAACTAAGGGCTTATGTGTTTGATGTATGTATTAATCACTGTCCAAGGTCTTGTAATCAGGCCGCGCACATTTTAGATGCATATGGCACGGCTCTAGATATGGGGACTTGTAAAATCTGGCTTGGCCAATTTCTAAACTTTGTATCAGACGTTGTAGCTCGCGACTTGTCCAGCAATGTTATATAATTGGAATGCAATGTGTTCCTCTTAAAAAAAGGATCCTCGATCGTGGTGGTGGCTGCAAGGGCGCCGACTTCGTCTTGGCCGCACGACAGCACCTCGCCTTCCTGGATGGAGACCTCGCCGCCCGGCAGCTCCCCGTGCTGCATAACAGCTCCCCTCGCCACAGGGCAGTATCGTCGCCTCCCTGGATGGCGCCCTCGCCACCCTGCACTGCATCGTCAAGTAGGCGGTCATTCCTCCGTCAACTCCTGCTGTCGACAGGCCGTCAGCCCTCTGCACTGCCTTCGCCATCCTGTGAAAACAGTGACCGTTAACTATGTCTTCCGCCAATAGTCAATCTCCTACTGAAACTAGTAAACGTTGTTGCACGTATCATAATCTATAATAAAAACATCTATTTTGAATCTTATTTCTCTTTTAGCGAGTTTTTTTTACTGAGCCATTTAATTGGATCTTGCGCCAAACAATGTGACCGCGTGTGTAAAACATGATCCACACACATGTCTTCACATAAAGAGTTAAGAATTTGTCGTCGTCGACTGATGGAACAAGGTTACAAGGGACAAGAGGACCGCTTCTCAGCCGGCTGCTGTACACGAGAAACCTGCGCAAGAGCAGTAGCAAGGGATCACAGGGGGGTTTCTTTTCATCTCTGTCGGTTGCCATGCGAAGACTTGCAGTTCTATAGAGGAAGCAAAGGGACAAGCTATACCGATCGGGCTTGGACTGCGGTTTTCATAGGAAGTATAATTGTAAAGACTGGCAATGCTTTAATTGCAAAGGAGCTGGAGAAAGGGAGATCAAATCGATCGGACTGCATCCAAATCATCCAAATCATTAGTAAGATTAAAGCTGTAATGGTTGCTTATGACAATGTCTGCATCCAACATATTCCCAGGGAGTGCAGCCATTTGGCGCATGAACGGGCAGTTTGAGCACGACAAGAAGTCGATTCAGTGCTAATTGCGGACGGACCAGAGCAGCTTCGAGCTCTTATGCTATGTGAATGTAACACCTTTGTGTGATTGATTAGGTAGTCATTCTAAAAAAAATCATGATCACATAAATATATTATAGTTAAAAATTATTGCTTTAAATAACAACTAAGCAACAGTATCTACTATTTATTCTTCGACCATGATTCTCTCTTAGGTCCATCTACTAATGTGATCTATTATGTTTCTTTCCATGGCTAGGATATCATTTAGAGGTTCATTCTGTTCATAATTCAAAATATGTAACAAATATTGCCTCCTCGGTTCAAAACCATCCTACATCTGCATTATACAACATTGTTACAAAAAAACCATGTGCAGCGTGTATACAAATGAGCATGGTGTAAATATACACCCTGTGTATTGGAAAATGTAGCGCTCATTGTATCATTACTGCATGAAGTTAAAAACCAAATAACCGGGCAGAACACTGCATGTATGAAGTGCTACATTGTGCATTGAATGATTCAATTAAGAGTGTAATGCATTGACAAGATTCATACATGTGTGAGTTTGTCGTTTGTCGTAACAACGGAAACTTAGCATCCTTATTTAGAGATCTCATCCTGCAATGCATGGTTTGCAACTTGCAGTGCAAGGTTTAGATTCTTGACCATATTTTTAAATATATTCTTCCCCAAAGTAGGTAGTGGAAGCAAGTCCAAAATAAACACAACTTTTTTATTTTGATCCAAGATCAATAATAGAAATACCAAGAATATATCAAGGAAATAGAACCTGCAACAGTGCATACATTTAGAAATACATTAATCATTCAGACCAAATAAATCACTTTTAATAATGAAGAATTAGAATCTTACCATATCACATTTGGAGATATGGTACTAGTTGCTATCAGGCCAGCTATCAAACGTCCATATTTTCCCAATGATTTGGGTCTCGTCCATAGTTTCACATCGACTAAATGAATAATAGTGAGGCAAAATGTAATGTGTGATTATAGTAACTACACCGGAGTTCGGATCTATGTAGTGAATTAGAACGTCATGTTGTGGCAAACTAGTATCCGCACAACAATATTAAAGCAATCAACATTCATGTATTGATCATTTTTCTTTAATATGTTCCTTATTTGTCCAAATTTAAACTAGTAGAGTAAGGATTAGAGCTTTTCACTGATTTGCTCCAGTGAAATCGAAATTTTGTCAATTATAATGACACCAGAGTATTTTATTAGACCACAAAACAAACTGAAAAGATGTGGCTTACTCCAGTTCATCAACCATACCGATGCACAACCAAAGTTCATTCATTAAGTCGTCATTTGTTGGATTGCCAGACGGTGAAAGGAGAAACGATTGCGAGCCGAGCTGAACTTTCAATAATGTATTTGATGTTTTGAGGTTCTTAGGGGGTCTATACAGAATCATACAATCCCTGGGATCTATGTCGCTTTCGTCAACTTCCAAGTCTTGATTCTTATATTATCTTTCATTTTAGCGGACTCATAATTGAGTGATGATAATATAAGAAATCGAGACTTGGAAGATTCACAAAAATGACAATGATTCACAAAAATGATCTCAAAACATCAAACACATCATCAGAAGTTGAGCTCAACTCGCAATCATTTCTCATTTCACCGTCCGTCAATCCAACAAACGATGACTTAATAGATAAACTTTGCTTGTGCATTAGTATGGTTTATGATGTCCACATTTTTTCCAGTTCATTTTGTGTTCTAATAAATTAATATTGTGTCATATAATTGACAGAATTCCGATTTCATAGGAGCAAATGGGTGAAAAGCACTAATCCTTACCCTACTAGTTTAAATTTGAGACAAATAAGGAACATATTAGAAGAATGGTGAATACATGAATGTTGATTGCTTTAATATGGTTATTATGCGGATATTACCGTGCCATGACATCCAACTTATTAAAGACATTATAGTTCACTACATGGATCTAAACTTTTGTGTAAGTTACTATAATCACATATTACACTTTACCTCATACTAATAATGTTTTCTTATTATTATTTTAGTCAATATCCCACTATGCACGAGACAAGTTGTCGACAAAATGCAGACATTGCTATGTTGCCATAATTGTTTGATAGTCGTGCTGATAGTACTGGCTACCATACTTCTGAATGTGATATGATAAGATTTTAATTCTTCGTTACTAAGAGTGATTTATTTGGTTTTAATGATTGATGTATTTATAAATATATGAACCGTTGCATATTTTATTTCCTTGGGATATTCTTGGGTTATTCCTATTGTTTGTAATGGATCAAAATAAAAAAAAGTTGTCTCTATTTTGTACCCGCTTATAATACCTACTTTGGGGAATAATATATTTAAAACTATGGCCAACAATCTAAGCTTTGCGCTCCAATTTGCAAACCCTGGATTGAAGGACGAGATCTCTAAATGGGGATGCAAAGTTCATATTGTTTCAACAAACTCACACTGGTATGAATCTTATAGATGCATTACAATCCTTAATTAATCTGTTCAACACACAATGTAACATTTCATACTTGTAGTGATTTGTCGAGTTATTTGGTCTTTAATTCCATGCGCTCATGATACGCTTGAGTGCTACATTTTTCAATACCCAAGGTGAGTATTAAACCATGCTCATTTGTGTACACGTTGTACTTTTTTTAGCAATGTTATATAATGCATATGTAGGATGGTTTTGAACTGAGTAGGCAATTTTTGATACATTTTTTTAATTATGAAGGGAATGAAGCTCTAAACAATATTTCATCTATGGAACGAAACATTATAGATCGCATCAATAGATGCACCTTCAAGAGAGAATCATCTTCAAAGAACAAATAATATATAATGTTGCTTAGTTGTTATTTTTAAATATATTTTTAACTAATTACAATACATTTATTTATGTGATCATGTGTGTGGATCGTGTGTACACGCGCGCTCGCATCGTTGGTCATGAGACACATTTAAATGGCTCGGATGTTTTTATTATAGATTATGACACATGTATTGCACTCCAAGCTTACTAGTAGAATAAAAAGATTTGATGGCCACAAAACTGATAACGGTTCACTCATATGTAGACGTACCATGTTAAAATAAGATCACATTGCTGGTAATATAAGCATTGTTCTTGCGCTTGGTAGGAGTCTACAATTTGCAAATTGCATCAATCAAGTCAAATATGCACCAACACTATAAAATAATTAAAACGAGATCAACAAACTGCATGTCATGTTATAAGTTGTGTGAATGAAAAAACGCCAACAAAGACAGTTGAAAGAGGTTGTGCCTGGTGTCTACTGGCAATATTTCATCTATGGAACGAAACATTATAGATCGCATCAATAGATGCACCTTCAAGAGAGAATCATCTTCAAAGAACGAATAATATATAATGTTGCTTAGTTGTTATTTTAAAATATATTTTTAACTAATCACAATACATTTATTTATGTGATCATGTGTGTGGATCGTGTGTACACGCGCGCTCGCATCGTTGGTCATGAGACACATTTAAATGGCTCGGATGTTTTTATTATAGATTATGACACATGTATTGCACTCCAAGCTTACTAGTAGAATAAAAAGATTTGATGGCCACAAAACTGATAGCGGTTCACTCATATGTAGACATACCATGTTAAAATAAGATCACATTGCTGGTAATAGAACCACTGTTCTTACGCTTGGTAGGAGTCTACAATTTGCAAATTGCATCAGTCAAACCAAATATGCACCAACACCATAAAATGATTAAAACGAGATCAACAAACTGCATGTCATGTTATAAGTTGTGTGAATGAAAAACGCCAACAGAGACAGTTGTAAGAGGTTGTGCCTGGTGTCTACTGGCAATATTTGTACCTTTGTTATTCAAGTGAGTAATGTGAAGCACGGCGTTTGTTCCTTGAGCGCGAATGAAAAGCGATGCGTGGAAGCCGCAGTTCCCTTTCTTGTGCCCTTATTTTCTTGATCAGTTCCTCGAAAGATTGAGGTATATAGTGGTACTCATGGAACATGAGCCCTTTACTCCTACATATGATCAGGAACGGAATGACACTAGAATTATACATATATATTCAATGCAGTAGATATTGACCAGCTGTAGGGGAGGAAGCTAGTTAGTTAAGAAGGAAAGCATACCACTCGCGAGGATTGCAGTAGGTGATAAGATGATCGGCAATGGTGAAGGGACGCACAGAGGGGCGGATCCTCTCTTTCCTGTCGTGTATCTGGCATGAATCTGCTAATCTCTCGGACAAACCAGTTGCCATCGAATGCACCACAATGGGGTCCGATGGTAGACTGAGGTAAATGGAGTTGCTGCTCAAGGAAGGAGGTCCCTGGCTGAAACTGAGAGGCATCGGTCGCAGCTGAGAAACAGCGCGGTGTCACCTATGTTTTTCACCTGGATGAGCTTACAGCGTTGGTTGTTCAGATCCACGACGTAGAGCCTGCAGACTAGTCATCGCGACCAGTCCAACGCATTCCATTCTGCCCCATTCGCATATGGAGCTGGCTGCCGGACGGCGAGCAACATCCTTCCACCGGACTCCACGAGGTAAAAACTACAGACTTTGCGGTCAGTAGAATGTGGAGCGTGAGCAATCACCACATGGTTCTCCAGCGGTTCAGCTTTGCGTCTCGGAGGGTATAGCTGCACGATCTCACTCGAACAACAGAGGGTGGCGTAGAGCCTTCCTTGGAAGGGCAGGGCGCACCAGACGTAGAACCCTCGGTGGAGGACCTCCCAATCCGACGAGCCGGGGTCGGCGGCGAGCACCACGTCCGTGTAGGGGAACCAGACCACCACGGCGATGGTGGAGTCTGAGGAGGAGGACGCGCTGCTGCACACCGCGGCGTTCATGTCGAGCAGGGACGCCTTCTGCCTGACCACCTGGCGGTACATGGTGAGGAGGGCGGGAAGTCGACGGCGTCGCGCGTGAACGGGTGCAGCACGCGGACCGCGGTGGTGCGCTCGTGCATGAGGACGACGAGGCCGTCGGTGAAGCCGACGATCCTGTGCCGCCGGAGCTCTGGCAGGGGGACGCGGAGGCGCCTGGCCGTGCGCGCGTGGAAGAAGACGATCTCGCAGGCGTCGTCCGGGCGGACGGCGTCGCCGTCGCAGAGCGCGACCCAGCCTTGCGGGCGGAGGCGCGGGTCACGCAGGTCGGGGTCGCGCGCCGCGGGCGTGCAGGCGCGCCAGTCGGAGCAGACGGCGCGGAAGCAGATGTAATCGACCACGTCGCGGTCGCTCTCGCCCAGGAGCCTGGAGGTGATGAGGCCTACTATGTCCGTGGGCAGGGACGCCCAGCCGCCGGCTGGCTGCGCCGGTGCGCTGCGCTTGCACGCGGCCAGCGGGGCCAGCGTGGATCCTTTTCGCTTCCTTCCCGCCGCCGCGGACGGAGCAGACAGGGTCGATGTTATGACCGGAACGGTCTATACTAGGAAGAGGCCCATAAGGCATTAGTATTAGGGACTTGGTCCACAAATTATCTTAGGAAATTATCTTAGGAAAGTTATCTTAGGCTAAAGTTATAAATACTCATGTAAGACATCGATTTGAGGCAAGCAATAAAGATTATTATTATCTTCTGTTGCCCGGCTCCCAGAGGAGCCGGAAACCCTAGCCGCCGCCGCCGCCTTCAACCCTAGCTGCGACGGCGCCCTGCCGCCGGCGCAACCGCTCCTCCCCACGCCCTCGCCCTCCTTGCCCCTACAACCTACGCCCTAGGCCTGGTAGAACCCTAGCTGTTTCTACCAATTTGGTATCCAGAGACACCAGGCCGATCATGTCCCAGCCTCCATCACCGCCGCCGCTACCATCCGCCACCGCCCAGCTCTCGCTCCCGCCAGCGCCATCCGGCACCACCACCCCCACCGCGCCAGATGCTAACGTGGCGGCCGCATCCGGCACCAACACCACCGCCACCGCACCGCGGCCGCCACCACCACCACCACAACGCCATCGCCATCGCCCACGGCCGAACCGCCTCACGCTCTCGCCGAGGAAGTATCCGCACCGCCGGGAGTTGGTTCAGCGGTCCGGTATCACCCTATTCTCGCCGGGCCCAGCTTCCGCCACAACGCCGTCACCACCTCCTACGGGCGCCGCAGCTGCGGTGGCCAGCCACGGCCTTCAGCGCCCTACGGCGGGCGTCTCGGCCGCCATCTGCTGCCGCCCTACCAGCTGCGGTCGGCCGTGGCGGCTTGGCGGCCTCCACCGCGCTGGGAGCCCGCCCAGCAGCTCCTCCCGCGCCACCACCCGGCAACCACGACGCCGGCGCCGGAGCAGACGCCCCTCCAGGAGCCGCCGCCATCGACAGCACAACCGCCGGCACCCAGGGTTACGGGTCGGCCCCTGCACCAGGTGCAGTTCCCACCGTCGCCGTCACCGATCCCCGCTTGGGCGACCGGCTCGTCTTCGGGCCCGGCCTACTCCACGCCGCCGGAACAATCGAGGCCTCCACTGCGGTTTGATCATCCCTCCAGCTCGGCGAACACGCATGGCGCTTCCCGAGCCAGCATACGCACCGCCGGTACATGCGGCCGCCCCAGGGCACGGCGGCCCGACACCCCCTCGCTTCGCCAAACTGGACTTCGCAACATACGAGGGCACGGAGGACCCCCTCAACTGGCTCAACCAGTGCGAGCAGTTCTTCGAGGCAGCGGGACTTCGCCGGATCGCACTTTGGCTCGCGTCCTATCATCTTCGAGGTGCAGCTCAGACCTGGTATTACGCTCTCGAGCAGGACGAGGGCGGCATGCCCCCTTGGGAGCGTTTTCGGGAGCTCTGTCTCCTACGTTTTGGGCCTCCTATCCGCGGGAGCAGACTGGCAGCCCTCGGCCGTTTGCCGTTCACATCTACGGTGCAGGACTATGCCGACCGCTTCCAGGCCCTGGCATGCCATGCGCCAGGCGTCTCCGCGACCCAGCGCGCTGAGCTCTTTGTGGGCGGGTTGCCGGATCATATTCGCGTCGACGTCGAGCTCCGGGACCCCCACGACCTCCAGACGGCGATGTACTACGCCCGGGCCTTTGAGCAGCGGGCCCAGGCTCTGCAGCAGCCACTCGGACGAAGCGGCCGTCAGCCCAGTCGGCCCGCTCAGACTTCCTCAGCCTCGGGTCGGCCCTCCCCAGCTACGACGACCACACCCCCGGCGGCCACCCGGCCTTTTCGCCGTCTGTCACCGGCCGAGCAGCAGGAGCGTCGCCGTCAGGGTCTTTGCTTCAACTGCGATGAGCCCTACACGCCGACCCATGTCTGCCCCCGCCTCTTTTACTTAGAGACGGTTGACTACACCGAGGAGGACGCCTCGCCGACGCACTACCACCGCTGCGGCTACCGAGGACACAGCGGTGGAGTCGCGGCGACGCGCGTCGTCGTCTCCTTCACATACGGCAGCATCCGGGCGAAGCGGACCATGCTGCTGCCCGTGACGATCCATGGCGAACGACTGGTGGCCCTGCTAGATATGGGCTCCACACACAACTTCCTGCCCGAGTCGACCATGCGTCGATTAGCACTCCCAACAACGGGCGGGGAGCGCTTGAGGATCACAGTGGCAAACGGCGATCACCTCCGGTGCCATGGGCTAGCCCGCGACGTTCCCATCTCCATCGGCGACGAAAAATTTTCCATTACCTGTGCAGGGATCGATCTGGGCTGCTTCGACTTCATTCTCGGGGTGGACTTTCTCCGGACCCTCGGGCCCATCCTGTGGGATTTCGACGCGCTCACAATGACATTCTGGCGGCAGGGCCGCCGCATTCGGTGGGAAGGCCTTGGGGGCGCCGCACCGGCCGTGCCACACCTACAGTTGGCCGCCGCGTCCTCCGAGGTCGAGCACCCCCTACTGGATCCTCTTCTGCAGCAGCACAACGACATCTTCGACGAGCCGCGGGGTCTTCCGCCTGCCCGGGTGTACGACCATCGTATTCACCTCGTACCGGGCTCCACTCCGGTAGCGGTACGGCCCTATCGCTACCCACAGCTGCAGAAGGATGAGTTGGAGCGCCAGTGTGCCCTGATGCTCGCCGCAGGCATCATCCGCATCTCCACGTCACCCTTCTCGGCGCCGGTGCTTCTCGTCCGTAAGTCCGACGGCACATGGCGCTTCTGCATCGACTACCGCGCCCTCAACGCGCTCACGCTCAAGGACAAGTTCCCTATACCGGTGGTCGACGAGCTCTTGGATGAGCTCCATGGGGCACGCTTCTTCACCAAGCTCGATCTCCGGTCGGGCTATCATCAGGTGCGCATGCATCCGGACGACATCGCCAAGACGGCGTTTCGCACCCACCATGGCCACTTCGAGTTCTTGGTGATGCCCTTCGGTCTCGCCAACGCCCCGGCAACGTTCCAGGCCCTAATGAACGACGTCCTTCGGCCCTACTTACGGCGGTTTGTGCTTGTTTTCTTTGATGACATTCTTATCTACAGCGCCACCTGGGCCGAACATCTCCAAAGACGTCGCCATCATCTTCAACGAGCCGAGCGCACAACCTCCACCTTAAGCGCCGAAGTGCTCGCTCGACGCCACCGTCGCCTACCTCGGCCATGTCATCTCAGCTGACGGGGTGGCTATGGACGCCGATAAGGTGGCGGCCGTCTCCGCCTGGCCGACGCCGCATTCGCCGCGAGCGCTCCACGGGTTCCTCGGACTTGCCGGCTACTATCGGAAATTTATCCGGGAGTTCGGACTCATCGCGGCGCCTCTCACGCGGTTGCTTCGCCGCGACGCCTTCGCTTGGGACGACGAGGCGACAACGGCGTTCGAGGCCCTCAAGGGGGCCCTCACGACAGGACCCGTCCTCCAGATGCCCGACTTCGACCGCCCGTTCGTGGTGGATCATGGCGCCTCGGCGCGGGTTGGCGCCGTACTTCATCAAGGCGATGGGCCCCAAGCTTTCTTCAGCCGACCCTTCGCTCCGCGCCATCTTAAGTTGGCTGCTTACGAGCGGGAGCTCATTGGCCTCGTCCAGGCTGTGCGTCATTGGCGGCCATACTTGTGGGGACGGACCTTCCACATTCGCACGGACCACTACAGTCTGAAGTTCTTGCTGGATCAACGCTTGTCAACCGTGCCGCAGCACCAGTGGATCAGCAAGCTCTTCGGCTTCGACTTCTCCGTCGAGTATCGGCCAGGACGTCTTAACACTGTGGCCGACGCGCTGTCCCGTCGCGATTCCGACCTCGCACCGACCGCCGACTCGACCGACGGGACGGTCCTGTGCATCCGCTCCGGGCCTTCATTCCGTCTCTTCGCCGACATTCGACGCGCCACTGAGGCGGCAGATGATGCCGCCCTACTACAGCAGCAGCTAGCGGCTGGCACCTTGGAGGAGCCTTGGCGCTTCTCTGACGGACTGTTCCTCCATGGGCGCCGGGTCTTTGTTCCGGCGCATGATGATCTCCGTCACCAGGTGTTACAGCTCGCCCACTTGGCCGGCCATGAGGGTGTGCGGAAAACCCTCCATCGTCTTCACGCCGACTTCTACATCCCTGGCGATCGTGCCCTGGTCCGTGACTGGGTTCGGTCTTGTCAGACTTGTCAGCGCAATAAGACGGAGACCCTGAGGCCGGCAGGACTCCTTCAGCCCTTGGAGGTGCCATCTCAGGTTTGGGCGGATATTTCCATGGACTTCATCGAGGGCCTTCCCAAGGTTGGGGGCAAGTCGGTCATCCTCACGGTGGTCGATCGATTCTCTAAGTACGCCCACTTCATTGCACTCGGCCATCCGTACACGGCGGCGTCCGTGGCCCGGGCCTTCTTCGACGACATTGTCCGTCTCCATGGGTTCCCGACTTCGATCGTCAGTGACCGGGACCCAGTCTTCACAGGCCATGTCTGGTGCGACCTCTTCAGGATGGCGGGTTTCCAGCTCCGCCTCAGTACGGCGTTCCATCCTCAGACGGACGGTCAGTCCGAGGTGGTTAACAAGGTCATTACTATGTATTTACGTTGTGTGACAGGTGATCGGCCTCGCGCATGGGTGGACTGGCTCTCTTGGGCGGAGTACTGCTACAACACTTCTTATCACTCCGCCCTGCGTGCAACGCCATTTGAGGTGGTCTATGGTCGACCTCCTCCGCCTATACTTCCGGTCGACCCGGAGACGGCTCGGACGGTGGCTGCAGGTGACCTTATCCGCACCCGTGATGAGATACTAGCGGAGGTCCGTCAGCGCCTACTTCAAGCCCAGCAGACGGCCAAGCACTACTACGACGATCATCATCGCGAGGCGGAGTTCGCCGTCGGCGACTGGGTGTGGCTGCGTCTTCTCCACCGCTCTACGCAGTCACTGGACCCGCGCGCGAAGCGCAAGCTTGGCCCTCGCTACGCCGGGCCCTTCCCTGTCGTGGAGCGCATCGGGAAGGTGGCCTATCGTCTTCAGCTTCCAGCCCGCGCCCGCATCCACGACGTGTTCCATGTGGGGCTGCTCAAGCCTTTCCGGGGCGATCCACCAGCTGCTCCTCCGGCGCTTCCTCCCACCGCCGAAGGTCGCATTCTTCCAGAGCCAGAGAAGGTGTTGCAGGCCCAGCTCCGTCGTGGTGTCTGGTTCATTCTCATTCAATGGGCGGGCCTTCCGGAGGAGGAGGCTACATGGGAACAACGTGAAGATTTCCTTCAACACTATCCAGACTTTCAGCTCGAGGACGAGCTGTTTGCGCAGGCGGGGAGAGATGTTATGACCGGAACGGTCTATACTAGGAAGAGGCCCATAAGGCATTAGTATTAGGGACTTGGTCCACAAGTTATCTTAGGAAATTATCTTAGGAAAGTTATCTTAGGCTAAAGTTATAAATACTCATGTAAGACATCGATTTGAGGCAAGCAATAAAGATTATTATTATCTTCTGTTGCCCGGCTCCCAGAGGAGCCGGAAACCCTAGCCGCCGCCGCCGCCTTCAACCCTAGCTGCGACGGCGCCCTGCTGCCGGCGCAACCGCTCCTCCCCACGCCCTCGCCCTCCTTGCCCCTACAACCTACGCCCTAGGCCTGGTAGAACCCTAGCTGTTTCTACCAGAAGCTCTAAACAATATTTCATCTATGGCACGAAACATTATAGATCGCATCAATAGATGCACCTTCAAGAGAGAATCATCTTCAAAGAACGAATAATATATAATGTTGCTTAGTTGTTATTTTTAAATATATTTTTAACTAATCACAATACATTTATTTATGTGATCATGTGTGTGGATCGTGTGTACACGCGCGCTTGCATCGTTGGTCATGAGACACATTTAAATGTCTCGGATGTTTTTATTATAGATTATGACACATGTATTGCACTCCAAGCTTACTAGTAGAATAAAAAGATTTGATGGCCACAAAACTGATAGCGGTTCACTCATATGTAGACATACCATGTTAAAATAAGATCACATTGCTGGTAATAGAACCACTGTTCTTACGCTTGGTAGGAGTCTACAATTTGCAAATTGCATCAGTCAAACCAAATATGCACCAACACCATAAAATGATTAAAACGAGATCAACAAACTGCATGTCATGTTATAAGTTGTGTGAATGAAAAACGCCAACAGAGACAGTTGTAAGAGGTTGTGCCTGGTGTCTACTGGCAATATTTGTACCTTTGTTATTCAAGTGAGTAATGTGAAGCACGGCGTTTGTTCCTTGAGCGCGAATGAAAAGCGATGCGTGGAAGCCGCAGTTCCCTTTCTTGTGCCCTTATTTTCTTGATCAGTTCCTCGAAAGATTGAGGTATATAGTGGTACTCATGGAACATGAGCCCTTTACTCCTACATATGATCAGGAACGGAATGACACTAGAATTATACATATATATTCAATGCAGTAGATATTGACCAGCTGTAGGGGAGGAAGCTAGTTAGTTAAGAAGGAAAGCATACCACTCGCGAGGATTGCAGTAGGTGATAAGATGATCGGCAATGGTGAAGGGACGCACAGAGGGGCGGATCCTCTCTTTCCTGTCGTGTATCTGGCATGAATCTGCTAATCTCTCGGACAAACCAGTTGCCATCGAATGCACCACAATGGGGTCCGATGGTAGACTGAGGTAAATGGAGTTGCTGCTCAAGGAAGGGAGGTCCCTGGCTGAAACTGAGAGGCATCGGTCGCAGCTGAGAAACAGCGCGGTGTCACCTATGTTTTTCACCTGGATGAGCTTACAGCGTTGGTTGTTCAGATCCACGACGTAGAGCCTGCAGACTAGTCATCGCGACCAGTCCAACGCATTCCATTCTGCCCCATTCGCATATGGAGCTGGCTGCCGGACGGCGAGCAACATCCTTCCACCGGACTCCACGAGGTAAAAACTACAGACTTTGCGGTCAGTAGAATGTGGAGCGTGAGCAATCACCACATGGTTCTCCAGCGGTTCAGCTTTGCGTCTCGGAGGGTATAGCTGCACGATCTCACTCGAACAACAGAGGGTGGCGTAGAGCCTTCCTTGGAAGGGCAGGGCGCACCAGACGTAGAACCCTCGGTGGAGGACCTCCCAATCCGACGAGCCGGGGTCGGCGGCGAGCACCACGTCCGTGTAGGGGAACCAGACCACCACGGCGATGGTGGAGTCTGAGGAGGAGGACGCGCTGCTGCACACCGCGGCGTTCATGTCGAGCAGGGACGCCTTCTGCCTGACCACCTGGCGGTACATGGTGAGGAGGGGCGGGAAGTCGACGGCGTCGCGCGTGAACGGGTGCAGCACGCGGACCGCGGTGGTGCGCTCGTGCATGAGGACGACGAGGCCGTCGGTGAAGCCGACGATCCTGTGCCGCCGGAGCTCTGGCAGGGGGACGCGGAGGCGCCTGGCCGTGCGCGCGTGGAAGAAGACGATCTCGCAGGCGTCGTCCGGGCGGACGGCGTCGCCGTCGCAGAGCGCGACCCAGCCTTGCGGGCGGAGGCGCGGGTCACGCAGGTCGGGGTCGCGCGCCGCGGGCGTGCAGGCGCGCCAGTCGGAGCAGACGGCGCGGAAGCAGATGTAATCGACCACGTCGCGGTCGCTCTCGCCCAGGAGCCTGGAGGTGATGAGGCCTACTATGTCCGTGGGCAGGGACGCCCAGCCGCCGGCTGGCTGCGCCGGTGCGCTGCGCTTGCACGCGGCCAGCGGGGCCAGCGTGGATCCTTTTCGCTTCCTTCCCGCCGCCGCGGACGGAGCAGACAGGGTCGATGTTATGACCGGAACGGACTATACTAGGAAGAGGCCCATAAGGCATTAGTATTAGGGACTTGGTCCACGGACGCGGATTTTTGGTCTATGGGGACATTTGTCCCCGGAATCCTCCTCGTGGGAAAGTGCTCCGCGATGCGTACCTAAAGTAACATATATGAATATACGGTGATTGATTTTCGGCGCGGGAAGGCTAATACATGCGAAGAACAGTGCTGTACAAGGCCAGGTACTGGTCGGAACAGGACCAAAAGTAGCGCCTAGACGCGTTTCTGCCCTGCTGCACTTTAAATGCAGTGCAGCTTGCGCACGCAACACCTTTATGTGTGGCCGGTGCGGATATACAACTGACAGTCTTGTTAGGATTGACGGAATGACTTGTTTGTGTGTTTATTGTTTAGGAATGTAAACAGTAAAGCGTGTGTTTATTGGATTAACAGAACAGACAAAATGTGTCGGTTGTTCGTCCAGAGAAATGTAAGAAAGGGGCTGTAAATTTATTTTATAAATAAGATTTGCGTATTATGAATGTAGTGAAATGACGTTGCATTACCAGGCAGCGGTAATTACGTCTAATTATGTTGTGTTGCTATGGCAAGGAAATGTGACTATATAGGAAAACAAAAAAAAAATCTTTTTGTAATTTATAACAAAAATTATGGATTGGAAATTAGAAGCATATTTTTTTAAAAGAAAGCAACGTTCCTTGTGAAATATTGTTTAGTAAGAACATACATTAGACTTGTATAAACGAGGTGTAATAATGACTAATCCTACAGTCTCAGATAGTCGGCCATAAATTAGATGGATGGCAGTAAAAAAAGTGGCGCGCACTTATTTCTGTTAGTTGGCTGCCCAATCCTTTAATTGGAGCGTCGGTGGCATAGTGGACGGTGAGCTACGAGCGAAT